>CM063510.1:155343095-155580595 GCA_032207245.1 Pardosa pseudoannulata
TTAAATTAATTAATGTAATTAAAGTAAGTATTAATTTTAAGTAAACTCAATCATTTGACCTCCCAAACCCCCCCCCTCTTCTGGTTGCACGCCTGCCTAAGAACCCGTTTATTACTCGCACTCGGATTTAATGAGTAAATGTTACGGTCCCTTTGTGCTCGTTATAAACGAGTTCGATTGTATATATATATATATATATATATGTAGTCCAGCAAAATAATAGCTGCAAGTTACAATAATTATGTAGCCTCTATTGTTTTTACTTACCCGGGCTACTGAGCAAGGAGAAGCCTAATCAGCTAGCAGTAATAAAAAAAGATGCAGTCTAACCACATTGAAGAGAACGGCACACAAGTCCAAGTCTAATTGAAATATTATTTAAGAGCTGCTAGAAACGGACATCTTCCCTACTCAGTGGCAGACGAGAGAATGTACACGAAAACACTTGCTGGAACAGAGGTGGACCCCATAGCTAGACAAAGACGAAATATTTCCCAGTGAAACGGAAACTTAGTCAGCGAATTTAACTGTAAGATCAGGGGAAAAACTGAGCCACCGGCGACATCTGAAAAATGGGTTGAATGGATAGAAGATTTAGATCTATTGCACAAAAATATTTGGGAAATGTGTTGGAAGAATTTTAAGTCGAGGATACTCCTTTGATTAAGACATTTTGTTGCTGGAAAAATAGATTTTAAAGAATTAGTAAGGGACTAGTATGTGTCCAGAGCGTGCATTCATGCAGGCGGCAAAATGTCTAGAGCAGTTGGTAGAATAAATATTATATATATATATATATATATATATATATATATATATATATGTATGTATGTATGTATATATATATATATGTGTGTGTATATGTGTGTGTGAGTGTGTGTGTATATATGTGTGTATAAGTATGTATGTATATATGTATATTATATAAATATTTATATATATATATATATATATATATATATATATATATATATATATATATATGTATGTATATATGTATATATATATATATATATATATATATATATATATATATATATGTATGTATGTATGTATGTATGTATATATATGTGTGTGTATATGTGTGTGAGTGTGTGTGTGTATATATGTGTGTATAAGTATGTATGTATATATGTATATTATATAAATATTTATATATATATATATATATATGTATGTATGTATGTATGCATGTATATATATATATATATATATATATATATATATATATATATATATATATATATATATATATATATAATGTTCTATGCTACCTTTTTCATTTTCCTATAACGTAAAACCTCTGGGGGTGGTATGCTAGGCCTACTACTCCCCAGAGGTATCGTTTGAGAACTAGGAGGACATTGTGACCACTAACCTATTTTACGTTCCCCAGTCACCATTAATGAATACGGTGGATCTTAGGCCACCTCGAGCCCCGAACCCACAACTCTCCAGATACGAGATCGTTGTCTTTTCCTACTGAGCTACCGCACTGGAAATAATAATATTTGTCACTTATCAAACATTTCTGCTTTATCGTATATTATCTTTTTCTGGAAATATTTTTCACATATTCGTTAGAAAGAAGTGATCCTTCCACAGCAAACTATATGCTAAGTACTTCATTCGATAATGCTGAAAGTCACATGCTATAATAAATATTCATAGATAACGAATTCTATATCTTTTGATTTCTACTCCTTTGAAATATTTGTGGATGTGTTGATGGAGATCAACGAGGATATTATCAATGAAATACAGAAAAAAATAATGAAAAAAGAGCCGCTTTATTATAACGAAGATGAAGGTGGATTCTGGTGTGAATTCTTTAAGCTTAATTTATTAAACAGCCTTCAATTCGTTCAATTCTTTTTTTATATCGCCAAAGAGAGAAGAGGCAATAAAAAGCATTGAAAAAATTAAGCATAAACATCTAATGTCGAGTTTTAAAACAGAGAGCGTTAGGTTACTATTTTTTACTGGACAAAGAAGAGTCAACTGGCAAGAAACAAGAAAATAGATTTACAGACCTGCCTTAGGTTACTATTTTTTACTGGACAAAGAAGAGTCAACTGGCAAGAAACAAGAAAATAGATTTACAAGATCTGCCTTAGGTTACTATTTTTTACTGGACAAAGAAGAGTCAACTGGCAAGAAACAAGAAAATAGATTTACAAGTTCTGCCTTAGGTTATTATTTTTTACTGGACAAAGAAGAGTCAACTGGCAAGAAACAAGAAAATAGATTTACAAGTTCTGCCTTAGGTTATTATTTTTTACTGGACAAAGAAGAGTCAACTGGCAAGAAACAAGAAAATACATTTACAAGAACTGCCTAGTTGGCTTTAGGTCCCCGAAAGGAAAAAGGAAGTAATATCTACTTCTAGCGGTTTGGTTGATTACGAAAAAAAATGTCAACAGAAATTTTTTTCTATCAACAAATCTTCATTGTTTCCAAATAATTAATAACCTTTTCTCAAAACCCTCATTTCACAGGAAGTGAGGTAACTCAGCCATTTACTACAAAATATTGTAAGAAATTCAAATTGTTTCCATGTAAAACAATATCTACTTCCAGGCTTAGTTTCTCGATAATGTTTTCAATGAAGAAATGCGCGCGGGCTCCGAAAAAACAAAACTCGTCTGTAATTAACTTAATTATCAATTTTCTACTTTAATTAAACAAATTAATTAGCGTAAGAAAAAGGCTAAAAAAATGAAGAAAACTATTTACTTCAAGCGCTCGCGAAATCGATATGTAATATGCACATTATCGATTTAGCGGAGTTATATGGCTTCTATAAGTAAATTAAATTTCGTTTTGTTTTTTCTTGTGTGTGGAGGTGGAGATCCTATTCCTAATGAATTTTTGTTCCATTTTAATAAGCCATTTAATAGATTAAAAGCCTGATTATTGTAATGGTGCTCCCCTCAAAGAGACAGAGAGAAAATGCCGAAGCGTACTTTTAATTTAATCATCTCAGAAACACTAAATGCCGCGTTACCTTTTTGACGTTATTTTATCTACATAAGATAAACACGTATTTAGAAAAAAAAAGAACTCGAAAGGAGATTCGCCCGGTATGGACGTATTTATAGGGGAGGGAGGGGATCTGGACTTTCCCCAAAATATACTCAATTTTATGACAAAGTTTTGTAAACTTATTTGTGGACTAATTTCCACTAGAAGAGTTGAAAAATCGTTTGCAATCATGTAAAGAATAAAAATATCTCATCCAATTAGGATTGGTCACAGGAGGTTGACAAATTTAACATCACTTTCGATATATATAGATGTAACTACGCGCGTAATTTGGGAGGGGTAAAGGGGGTCAAATGCTCCTCCAGAAATGTTAGAGGAGGTACAAATTTACTGTTTTGCCCCTCCAATTTTTGAGGTTTTAGTCATATTTCATAGTTTTGATTTGCTTTTGCCCCCTCAGTTTAAACGCGCAAATTACGCCCCTGGACGTAACTATATGAATGCGAAGGTTTAAATAAGTTGTCCTTAAATGGTAGAACTAATTTGCTACTATGAAACGGTACTTCATAAATTAATAATTATGTTATACTGATGTTGAATTTAGTTGTCTTGCATGGTATGAAATTTTTTAAAAGAAAATTTAAAAAGCATGTCATGATTCCTTTCTTTATATATATATATATATATATATATATATATATATATATATATATATATATATATATATATATATATATATATTAATTTTCCTAGTTACCAATAAAATTCTTTTCATTTAAATTGTCCTGGTGAGTATTGGGGCCCCAATTAAATGTGCTGCGGTATGTGCCAGGCAAAATTCAAAACACGGTAAAAACTAAGAGCATAAATTAAAAGACGTAGTGGGGTTACGAATTTATTTTTCAAGGTAAAATGAAATTACGTTTACTGATCCGTTTTAGGATATATTAGGTTGGGGAAAAAGAAATCCATTATTTTTTTCGGTAGACGGCTATAGTGATCTATATCTCGTAAAACATCAATCAAACAATTTCAAATTTGTGCTCGTTGTCAAAGTGACATTTCACACTAAAAATTTTTTTACTGTTTTTTTTTAAGTCCATACAGTTCTGAGCGTTAAAAATGGAAGTCAACAAAGATAAAATTCGGTATATTTTACACTTTTTCTTTGGTAAAGGCGAAAATGCAAGCCAGGCGGCTGAAATTGTGAATGGTGTTTATGGTGCCGATACTGTAACAGGTAATTATGTACAATCTTGCTTTCCTCGATTGCGTTCAGGCATTTGTGATGTTAAAGTTGCACCTCGCACAAGCTGACCCGTCTTCGAAAATGACGATAAAATCACAAAAATAATCGAAGTTGACAGGCATGTAAGTAGTCGTAGCATCGCCCAAGAGCTAAAGACCGACCATAAAACAGTTTTAAACCATTTGCGCAAAGCTGGATTCCAAAAGAAGCTCGATGTTTGGGTGCCACACCAATTAACACCAAAAAACATGATGGATCGAATTTCCATCTGCGAAGCCTTGGCCAAACGGAATGAAATCGACCCATTTCTTAAACGAATGGTGACTGGGGATGAGAAATGGGTCAAATACGACAATATTGTGCGAAAACGATCGTGGTCAAAGCGCGGTGAAGGAGATCAAACGGTGGCCAAACCAGGACTAACGGCCAGGAAGGTTCTACTGTGTATTTGGTGGGACTGGAAGGAAATCATTCATTTTGAGTTGCTTCCGTATGGCCAAACACTAAATTCAGATCTCTACTGTCAACAACTGGACCGTTTGAAGCTTGCGATTGGCCAAAAACGGCCAGAATTGACCAACAGAAGAGGTGTTGTGTTCCATCAGGACAACGCCAGGCTATACACGTCTGTAGTGACTGGCCAGAAACTCAGGGAGCTTGGTTTGGAAATTTTAATGCTTCCACCATATAGTCCGGACCTGGCACCAAGCGATTACCACCTTTTTCTCCCATTGCAAAATTCTGAAGTGATAAGAAATTGGGATCAAGAGAAGATTATGAAAATTGATTACTAGAGTTTTTCTCCAATAAGAACCAAGACAAGAGGCATTATGAAGCTACCTTTAAAATATCAACAAATTATAGAACAAAATGGTGTATATTTGACCCAAATCGGACAATCCGAAACATGTTAAATAAAGTCATTAATTTCAAGCAAAAATAATGGATTTCTTTTTCCCCAACCTAATATTTACGTCCCCTAAAATTAGGAGGCCCAGGGCCTAATCCCAGTCGGCACGTGCTTTAATCAGGCCCGTCATATGACGGAATCAGAAAAATTTTTAATTTTCCAGAATTGTAAAGTACCCTATAAGGCAGGTAAAGAAATAGTTTGTTTTTTGGCTGAGAATTATCTGATACAAGCTCAATAATTTGTTTATCTTTAATGACCACATGTTAGTTGCCAACTTTAATTTGTCTCGTCATATTAAGTGATAAAATGAACAGCAGAGTTTTTAATATTGAAAGCGATTATTTGGCGGTATATATGAATGATGTCCAAAATTTAGCGAGTCGATTGCAAACCGTGTGGTTATGTATAAAAAAAATACACACGAACAAACTTATTTTTCGAAGATATATAACTTAAACGCGAGATGCTTATTATTCAGTGAAATACACTCCTAAACTTTTATGAAAAAAAATTTGTTCTTACGACGGTAGTTTATCCCTACCATACTGTTACCGTTTTTAGTAGAATTAATTATTGATATTAGACAATAGAAAAAAAATATTTAAAAAATAATAAATAAATACGTAACCGATCATTTAAATTCATAGTTAGTGCATACAACGAATGGCAGTGCATACCTGTACTCTAGCTTCTGTGAGGTTAATCTTTTTGGCCACTTCTTCCCGCAAGAACACATCCGGATAGTGAGTTTTCTCGAACAGCACCTCCAGTTCGGTCAGCTGTTGAGGGTTGAACGTCGTCCTGTTGCGACGCTGCACACAAAAACAAAAACACACTTACTCAGAAGGGGTGAAATGCTTGTCTTCATGTAACCTCTCGAAACAACTCTCTCCATTGATAAAACGGCAAGACTCGATGTCCCTTGATTGGTAGAGTCTTGTTAAAGAGCTAGAATTTGCATCAAGCCATAAGGTGTTGGTGATAGCTCAGAGATAAAAGCACCGTTTTAAGGAAAATCGAGAAAGATGTACTGAAAATTGCTATTTGTACAATCACTAGATGTCTACCATTTTCACTTTTATAAATACACTGTCTACCAATAAGTATTTGGACACCTGTGATAGAAATGAAATACTAACTTTATTCAAAATCAAGAGTTGGTAGAGCCTCCGCGAGAGACAATTACAGCGTGAACCCTCCGGGGCATATTTTCCACAAGTCTTTGTATTACAGCTAGAGGTATTGTCTTCCACTCGGCTTAGAGTAGACATACAAGTTCCTTCACCGATTTTGGACGGGTAGTGCACCCCTTAATTCGGTGATCCAACTCGTCCCAGAGGTTCTCGATAGGGCTCAAGTCTGGGCTATGGGCAGGCTAGTTCATTCGATGAACTCCATTGGCACCATACCAAGCCTTGGTTAACCTCGAAACATGACAACTGGCATTGTCGTCCTGAAAGTAACAGGGGTCCAATCCGTAAAGCTGCCACAACTGAGAAGCACATTGTCATTTGCATAGGTGTCCAAATACTTATTGGTAGACAGTGTATAAAGCGTAAATGTATTCTTAACTCGACCCAGGGCCTAAACGCCCCATAAGATTAACTGAGTTACCCTGAATTATGACAGCAACCCAGTGTGGCTACCTAGTTGCTGCTGACCCACGAGAGGCTCGTCAAGATCCGATTTTGATTTAGCCCAACTTGGTAAGGAACAAACTCTATAGAGGTAAGCTCGACAATACCGGAAAGAACATTAAGATCATTCGAGTAAGTAAAACCCGTACATATGTAAAGAAAGTATACCCCTGAGGGAAAATATGAAGGGTAGTATGTTATCTTATATGTTATATGTTCTCTGTAGTTAAATGATGGTTATATCATTATACGATAAAGAAATTTCTAATAATCGAATACTCTACCATTCTCTTCTTTTTATTGACAAAAAAAGTCTTTGGCCCTTACTCTGGACGTTGCGGTTCGTTTCGAACCATCGTTGTGTCATTTTGGCGTAAGCTTATGGACATTATGTGAGCAAATAATCAAGCTGACGTCAAAGTGAAGTCACAACGAACATTCGACCCGACACAAACGTCCAGACTAAGCCCCTTTTGTATGGCATTTTGGAAAGTTCTATAAAGTTGAAAATTATATAAGAAAGCAGGCTTGCTTTAGGAGATGCTGGCTGAAGATTGAAAAACACTGTAATATTACTCGAAACTTGTAATTTTTCAATTTAGAAATTTAGAAATTATTAAATATTTTGTGCGCGAAAATTGGTGTTGATCGACCCACGGCACCATTAAATCCTTCCGACCCGACTTTTGCATGATTAAAATTTCGTTATTGAAAGTAGTTTGATTTAATGTTGATGTGTTAAAAGAAGGGTACAATGAGTACAATTCCATTAGTAATGAAATGTAATGTCTGGGACGTATATGCCCTTTAGAACCGAAAGGGTTAACCTATCCCGATTTCACGAAACCCCTTGTTTCATGAAATGGCCAACACTGACGGGCACACGTGATGTCAAATGTATGGGGGGGGTTTAGGACACTCATAGCAGTGAAAGATGTTCTGAGAGCAGGCATTTTCGTGACAAGTGAGGAAACCGAACGTGTGAAGTGACAAACAAATCCACATGAAGCCTCGATAATTCGCTAAGCAATAACAAATAAATAAAGGCGAGTTTGATTACCTGCCTTCTTCTGGTGAGCAGATAGTCATCCATGCTGACGTGCGAAGATAAAGATGGGACGAAAGCCATGATCGAATAGAATGGCTGAAAATGGAAGAAAAAATAAGTAAATTAATTCTCCAGACAATTCCCATTTTGCATGGAACAGTTTAGGTATAGAATTAAGGTAAAATGTGCCTTATTAACTACTTAGCAATCTCGAGTCTAAGTCCATTTTACAGACATTTAATTTCAAAGCCTTATCCTAAATCTTCACAGGCAGTATCAGCAGTATTATCAATCCTACGGTATTGAGCAGTATTATCAATCCTATTTCAAACTTATAAGTTGAAATATATGTTGAATATGAAAAGACCTGTACTAAATCGTTTGCAATAAAAAAGTTCTGCGAAATAATGACTTACATCTGCTCAGTCACTAATATGTGCTTTTTTTAATATAACAAAATAGTGTATCATTTGAAAGAATTTTTTTTGAGCAATTCAATTTTTCAAGATGTCGACTCTTAAAAGAAAAGAGATCAAAAACCAATTTCTTTTCATTTTACTTAAATTTTTGCAATTGTCACTTTTTTTAATACAAAAGTTCACTTTGCACCTCTTTTTTTTTATGGAAAAATTTTGCAATTCATTTATTCGTAACCTTTTACTTTTTCAAACTGAGGTTTTCGTTTCTTTTTCTCACACTTCGTTTTTCTCTTTCTAGACATGTCTTAAAAAGTTCTCTTTTTCAATAATTCATCTGTCTAACATTTCAATTGTTATTTTTTCACTTTATACTGTCTTTCTTAACTTTTTTTGTGAAATTTCTCTTCTTTTAACGCTTTGTTTGTAGGGGATTTTTTCGAAATGTCTTGGAATACTTTAAATACATGTTTATATATTTTGGCAAACACCAAAAATCTAGAAAAAAAATCTAATTTTTAGAATCATATTCGTTAATTTCCAAACTCTATAATCTCCTAAACGCAACAGCGTAGAAGTGAAACCTAAATGTATCATATATACATATATATGCATATATATATACATATATATACATATATATATATAATATATACATATATATGCATTATATATATATACATACATATGCATATATGCATACATATGCATATATATATATACATATACATATATATATATATATATATATATATATATATATATATATATGCATATATATATACATATATACATATACATATATAAATATATATATATATGTGTGTGTGTATTTGTAACCGGTAAAATTTATTCTTTACCTATTTCTAGCATTATATATATCCATACATATGCATATATATATATATATATATATTATATATATATATATATATATATATATACGGTTAAATATATATTCTTTATAATATATATATATATATATATCCATAATATATATATATATATATATATATATATATATATATATATATATATATATATATATATTAGTGATAAAACTGCAAACGATATTAAATACATAAAGATTTTCAGTTTTTCCTGGGAGAATGGGTAGTTGGGTTAAAGAAGAGAAGGGCTATACGCAGCAAATTTTAATTCTATTTTTAGTGTTGGGAAGTGTCGAAGAAATGCTAATATTAATGATACATAGTCTTAACTTATTTTAAGGGGTTAATTCCCCCAAGTAGTCATGTCCAATCCTTATTTTGAAGTTGTCGATACCCCCTGGTCTTGTTCGGATGGATGGAATGAAATTCTCCGTTAGGAAATCCTAAGTCTTACACCCCCCCCAGACTTCGAGATATTATCTTGGTAATGGACTTTAAACCTGGCTCTAATAATTATCTTAATACTGGGACAGCAATTAGGAGGATCTGGTTAGTTAAGGTCTGAGCAAACCTTTTCAAGAATGTCTGCAAACTCTTTTCTCTTCACTCCACAATAATTTGGAATGAACTGCAGACCAACATTGAGACCACTTTGAATAAAAGAATGAACAAGTAACTAACAATCAAGAGCAGATAGAGTCGTTGAAGGAATTCAGGATGAAATTGCCTGAATAGTGGCGTGGTAATCAATAAAAATTGCTATAGTTTGATCTCCTCTCTAACTGATTTCAGTTAAGTCCATCGTTACAGCAGCCACCTCACCATTAAAATTTGTACAGTTTCCTCCCACGGATCCATGCAGAGTAAAAGGCTTTGAATAAATACCTGCACCAGCATTATTGTTAGCTCCAGTAGAAGAACCGTCATTGTACAAATGCAATCAATGTTGCTCAGGAAATCTTTTACCAATGGTGGTCAATGCTGCCATCTTCAATTTGGTCAATGAACAGGACTTTTTACAAACAGACATAACTAAATATAGACAATAAGAAGCTAGGTTTAAGTGTCTCATTAAGTCAGAATTTTCAAAATGCTGGTGTCTGTTGACAGGTTTATAGAAAATAGCAGACAGTTCTTTAATCACTTGTAAAAAAGTAAACTGTGACTTTAATCAACAAACTGAAGGATAATAAGTAATCCAAAAGTCACTCCCTCTCCTCAGTCTCTCTATCAATATGAGAGCACTCTTTTTCCTGCTACAAGATTGAGGTTTAAAATTAAATTGAAGTTGCATAGCCTGAATAGGGGTCTAGAAGCCCCCCGGTAATAATTGTGAGTTGCATTGCCTTTCCAGCAGTTAGTTATAAGGTGCTCACTACCATATTTGATAGCAAGTCTTATGTAAAAAATGTATATAGCACAAAGAAATTCTTGCGTTGTAACTCATGTAACATCAGAAAGCCTTTTAAGAGTATTGTTTCTTGTTCTGCCAGTATGTAATATGAAGTCTAGTATCATACAAACATGTTTATTCCAATTTAACCTGTAGTCTAGTACGATATCCAGGTAAAATAAGCCTCTACGGATCTTAAAAGTCTTTCTCCTCCATAATAAAGCTCAATCGTTTTCAGCTTGATGTTCAAGATAAAAACCTTGAAACAAACTGTCTTATTTGTATCTACAACCATTTTATATGACTAATTGAAGAAAGCATAAAAAGTAGAATTCAGGGAATTCCGAATAATTTGTATGTTACAACTGGAACCAAGGTAATCTGCTTCTTAATTAACAGAAAAGGCTATGTGCTGTTAATTTGCAACTACGTATGTTTTTGAAACCATCTTTTCTACATATGCCTCAACAAAAACTAAACACCGGGATATTTGTATGCAAACCATAGTATGAGAGTAAAAAGCCATTCATCTCATTGATACTTTTCATTGATTGCTTGTATCATTTCATTTAAAACATCTTGCTTCTACATCACTTTTTGTAAGTATTAGCTATATCTTTAGACAGCTTTATAAGTTAAGGAGTCCATGGGATAAAAAGTTTGAAATCCACTGTTTCAAATGGTTAAATACTTGTCTTTATTATACCCATATGCAATTACTGGAAGCAGTAAAAAATATTCCATATATAACACGCATCGTGAAATTTGGCCTTAAATTAAAAATAATAATAATAATAATAATAATAATAAATGTGAGTTAAACAAGATTAAATATGGTATATCAATAGGGAAAGGAGGTCGGGAATTCCCTTTCAGGGCAACAAAGAGAAGGTATCCCCTGCCTACTATATAAATTAATAACAGCAAAAAGCTGGCTTCTTAGGGAAATTTTTGCTAGTTTAATGTTTTAGTTATTAAACTGAAAACATGTCTGCACATTTTGATACCATTCTATGTGCCGTATATGAAATGGAACGGAAGTTAGAGTGAATTGAACTCTCTGCAAGAGCCACGGTAATTCAGTCGTCAAAGGCGCCAGATGGTTGTGACTTATTTTTTTCCAGTTAAAAGGTAAAACATCGCTTGTTATTGTACTTTGAGGACGTACTAACTTTGTAAAAGATAAATTGGATAGAATTTTAAAAAAGTGTACCTTATTGAGAGAGTATCCAACATTTTGTGGCTAATTCAACGTTTTGCAGTCCATTAAATAGTTGAATCAATTCTTTGGTTCAACTTAACCTTAGTTATACGAAAATCAAAGATAAAAATGATTTTGAAGTTAAAAGGGTATTGTAGATTGGGAAGCAAAGTAATTTATTTAGTATGATCATAGTAAAGATAGTTCATGGTGCCTCATAAGAGATTGGAAGGGACACAAAACGCATACATCTAGAAAAATTAGACAAAACAGGCAGTACATGTAGATGATAAGTTTTATACTTAAACTAGATGTACCCGTGTACTTCTGTATGGTGACTCTTTCTTTTTATATTGAACGAATGGTTGATTGGTTGTTTGGGGTTTACTGGCGCAAGATCCAAGTTAGGATATGCTGCGCCAAACAGAAGAGCACAAATTAAAACAAAGTTATATAATTTAAAAGTAAGAGAAATTAATAGGCAAAACTTAAGAAAAAATACAAGCAAAAACGAGGTAAAGACTCACATTAAAACATTAAAATAATTAAATGAAGTTTAAAACATTGGTGCGAAAGAGAAATTCAAATAGTTTTGGATGAGGATGCTCGCCCAAAAATTCTTCCAAACTAGGATTAAAAACCGATATATTATGACGTTATTATACCGATATATTATGACGTATATGATGAAAAGATGGTTCATGACATGTTATAGGAAGGCTTTGGGTGAAGTTTTAAAAGCACCGGAGCAGATCCGAAGAACCGAATGATGCACCGTGTCAAGCTTTCTTAAAACAAATGCGCGAGCAGAGCCATAAATACAGCAAGCACAATCCATTCTTCACCGGATAATAGCACGGTATATACGGAACATGGCATCGCGGTTGGCACCCCATGAAGTATTAGATAGCACTTTTAAAAGATTCGACTGGACGTATAATCACAATTGGTCCTTTGAAAATAGGAGAAAGTTTGTGATCTCCTTTTTTCGGCCAGTCGGAGCCGTGTGCTACGAGATCGACTCTACAACACAGCCGAACAAATTTATCAAGATTGTTCACGTACAACATCTTCGCCCTTACTTTAAACGAAATTCACCTACTATCGAGGAAAACAACACAGACGAAGAGAATGAGAGCCACTGAGCCGTCATCAAAAAGATATTAACTGGCCTGTGTTCCCCAGCGACTTAAACTAGGATTTCATCAAAATTTTGTTTCTTTTTTTTGCGCTTCAATTTAAAATTTCTTTTGTCTGTCTAAATTTTATATTGAGCGGAGACGAATGTAAGGTTCACTTTTATGTATCGATTAAAGAATCGTAATCGTTAATTTATGTTAACTTGTGAAAATGAATGTTGGCAACATATGTAGGAATAAATGAATGGGCAGAAATAAGGATAAGTACAGATACCCCGCTCCCTTCAGCTGCATTTGAATTTATTGAAAAATCGGCATTTGATCAGTGGTGTGTAACCCTGCCAGAGATGCGTATTTTTTTCACTATCGTAATGTCTATGAGTATTACTGTATTTCAGGCTGAGGGGTCTGCAATACTTGATTCGCTCAGAAAGATAAAAGAATTAAGTGAAGACAATATATATTTATATACTGACAGTCTTTCAGTAATCAAGAGCTTAGAACAATTAGTACCAAAATCCAAATTAATTACCGAGATACAAAAAGAATGTAAAAACATGAATAACCGAACACTTAATATAATTTGGATCAAAGCTCATACGGGGAATACCGGTAATGAATACGCAGATATTTTAGCAAAGAAGGCCACGAAATCAATAAATTACAAACCAATACATCTCCCGGTATTGGCAAGACTATTTGGACAATAGTGAAAAAGGAAGAGTAACTATACTATAATGTCTGAAGTAGAACAAAAGTTACAATTCGAAAATAACATAATAAATTATTTTATAACCGGTCATGGAAGTTTCCCAAACTACTTGTACAGAATTGGAAAATTAGATTCACCAAATTGTAAATGCGGAATGATAGGCAACCCTCAGCATTACATGGAAGTAAGATGTAATCTCGTTCCGATGTTTATTGAAAAATACGAAAACGAAACACAGATCGAATATTTTAAAAAAAATAGATAAAAATCGTAATCATACTAAAAAGTTAAAGGAAATTTATAATATATTAAATTCAAATTACTCTTATATACAAAATAAATTTTAAAAATTTTAAAATGAGGGAAAATACTTGGTAAAAATAGTGATAGTGATAAAAAAGTGGGTTTTTTTAAGTTAATAATTCAGTGTATAACATTAAAATGAATAATGTCGAAAGGTTCTCCCCACCCACTAAGGCTTAAGCATCCATAAACTTCTTCAGTTGGATGTGGGTATGGGTCATGTAAGTCTATGAGCATTACATATAAACCGGAAGAAAAATTATATTGGTCCCAAGAAAGTTGCATTTCGACTCCATTTTTTGTAAGAACCATGTCGTATAGAGAATACGTACTAATAAAAATTTTTACATTTTGCAAATAACAAGACATATATGCAACTATACATCCACATTTTTTTTGCTTTGTTTTTACCCATTTTTATATTTAGTACATTTCAAATGTAGAAAAAAAACCCGATGTTTTTAGTTACATTTTTTGCGAAAATAACCCGAGCGTGAAGGGGTTAATATATTTTAAACGACTCGTCTTTAAAAGTTTTTAAAAGATCTCGTTTTTAAAAGACATTGGATTTTACTCTCACCTTCGATACAGCATCATTGCTTTACCTTTTCTGTAACCTTTTTAATTGCCTCTCTGCTTATACTTTGTCTACAGTTTATCTTTCTCAGCTTGTATGACTTGAGTTTACTTCGCCCTATCTTACTTTTACCTTTTATAAAGCTATAGTGCCGAACACAATTTATCTCATGAGGACGCGGTTTCATAAAACCTCAAAAAACAACCAATTAATATCACTGAATTAAATCTAATTTGAAGTTCAGGATTTGCTCAAAGTTTCAATTTGGTGGTGAAAAGTAACTAAGGAAATATAAAGACCGTGGAAAAAGGAAAAAAATCTCTAGCATACCGCAGCGTCTGTTTATTTGTTCTTTTAAAGAAAAGTAGTAACTCGCCTAAGTCTAGGCGAGGTTTATTATTTATTATGGAATTCTTTGTAAATTTATTTATAGATTGTTAATGTGTAATTATGTTTATAATGGTATATCTTTGTTTGTAATTCGATTTATCCTGCTCGTGATAAAACTGTATCAGTTAATATATATTAAATGAGTTACTCGCCTTTGTTATGCAAATATTTATTGTGCTCCTTGGAATTTTTGTTATATTTTAATTTGTAATTTCAATAATCTGGAATTTGCTGATTACCGATGATTACTGTAAAAATTTTCGATTTCGATGTCATCTTTTATAAAAAAAAAAAGGAAAAAATAAATAAATAAAGACAGGGGTCTAGAACACTGGAAAAACGCTGGCCGACTGGTTAGGGCGCTAATCGTCGGTACTGGAGTTCGTGGGTTCGAATCCCGCTGATGGCATGGTCGTTCGTAGCCGTTCGGAATCGGCTTTAAGCAGTAGGTCCCGGTCTCATTAGCCCTCGCGTGCAAAACAGTAGACTGTAGCGCTCCAAACCAAACCAAACCTAGAACACTGGAAAGGAATTTTGGTTAGGCGGTTTCGCTTTCTTGTTAGGATTAATTAGTTATTTGTTTTGTACTTTTTTCAGCTTTGCTTGTCTGGATCAGGGTTGCTATCCTGATGACTTGGTATCATTTCCCTTATGGCGTAAGTTGTGCGAATTAAAAGTAACTTTCAAAGTAAAGTAGAAGAAATTTAAGGAAGAATTAATAAAAATAATTATTCTCATCTGATGATGGATAGCCAGCATACAGAATTTCCAGTCCTGCAATTAACTTTCAATATGTCTGATGCCATAGTCTTAATCTCCCACAAAGAAATTTACTATCGTTGTATTGATTCAGCTAAATACTTCTGTCATAACGCTTTTGAGAAACATTTAGGATAGTTCCTTACGCAATTTTTTTTTCTACTCCTAATACTTGACAAGCACTTTTCTGGGAAAAAGCTCTCAAAGGAAATCTCTTTATCTACAGAAGTAGAGCAATCAGCAGTTCCTCAAGTAGTAATAAAGAGAACATAATATCCAACTTCTTTTGCCGTTGATCATGAGACCAAATCTAAGGACAGTTTCTGTTCGCAGCTTTAGGGGAAAAGAAATATGGTATTTCAGGAAAAGTAAAATAAGATTTAATACAATGAACCGTACCATACCGGAGTTGAAGGGAACAAAGATTCCTATGTGTTTACTATATCCGAACCATTAAGAAAAATGTTAAATTTAGTAAAATGTATAATTATTTAATTACAGTGGACTCCGCTTAATGTGATCGCGGTTAATGTTGTCAATCACTTATTGTTATCGAAATCACTTGTTCCCGATTTTCTCTATTCATTTGTACGTTAAAATTATCGCTTGTGATCGTTACATCAGTTAATGCTATCAGTTTTCGAACCTCATTTTAACTGGCAAAGGAATACTCACAATGTATTCAGAAGGAACTCAGTATTTTCTTTCCCTTCAATACTGTTTGAGTTTCCGAGAAATCTCGATCTTTCACCAAGGGAAATGCGGAATGAACAAAGGAGTGGGAAATTACACGTTCGTGGAATTTTTCAGAAATACGCACACTCTTCTGGTGATCAATGGTTGTCAGATAAGCAGAAGGCAACATATTTTTATTGGAACTGAGAAGGAGCGCATTCACATTTCATGCCTTTCTCGCTTACATGCAGCTTGTCGATATGAAAGCCAGAAAGCGAAATGATTTAACATTAAAAAATTTTTAAATCATTATGACAGGTTAATAGAACTAATGAGTCAGATGGAGAATTTCTTAATATTGAGCTACCTCCTAACAAGTACTCAAATCAGAAATACGTTGAAACTGTTGAAACGTGGAGTACAACACCGCTCCGATGACTTTAAAAAACATTATGATTACGAACAATTTATCAATGAGCTTCTTAGAAAAAACTGTATACATTCAACAATTGATCAATTTTTTTTATTATGTATACAATTTTTATGTTTTAACCCCTTAAAGGTCATGATTAAAATTTCTTTCAGATTTAACGGAATTAGGTTATGAACTTTGTCTGTGAAGTTTATAAATAGGAAAAAATATGAAAACAAATTTTTCATTCCCTTAGAGATGGGATTTTTTTTTTTTTTTTTTTTTTTAAGGGAAGGATAATTGTAAAAACTTTTTGTAATACTAGACTCAAGACTCGAGTTGGTGTTACATGGGCCCCTGGTTTTGTTGTTTCGGCGGCCGAAGACGGACACCCCTAGAGGGGGTGGGCAAGTTCCACAGGAGGGGGGCGAGCGATGCGATGCCACCCCCGCCAGCTGCAGAAAAGGACATTTTTTTCCAGTGGAGGCGAAAACTTGACCGAGGGGGGGATTCCCCCCGGCCCTCACGAGGAGGGGTGAAAAGGAGATGCCCTGTCGGTGCGACGAAAAACGGACAGGATTCTTCGGAAAGCAGTAGAGACCGAGAGAGGTGTTTCCGCTCGGCACTATTTATTTTTGTCCTCGGTCTTTTTTGAGCCCTGTTCGAGTATGAACGGAAGTGTATTTATGTTTTATTTTTAAATCTTCTTAATAATAAATGGTTAATCAAGAGTTTTGTCGCTGCTGTGATTAATTGTCGGCCACATAGGCTTTAAACGAACCCAAGATACCTGCCCCAGTAAAAATAGGCGGGCAGGTATAGAACGAGGCGTGCGGACTTAAGAAAGTGCAGCCGGGGACGCGCGAGGCGTCTTACACTTTAAGTTTTACAGCATGAAAATAAGAGTTTTTTTTTTAATTAATTATATTGGAAAAGCAATATATAATTATCATCAAAATGATGTAACAAATAGATAACTGCACAATTTTTCATTGTTCTATTGGGTAGGTGTTTTTAATTTGAAGTCATATGGAGAAAAATCAGATTCGAGATTTTTCATGTAAAGCAATTTAAAACTAATATGTTTCAAAGGGAAAAATAAATTATGCAAAACTCTATTATCTATTATTACATCAAACAGTCAATTACACAGAAAATCGAAAAAAAAAACCTTTCGGGTGTTTATAAAAAGAAGAGAAAAAAAGGATTAATGGGTGGTTTCGCTGAGAAACTACTGCCTGTTAAAGGGTTAAAGGGCAATATACAGTACATAAATATAAGGTGAGTTTTTTTTTTCATTTTATTGTGAAATTTAGTTCGTGTGAATTAAAGGGGGAAATTTATCTAATTTTACATATCGTTTATTGTTATCAAAATCGCGGTGTCACAAACTGATCACATTAAGCGGAGTCTACTGTATTAACCCTCTAAGCGGTTCGCACGTACAATTCGCCAAACCGATGATGACTTCAAAGCGGTTGTCACGTACAATTTTCGACCTCCTAAAACGTTCCGAAAATGAATGTAATGTACATTTCTGCCAGTGTTAGAGGTAGGAAGGTCAGGTCGATTGTTTAGGAACTGCACCCCTCTTTGACTGACATTTATTGAGGGATGCACCCCTACTCCCTAAGGCACAAAGACGATGACAGCTTTTTATGGCTTTGTAAATCTCTATTTCGAAGTATTTCGTTTGCGGTAACAGACGTATCTCTAATTGCACCACTTAAATATCGTGGATGACTTTCGTAAATAAACATAAATAGTTCTCTTAAAGAATATTTTTATTTGTACTTTTAGAATCCATAATTTCTTATGGGATGATCTTCGAGATTTGACGAGCTTTATGTATATTAAAAATTAACAATCTATAATATCTATTTATATATCTATTTATAACCGGAAGTAAACTGACAATAACGAGGGTGGGTTTCCCGTATTCCATTCCAGTCGACAAAGGGTGAAGTAAAAAATCATAGAACGCTTTGTCCACTGACACAATAAACCTTTAGCGTATTTTTGGAGACTTTTTTTCCTCGGTGTGATCCACTCGGAGGGTTAAGTACTCAGTAGGAATGCAATTAAATATTGATGAAAATCTACTAAAGATCTTTAATGAATTAATTTTACTAAAATTGATTAAACTTTAGTCAATAAAATTTTAGCAGTCAGTTATTAAATTTTAACAATCAATTGCATTTTAATCAATTTAACAGGCAGTTTTGACTATTTACCAATTAATAGACACAAAAACTAAATTAGTTAAAAATGAAAGCAATTGAAAAAATAATTTTACCTTTAACTATTAACCACTGTTTTGACATAGAAATTATTATATTCATGAGTAGATTTCAAGAAATATTTATGAAATTTCTTGTTTAATGCGACCAAAAATTCCAACATTTTTTTCTTCCTCTGTTTGCGTGAATAAAAAGTATTGATTTCACTCCTTTTTTTTTTAGATATAAACACAAGAAATTATTTATAAGAGGGGTGGGGGCATGATTCTCCAAGAGTTATTTCTTGTATATGCATTGCAAAATATTTTTAACTTATTAAAACTTGTGTTTATTAATAGTTTACATTGCATGCTTTGAAATTCAGTTTAAACCACGAAAAGGGTAAAAAAATTTCTTCTTTGTGAAACTGGTCACCAGAAGTTGACAAACCTAGCATTACGGTGCATGATTTCTAAATGTAGATGAAGATTGGAACAAGTTGGCCTTAAAAGCCACAGCCATTTACTTTTTTAAAACGGTAGTTTATAAATTACTGATTAAGAAAGACACAAAAAAATTTATAACAGTTAAAAATAAGAATTTTACACAATAATTACTTCAAAACTATAATTGATAAAGTTAAAACGTAATAATAAAAATGTATCGATGAAATGTAAAATATTTAACGAACACCTTTGGGCAAACATTTGAAATGTGGCTCACAATTTGTTAGAAAAAACAAGTTAACAGAAGTGATGTAAAGGATCATGGGAGAAAGTCTGTCATAGATTTCTGTCATGTGTGAGCAATATTTCATTTTTATGAAATTCCTAATGAAACACTCCGATTCGTTATATGGAAAATTGAAATTAGGTGGCAAGTAGCCTTTAAGTTTGATTCTATTTTGATCGTAATAAGGTTTTCCAAAATTCAATTAGTAAAATAGATCTTAATTGCATTTGCAATGCCTTTTTCATTCCTAATAATTTTGTTCCCATGCTGCTTTTTCAGTCAGTATTTGTTTCACAAATGAATGGTCCATCTGCAATAGTATCGCACGCTGAACTCGACGAGGAGATGCATTTGACCATTGTAGAAACTAATCTTTATAATTTTGTCATTTGGATCGACATTTTATGATTTCTTTGGCCCGTAGTTTTCCTTTTCCTGCAACATATCGACAGAAATCCCAATTAATCTATTGTAAATTTCGCTTTACAGTACCATGTTTGCATCATAACAACAAATAAATCACTTACTGCAAATTCTTTTTTATTTTTTCTTATTTATTTTGAGTAAATGATATTTTCTAATGAAAATAGTCCATAAATTGTTTAAATTTCATGGTTTATATGTATATATATATATATATATATATATATATATATATATATATATATATATATATATATATATATATATATATATATATATATATATATATATATATATATATATATATATATATATATATATATATATATATATATATATTCTATATAGGCATTGAAAAATGTTTTTAACTTATTAAAACTTGTGTATATCACTAGTTTTGACTCCCATGCTTTGAAAGTCAGTTTCAACCATGAAAAGGGTAAAAACAATTCTCTTTTTTAGAACTGGTCACAAGAAGTTGACAAACCTAGCATTACGGTGCATGACTCTAAATGTAGATGAAGATTTGAACAAATTGGCCTTAAAAGCCAGAGTTATTAATTTACTATTATAAAACGGTAGTTTATAAATTACTGATTAAGAAAGACACAGAAAAATTTATAACAGTTAAAAAAATTTTTATACAATAATTATTTCAAAATTATAATTTAAAAAGTTAAAATGTATAAAATGTAAAATATTTAAAGAACACCTTAGGTCAAACATTTGAAATGTGGCTCACAATTTGTTAGAGAAAGAAAGTTCGCAGAAGTTCTGTAAAGGACAGCGTGGGAGAGCTTGAGATAGAATTGTGTCAAGTGTGAGCAATATTTCGATTTAACGAAAAAAGTTTCGGTTAACTTATGGAGCACACCATTGAGTTATATACAAAATTGAAATTAGAAGGCAAGTATCCTTCTTTGAATTCGATTCTATTTTGATTCTGGTACTTTTTCAAAATTCAATTATTAAAACAGATCTTAACTGCATTTGAAATGCCTTTTTCCTTCCTAATAATTTTGCTCCCATGCCACTTTTTCAGTTAGTACAGTTTCCTAAATGAACAGTCATCTGCAATAATATCGCAAATAAGTGGATATGTATTATAAGCAAGAAAGGCACACTGAACTTGTCGAGGAGCCGCATTTGACCATTGTTGTAATAGAAGAAGAAACTAATCTTTATAATTTTGTTTTTTTGATCGACATTTTGTGATTTCTGTTGTCTAGCCAGTAGTTTTACTTTTTCTGCCGTACATCGGCTGAAATCACAATCAATCTATTGTAAATTTCGCTTTACAGTAAGTACCATGTTTACATCATAACAACAAATAAATCACTAACTGCAACTTTTTTTTAAAGTAAATGATATTCTAAGATACAGCTTATTTCTAATGAAAATAGTCCATAAATTGTTTAAATTTCATGGTTTATATACATATATATATATATATATATATATATATATATATATATATATATATATATATATATATATATATATATATATATGGTGTGTGTGTGTGTGTGTGGTAAAAAAAATTCGGGCATTAATAGGTTAGTACGTCGAAACGAAAATAGTGTCATACTTTCCCTTAACACAATACCTTTTTAAGCATCAGAGTGACTTTGAGTTCAAAAGACACACAGCGTAGCCAACTGATTGAAATTAAAATCTTCTTCCCGAAAAAAAACAATTATTGGCGTATGATTATTAAACATTATAGGCAGCTTATGCATTCTTTTTTCTCCGTTTTAATTCCACAATTTCTCTGGTGTTCATAATAACTTAGATTTAAAATATTCATTAATATGCATTCTGTAGAAATTGTTTTTTTGATTGCTTAGATGTGCTGTTTTGTTACACGAGGGCTAATGAGACCAGGACCTACTACTTAATGCCGATTCCGAATGGCTACGAACATCTTTGCCTGCAGTGGAATTCAAAACCACGGTATCGAAGTGCAGTTCCCTACCCATTCAGCAATCGTACAGTGCCAGGATAAATGGATCGGACGTCAAGGTTGTAAGAGATATAACGTTCTTTTACCCTTCATCGGACCAGATGACCATACGTTAAGTTAACCATTGAATGCCTTTTTATTTTAATAACGTTCTAAATTAAAGATTTCATTACTTATTTTCCGTTTACACTTCTTAAAAGAGGAGCTTAGGTGCTTGTCTAGAATTTTGAGTGCAGGTAGCCTAGTAGACGTAGTACAAATCTCCCTTTAACCCTTTAACTGCGTTCGACGTATAACACGTCAATCCAAATTTTCATCTGAATGCGGTCTACACATATGCACATCCTGAAAAATAAATCCTTATACTTTTTTATCTTTAAACTTTTTGTTTATTTTAAATTTTTAAGTAAAGATATGTTATTAATATTAACTTTTCTGATATTTTTAAATATTTATTACAACTTTTTCTCTTTCTATGAAAGCATCATAGAACTGACGTTTACCTTTAGTCTCATCGATATCCAAGTTAATTTTTGGAATTCCAGTGAAAGCAAATCTAGGAGGCGGATCCGAAGGATTATCACAATTAATTTCAAAAAATTGTCTTGCTTGACTGATTCCATCTGTACTACTATCAGAGTCACTACTATCCAGGTCATCTAGTAAACTTTCGCTACTATCATTTACAGATAATTCAGTTTCTGATTCCGAGTCACAGTTCGAATCACAAGAAATTAGCTCCGTACGCTCTGAATTATCCATTATTTAAAAGTAAAAATATATTATTCAACTCTTACATCAATAAAATTATCAGGCGGTTAGTAAAATATAACCAGAAAGTTATACACTGAAAGATAACAATTCGTCTTCTGATACAAAACATGCGAAAAAACCCGCGCTTTTGAACCAATCAGAGTAGAAAATACAATAAACTGCAAACTATCATTTACTGGACAACTATCGTCATCTATACGAATGATTTGTTACTAAAATTAGAAAAAATACAGCCGAAACAGTGCAAGCGAAATAGAAATCAGATTGCCCGTACGCCGTACGGGCAAATCAGTAAAGGCCCGAAAGCTGTGCCCGTACGGCGTAAGGACAAAACAGGGAAGGGGTTAAGCCGATAAAAACTGCAATGTGATAAAAATATATTTGTAAAGCATTCAAACATAACAGTGGAATAAAGCACTTCAAGAATAAAGTAAAAGGTTTGGAACACAAGGATAAAACAAAACAACAGATAAAAAAATTAAGATAAATAAAGATACTAAGGCCACAGTAAAATGTGAGAGTAAAAGACGAAAGCAGTCAAAAAACCAAAAATCTTTATATGAGGACGGGAACTAAGTCTTTTATATATAGCGAAAGAGTTAAAATAAAAAACACGGTCTTTATTAGAATTACGACACTTAATATAGTAAAAGTATAGTCTATAAGATAGTAGTAAAGTAGTAGCCTAAATGTAACCTAAAAACGTAGATTACTTTTTTTCTTCTATGTAGTGTTTAAATTTCTTTTAAAAGGGGACAGAGGGTACATTTATCACAAGGGTACCTTTTATTGAGTATTTTATGGGGGATTTAACCCTTAATAATTTGGCTAAGTCTGGCCGCTACACCGGAACGTATATTTAGAACTACTATATAATATAATTGTCAGTGTTCGCCACTGCGGACATTAATTATCTCAAAAATGGAAAATGATATATTTTTTTTGTTTATTTTACAGAGATCCTAATGTCTATACAGACATGGGAAAATAACAGAAATTAAAATTAAAAAATATTTGAAAAAACATCTTATCAAATTAAGGGTTAAGGGTATTTTCTGTTCTATTTGTCAGTAAAGCATATATATTTTGTATAAAAAAGGATTAAGCTAAATCTTTAAGAGTTTCACATAAAATAATTTCATTGTGGACATGCCATGATTAAAATCCTATTTAGGATCCTTTGCTGATTTGTCCGTACGCCGTACGGGCAAATCAGTAAAGGCTCGAAAGCTGTGCCCGTACGGCGTACGGACAAAACAGGGAAGGAGTTAACTTGAAATGGCAGATAATTTGGGGGCCCCCTTTTGACGGGGGGCCATGGCGCTTGCCCCGCTTGCCCTGTCAGAAATCAGGCCCTGAATTTTAACGTATTTAAAATGACACCTCAGCATTGAGTCAAGCATTCAAAATTGTTTAAATAATATAATTTTTTAATTTTTTTTAAACTTTTAAGAAAATTCACAGTAATTTAGATATTTAAGAGATGCGTTAATATACAGTCTGCATCGGTTATATGGTCAGGTCAGTGGTCCAGAAAAATCGGACCATATATGTGGAACAATACAACCCTATTGTGCAAAGTTCAGCAGCTAAAATGTTGTTTAATGTCGTCCGGGGAATCGAATTTGCTTTGGAGAAAATAGCTCTTTCAAAGATTTTTGGATTTTTTAAAATTTTCAATCCATTTATTTTTGGCAGCAAATGATCAATTCTTTCTTTTCGAAGCCATAATTAAAAAATGAAAGTTCTTATTCGTGACGTATGATCCAAATGCAACAAAAATTTTCCTTTGCTTGTTTCGTCTCAATTTCAACTTAAGGAGGGAGAGATAACTTCAACCAATAAACAGACAGGTGTCCACCTCTTGTCAGAGGGCAAGAGAACTGAGAGAGGTGATGTCTACACAAATAAGAAAGGAGGAAAGGGGGGAATAAAGGCTCGAATTCAGGTTCTCTTCGATTTAACACTGGCATATTAAAAAAAAACAAAAAGCACAAAACAAAAACGGAAACTCGTTGAAAACATGAAATTGACCATATAACCGGTAGCAAGAAAAAAAAATGACTGTATAAGCGGAGCACTTTAACACATGTTCTCTACTAAGTTAGACGGGTTTTGATTTTGGTTTTGGAGTGCTACGGTCTACTTTTTGCAACACGAGGGCTAATGAGACCGGGACCTACTGCTTAAAGCCGATTCCGAACGGCTACGAACATCCATGCCATAGTGGGATTCGAACCCACAAACTCCGGTTCCAAAGGCCAGCACCCTAACCATTCGGCCATCGTTCTAAGTTAGACGGGACTTTAGAAAACTGACCATCGCACGGGAGCTCGTTGTCTGACCTTCCTGGGCCAGGCCCTCTAGGTCAGAATTTCTGTCAAGCATGCATGGTAATGAGATAACAGATAATTAAACACGAAATTGAGGACTGTAATTACTATATGGAATTAGTTAAGATGGTAGAGAATTAAAATTAATTAAGAGATTATGATAGCAGTAAACGAAGGTACACGAGTTCGGTGAAGGGGGACACAATATAACAGAAGGTATAAAAATGAGTTACGATTAAGTTCAATGGACACTGTTAGGTTATAACACAATAACACATTATTATTATTATTATTATTATTTTATATATAACAAGTTAAGTTGATTAAGATTCTAAGTTACAAGAACGATGACGATTCCGATAGCATGTATTCAGACTACTACTAGGAGAAATTCTATTGGTACCTGAGAGCAAACTGACCATATAAGCGGGGTGACCTTATGAGCGGGTGACCCTATAGCCGGTACTGACTGTATATCTGTGAGAAAAAAACGGGGGCGCTAGTGAGCTAAAGGGCGACAACAAAGAAACGGCAAAGAAATGCGGGGTATGGGGGTGCCTTACCTGTTGCGGTTCCGCTTCCTGGAGTCCCCTCTTTTAATGCATTCTCGAGACTTTATTCGCGCGCCAACATATCTTAGCGCTCTGCACGGGACATGGCATGCGCGAACATTCCGACCATTCACGGCCCCCCAGCCAATCGGATTCGACAAGAACCCGCGCGCCGGTGTCTCCTTTCCTAATTACACTAAATGCTCGTCGGCAGGGGAAGGGGGGAGCGGGGGTGGATCACCATTCCGTTCTCCGCGCTCTTCCCTTTTGTGAAGAGATGAAAGGGGGGTCAGAGAGAGGGGGGTTCCCATTTCGCCGGTAATTAATTATGTGCAGATGCGGTTCTCATTATGTTATCGTGTTTTGCCTATTGATATCGCCGTTATTAAAGCCACAAAGTGCCTTACAAGCCATGATGAGTTTTCATTTCAATGAAGAGTAATAGGGGAGAAAGGAGATATATATTATATATAGATAGATAGGCGGGATAGTAGAGTAGCTTAGCTTGTTGCCTCTCTCTCTCTCCGCTCTATTATCCAAATGAAAGGAGACGTGATTTTTCACTTTGTATTAAAACTCCGTGGATTGCGTTTTCGGCCAAATGAAGTTTCGAAAGAGAAACGAGCGCCTAAAAATTTCACTTCGTTTTTTACGTTCCCTCCCTCCCGTTTTTCCTCTCAATCCCCCTTATTTTGTGCTGATTAAAAGCATCAGAGGCTAATCAGGTTACAGTTAAGGTTCATTAATTAATTTTGTCGGTCGCGTGTTAATTATATTTCTTCAAATGTTCTCCGATTTTTTTTTTACCTCCCAGCTCGTTCGCTATCGAACATCTAATTTTTCTAAGATATTTTTAATAAAAAAAAAAAGGGGAGGGAGGGAGTTCAGTTGTCAGGGAATGACATTTTATTCGTTTTTGCAATTATTTATTTCATAAGCCCTCCTCGGTGAGTTTCGATCTTTGTGCCACAATGCATCGTTACATTTAATTTCTGTCATCGAATAAAAATTAGCTTTTATTCGATGGCGAAATTAATTAGGATATTTTCTCGACTTCTTATGCTTTTCTGGGAAAAATCGTAGACAAACGAGAGAAGAATGTGCTGATGCATTTAGATTTATTTTTTGTCTGTTTTTTGCCCCTCTCTTCATTTACCGAAGAATTTTCACTTATTCGCTCTATTCTTTGCGGAATAAGTAACATATTACGTCCGTCTCTATTTCTAATTGAATCGGAGATAATCTAATCTGTGCGCACGTGTGTGAAAGTCAAAACCAAATTAATAGATTGTTTTATTAGTATTTATACACGAATAAAATATTATTCATGCTGTTCGAGAATAAAAATAAATAAGAGATCGATAATTTTAAAGCGTGATCCAAAAGCGAGTTAAATGTCAACTTTTGGTACTAAAATCGTTATCTCTGTTAAATTAAAGTGTTTATGTCCTTTCTTTTTCTTCATCAGAAAATCCTTAAAGAATACGGGAAAAATCAGTTTCTTTAGTATATTTTTTCCCTTGAAAACCGATTAAAAATTACTGATTCGACTATACAAAGTAAAACCATACACATCAATTATTAACAAAAAAAATTACAAAAAATTCGAAAGGAAAATATTTTTCGAATTTTTACCCACGACCACGAACATGTCATAATTTTTCAAAAAAAAAAAAAAAAAAAAAACTACCTCATAGCACAAAAGCCCGGTTAAAATTATAAAATTGCCGTGTACATTCCTGCTTGCATATTCCAGGATGTGGGGAAGGATTAAAAGGAGCAATAGACTTGATTTTTAGACTTCCCATCAGCGTTATGAAAAAAAAGTGTGTTAAAAACTGAATTTGTTATAAAACTAGGGAAGCCGCACGTGCTGGAAGGTTAAATATCACATTGTGTGCGGGTACATTTCATAGCGGAATTGTACCGGGAGCGGGCATTTTGACCGTCAATTTAGCTATTCAGTTAAACCCCAATAGATCAAAAATTATTTAACTTTTTAACCCACTTTCCGTATTTTATATTGAAATATATAAGCCAAAATCTAAATAGACAAATAAACAAATATATATATATATATATATATATATATATATATATACAAATATAACTATATATATAAATGCAAATATAACTATATATATATATATATATATATATATATATATATATATATATATATATATATATATATATACAAATATATGTATAATATATAAATATACATATATATAATATCATTTTCGCAAAGGTAAATTAAAAGTTAATTTTAAATCTAAATTGATTTTTTCAATCTACCTTCCCGTTTCCGCATCGACTGATGTAGAAACTAGTTTTTATTTGTCTAAATTTTTCCAGAATCTATGTAGTAGACAAGAAAATTCAGCTTTGTTTTCCTGTATATACCATTATTATTGTACCCATAAACAAACCCTGTTGCTACACTAACCCGTACTAGTACGTTACCCGCACTCAAGTATCAATCGTCGGAAAACATACTAGTACGTGTCCCGCATACAATGTGGTATTAAAAAGAGAATAGTTCAAAATGATTTTTCATTAAATTTTATTACTGTGACGCTTTTAAGATATCTTAGTGGCTATCAGCTCAAATCAGTTCCCAAAAATGGTTCGTAATGCGTAGTGAATTTGTAGAGGTGATTCTTTTTTCTGTATTTGATTGTTTTCCTTTACGAAATAAATCTATAAATACCAAATAAATTTTATTTATTTATTTATTTTTAAACATTTTTATTTATTTATTTATGTATTTAAATTTTTATTTATAAATTTTTTTTATTTATTTATTTATTTAATTTTTATTAATATATTAATTAATTAATTTTTTAAATTTTTATTTATTTATTTATTTTTTTAATTTTACTTTTTATGTTTAAAAATTTTTTTAATTTTTTGTGAATTTCATTTCATAAACATATATAAATCAAATATATATATATAAAAAAAATATAATGGCACAATGACAGGCAAATAAAAAAGTATATCCAAATATAGGCAGCATGGACACGAAGAAATAATAAAAAATTAGATGCAAGAACATTCGGCTTCGTTTCCTGTATATACCGTTATTTTTGTACAACAACAAAATGTTGTACACTAATCATATGACTCTGTTCATATCATTCAGAAAATGTACTATTTTCCGCATCATTTATTGAATATTCGATTTTTCTAAATTCTTTTAAGTTTTAAGAATTCTTCTTTATAAGAGTTAAATATATTTTTCAGATATTTTTTTGATATAGTTTCGTCAATCTATTTTCGGAAATTTGAACGAAGGAGAACTTTTTTAAACTAATTTTCTTCTCTAATTCCTTTTAGAAAGCGATTTTTCAATTTTTATGATTCATTAAAAATGTTTTTTCGAACACTATTTTGACAAACCGCGAAGACAAATTCATTTAAAATGTTTTCTCAACTTGAAAATGAAAAAATGATCAGAAAAGAGATATCGGTTCGAGAGTTCTATAATAAATTATATAGGGTACATTTTTACATTTGCTACTTCCAGACGTGGTAGACCAAGCCTGGTAGACTCCTGCTTGGACCCTCCTTCTAAATGGCGAGGACCCACTTTGTTTGTCCCTAGAGAGATATTTACCGCCTATAGCGTGCTCCCGTAATAAAATGGCGAACAAAGTCAATGGTAAGTGCAACTGATTAACAAAAAAATGTCCAAGAACAAAATAAAAAAAAATTTTTAATTACATAATAAATAAATAAATAAATAAAAATTTTAAAAAATAATAAATAAAAAAATTTAAAAATAAAATTACTAATTAATTATTTAATTAACTAATTAATAAAAAATTTAAAAATAAAATTATTAATTAATTAACTAATTAATAAAAAAATTTTAAAAATAAATAAATCAGCTTTAAAAATAATAAATAAATAAATAAATTTAAAAAATTAATAATAAATAAATAAATAAATAAATAAAAATTTAAAAAATAAAATTATTAACTAATTAGTTAATAAAAAATTCTAAAAATAAATTAATTAATTAATTTAAAAAAAACAAATAAATAAATAAATAAAAAAATTTAAAAATAATAAATAAATAAATAAAAATTTTTAAAAATAAAATTATTAATTAATTAATTAATTGACTAATTAATAAAAAAATTTTAAAAATAAAATTATCAATTAACTAATTGATAAAAAATTTAAAAAATAAATAAATAAATAAATAAACTTTAAAAATAATAAATAAATAAATAAATAAATAATAAATTTAAAAATTAAAAATAAATAAATAAAAATTAAAAAAATAAAATTATTAATTAGTTAATATAAAATTCTAAAAAAATAAATTAATTAATTAAAAAAAAATATATATATATATAATAAATAAATAAAATTTATTTGGTATTATATTTTAAATTTTTATAGATTTTTTCTTACGTAAAGTAATCAACATACAAGGGTACATTAGAATAAGAATATCCGCTACAAAATGTGCATTAAATAGAATTTTGTATATCCCTTCCACTATGTTTTAGAAAAACCGAATGGTGGCTTCCCCGCCAAGTAAGTATTCAGTCCGAGTAAATCGTTTTCAAGGCATTCGAAAAGCCCGGAAAATGCGTTAGAAAGATTTACGTTCATCAGCTGTGGCTACGTTCGAGATCAAAGCCTCATTTCGGTTTTTTCTATACCGGTTTTCTATAACTTTCGAAATACATAAATTAATTTTTAATTAAATTGAAATGGTACACTAGTATTAAATGTCATAGAAAATACGCAGAAAAATATAAAATAATTAAAAGTAAAAAATTCACAAAATAATTGTTTAAAAAATTTATTCATAAAGTATAAAAATGCATTGATAAAAGTAAAATAGTTAACGAAAACCTTTGGTCAGATATTTGAAATTGGGTGCAAAATTTGTTAAAATCATCCGCAGAAGTTCTGTAAGAGGATAATCAGTCAACTGTGAGTGATATTTCGATTTTATGAAATCCATTGTCGAGCACACCAAAGAGTTAATCCAAAATTGAAATCAGTAGCCTTCTTTAAGTTTGATTCGATTTTGCTTCTAATTAAAAGCTTCCAAAACAAAAAAGTAGATCTGTGCTACATTTGCAATGCCTCTTCCATTTCTGATAGTTTCCGTTTTACAGTCGCATTTCTCACAAGCATTATTTTATAAATTGATTATCCATCTACAAAAATATCGCAAATGCATACGTACATCCAGAAAGTAAGTTTCCCGATGTTTTCCCCTTTAAAGTAAACTATGTCATTTGTGCGTGCGTAACAGATCTAGGACGTATTAATCATATACCATCTGGACAAGTCCCGATTCGTACCAGTAGCGGGGTAGCAGTGGTCCGAAATGGAAAATCTAATTCCTTCTCCCGCCGCCTACAAGGTTAGGTCGGTGATCTTGAATGCACAAAGCATTGCGCCAACTGAAATTCATCGTCAGTTCTGTCAGGTCTATGGGCCGAAACTGACACCCGAACACAAAATTCAACGCTTAGGAGCAGCACTGACATTTCTGCTACGTTATCACGATGACGGCAATGAGTTCCTCGACAGGATCGTAACTGGCATTGAGACTTCGATTTCGCACTTAGGAAACCAAGCAGCAGTCAATGCATTGGCATCATAGTGGATCTGCTGTCAGGAAATTCAAACAGACGCCGTCATAGAAAGGGATGTGCACGGTGTTCTACAGGATGGTTCATTCACACCGCAGAGTTCTACGACAGATATTAAGTTGATCCCACAATATGACAATTGTCTCAATTCTGGTTGTGGCTGTGTTGAAAAAAGCTGAAACATTGCTGTAAATGTTGCCAATAAATATGTCCGTGAAAGTGTGAGTTCTTTTTTTTTCTTTAAATAGGAAAACTTAATTTCTGGATGTGCCTCTTATTTACAGAAAAAAAATCCTGAAAGTCACACTGAATTGACGATGAGCCATATTCATATATTGTTAATATAGATATAGCATTTAGAAAACCAGAAAGTATGTGAATATTACAAATGATTGCTCTAAAAATATAAAAAGGCGGTCGCTCTTAAAAATAAATACTATAATATATTATAATATTTTATATATAAATAATAATTCGAAATGATCCGCATTTTATTATTTATATATATGGTAAGAAGTACCATAACGTGGTTCACGAACCGCATGTGTCTTTTGCAGACCACTGGTAAACTAAACCTGATCAGAATCCAAAAGTAATTGTTTTATCTCATTTCTTGCCAGTTAAGAAACTTAGTGTTATTAAAAACCACAAAAATATATAAGTAATTAACTGTTTAAACAAAGAGTTTGGAAAATAAAAACCTTAAAGTTTTTCTTTAGCCGCTCTAGAACCACTTTTTGCTTGTATTGTCTTAGGAAGTAATGTTGGCCGATTATATAGTTTTATAAAACGGTCCAAAATTCAGATTGTGTGGTTTAACAATTGCCCCGTTATTATATATTTATTTATATATAAATTATATTTTTAAATATAATATTTTTATATATATATATATATATATATTAATATATAATATATGTAATATATGTAATATATCAAAATTATTTAACTTTAATATTTCTTCAAAAAAAATTATTTTCCATTTTTAATTCATCTAAATATCTTTATCAGGCGGTATTTAAATGATTTAAAAATAACGAAATGATTAATAACATTCCTTTCTGTCCTAAATGCTGGAAAACTTTCTGTTATTACAGCTATAACGTGCAGGTGTTGGCGGAACATTTTTCGCGTTTTGCTGATATGCAGTAAATTCGCTTATAAGGGTTGTGGGAAATTCTTGTTGTCAGCGCTCTTGGGTGTACTTGTGCTAAAGAAGAGTGAACTCTGTGGTTTATGATTGTAATTTGCTCCAGAAGGACAGACGGACGTGTTACGCTCTGAAATAAAGTTTTAAATTAGACTTCTGAGTTCTTTGAAAATGATACCCGACTGCATCTTTGTACTTTATGAATGCTAGCTGTTGAACTTTCTCCTTGTGAAGCAGTTTTATAAAAAATGCATTACATATATATATATATATATATATATAAATAGATATATATATATTAAATATTATATATTTGCTTGTTATTGTATGAATGTTTTCACAGCTGAATAAAAATATTGTTTAATTGGAGAGAATGTTGTACTTTATTGAATAAACTTTTAATTTTTAGTTAAATATGTGCATACTTCACAGTTCCATTTTCAACCTGTTCTATATCAAGTGACTAAGATTACAGAAAAATTATTATAATAATTCTTCAGTGAAAAATTGAAATGCGGATATCGTTAATAATGTCTATAACCTGAATGTCTCTCAATGAATGATGTCTGATAACTCTATACTCGATGTTATTTTTTTCTATCTGTGAAACAGATTACAGTTGAGCAGGGATACAACTTAACAATCATGGCTTTAATTTCAATAAGTCACAAAATGTATTTATTGTTTGTCTATGTTTGTGAAAATAGAAAAAAAATAATTAAATTAAAAATAAGCTTATTATTAGCTGCAGTTGGTTAATGAAGCTACGGTCTACTATTTTGCTACGAAATGGCTAATGAAGGACCTACTGCTTAAAGACAATTCGAAAAGATTACAATCATTCATGCCAGAAGTAGAATTCGAACTCATTGAACTCTAATACCCTGAATCCTTATCCGTGGATCATTGTTCGTCCAACGCTACATAGAACTCATGTGGAATCACAAATTGAATTTGGTTGGAAAAGGAGTACGCATTAAAAATAATAATAAATATTAAACAATTACTATATTATTGTGTCAACTTGAGGTAAAAATTATCCTCTTTACAAATGCAGAATGAATTTCTATATTGATTTTTCGATAGCCAACTTCCAACTAGATTTTACCATTCTGTTATATTCCATACACAGCACACTTGATGTTTCATCAACCAATATCTAGACAGAACTCTTTGATATTTTTTTTATTAAATTAATTTTAAAAACTACATATGCTGAAGTAATAGAACACATAAACGAAATCAGCTATAACAAATAAATACTTTGATAGGCACTTTGCTATTGTTTTTATTACTAATTTATCGTTTATAGCAAACGTCTAAATTTTAGAGATTGAATATTACGAATTTTTTTTTTTAATTTTTTTATTGTGAAATTTATTTGCATTCATTAAATATCCTTTTATCGCTAATATCCTAACAAATGAATAGAACTAATAAAATTTTAGTCCATACAAACAGTGGAAGACAAGTAGTAAGTCCTTCATAATTTTGTATAAAGAAACTCATAGAATTTTCTTAGAGTCGGCATCAGATAAAAAATTATCTATTTTTAATCAAAAATGTGAACAGCATTTAAAAGTAAAAAATTAATTTTATCATTTGTCTTCATTTTAATTTTTGTAAAAAATTTAATAGACAACTGATCAATTTAATTGAAATCGATTTCAGAATTTTATCCATTAAAGATCATTTAATAGATTTTTGTTTTTTTTCAATTGCATCACTTAAATACATTTAACAAAAGAGGATGTTTTTATAAAGAGATATGTATAGATATTTTCAATGTAATTTGTTTTTTTTTTTTTTTTTTTTAATTTGTAAATTACTAATTTACTGCAACTAAAAGAGCAACCCTAAAACATAAAAAATTTCTTCGCAAAATGACAATTTAGCATTATTTTAATGCATAATATAATGCAGATGTATTTAAATTGGCCTTTAAAATACAAGAAAATTTACTGCTATAACGGTATATAGAAAGTAAATTTTACGCCATACTGTTTCCGAATTTTGTCGTCATAGAAGGAATGTAATTTTCTAAAAGAAAAGTAAAAGATAAGTCATAATTCCTATAATATATATAATAATGTCTATCTAAATTATTCAAAAAAATTCTATTAATTTCAATTTACATTTTAAATAAAAATTTAACGTATTTTCCAAGCCTATCTCAAATTACCTTTTTCCCAAACCTGTCTATCTCGAATTTTCTTAAGAAACACAACATTCCAGTTTAGAGCCTTATTTCGTTGACAACCGCACAAGTTCCCATTTCTAGGAAATACACTTCTAGTTTTCTCTCTCGGAGGGTTATTTGGAACTGGGTGGGAATTGTACTAAAAATGCACAGTCTGAGAGAACATCATCTAAAAGAAACCGAAGAGCAACCGGGCGAGGAAACTGATGAAAACCCGAAGGAATGTATAATTATCAGACAGAAACTGAATAGTGACACTTCATTTAAAGATTTTATAGAAATAGATAAATCAGTGGTAACGAGCGGAACATTATTAACTGATTCCGAAATATTAGAAAACGTTCTGGGAACTTCTGATGATGAAGAGGATCATGACAAAGAGAACGACATCGATGTAGAAAGAGTTGTTACGCCAAAAAAAAGCAGAAAAAGTCATTGAAACCCTAAGAATTTTCTTGAATCCCAAGAAAATAATGATAAGGATTGTTTCGCCACTGTGTCAAAACTACAAAAAATTGTCCAGTCTAAAAAAGTTTTGCATCAAAAACTCCTAACGAATTACTTTATGTAAGGTGTGTAAATAAAACTAAAAGTACTTCAAATTTTCAATCTTTTGTATTGTGTAAAGAAATTTTCTAAGTCTATTTTCATAAAATAATATGGCCGAATTTATTGCTGGCCTCAATATTCGTTAAAATATATTTTACTGTTTCAGTTTTAAATATTCTATTAGTGTATGAAAAATAAGTATAAACCAAAAAAAAAACATATTTCGAATTTTATCTCGAATTTTTATTTATCATAAAAAACTTTGATATTTTTTATTTTTTCTAGCTATTCATAAATAATAGTTTAAATTCATCTGGTAAACACTAATAAAATTAAATAGGCTCCAATATTTACCAGGTATTAGAATAAAAACTTGGAGAGTAAATTAAAAAGCATAATGTGGTTGTAAATATTTTAAGATAAAAATTATGCATATTTCTATTTAAGGATGAATTTATGTATACATGCAATATGGATGTATATATTTTTTATTCAACTTCGTCTTTTTTTATGAGAAAGAGAGATATTTTCCTTTTAATGAAGTTCTTCGAAAAATTCTGTTTCATTGTAACAACCAATTGTACACATTTTCTTAATGCAATATTTTTCTTAGTGAATTATGTTTGGTTTGGTTTGGAGTGCTAACTCTACATGTTTTAATACTACCTACTTTAAAGCCGATTCCGAATGGTTACAAACATCCATGCCAGCAGATTCGACAAGAATTTCCGAAGATCAGCGGAAAATATGAAAACCATAAGTATAGCTGACAAAATGTTTGGTCAATAAAATTCTTAATCAGACAATAAAAAAAAGTATTTAAAAAATTTTTATTTAACAAGAAAACTAAAAAATGCTCCAAAATTAAAAAAATTGTTTGAGTTTTTAGTTATGCGGTCACAAAATGGCTATACTAATTTAAAATATCTGCAATTATTAAAAATGAACAGATTAAATAAAAATTTTTTCGGTCTAAATTTTAGGATTAATTATTGCATCGCCACCTGAGTTGAACCTATGTGCAAAATTTCAGATCTCTAGGTATTCAGGTTGGTAATAAAATGGATTTCAAACTGTCAACTGACACAGATAGTGAAGTTAAATAAAAGCAATTAAAAAAAACAGTGGCTTCAGTGAATTTCATAAGTTGCTATTTTATGCATAAAAAACTTTTTTCTACTTATTATTACTTCACTTTACATGATGCATACATAATAATAAATACTTAATACATAAATCCTGGAGACTATCGGACTCCCTATTCTGTTTTTCAGCCCCAGGCTATTGTAGCGGGGTAATCAGACCTCACCGAGGACAACTCCGGTCCTCTCAGTGGAAGAGGGACAGGCGAGGATTGGCCCCTCCCCTCTCTAGAAAAGGAGCCAATCGCGACCCGTGAACACACAAATACATTCACACATCCCTAATGAAGGGGTGTATGGAATTTTTCGTTGCAATAGATGTTCCTGGTTTTTTTATTCTTAATGATTTTTATGCAGATTTTAAGAGCTGGTGCTATTTTCCTTTTAAATTGCAAAACGTTATTTCTAATTGTAAACACATTTCTAAAAATGTCCTTACAATTAGATATTTGCAAAATATTTTTTCTCGACATAATAGCCTAACGATGGCCGAAAAGTATAGTGCTGCTCTTCGGTACCGGAGTTCGCGAACCGAACCAAACCAAACTTCGACAAAATACTAACACAAAAATGTTTCGCCATAGATTTGACTAGTAATCCTTGCAAGCAAGATTTACTTCCTATATCAGTGGTGGGCAAATACTTTTAAGTGCGGGCCAAAATGAAATTTTCAAAATGTCTCACGCTGTGCACACACGAATGTTTTGGGTGGAGTTTTTTCCCTGCCCACGAAATATTTTTGACAAAAACACTATAAGTATCATTTTAAAGCATTTGGACAGAGAAATTGGACAGTTAATAAAAGATAATAGTAATAATAAATTGTCTTACTTAGGTGTATATGCGAACAATTTGTGCCCAGTAAAATAAGTCACGTAATTTTTAAAGAAATATGATCCATTACATTAAATTAATGGTCATTAAATAAATCAGTTAATGAAAGATTTTATTCTGATATTTATTCATATCTTAACAATACAAATTATTTTATTTTGATCATAGTTATTACATTTTTATTTATATTACATTTTGTAAATATAATAGTAAATAGAATTATAAAAAGAAAAGACAAACATTGAACGTTAAATAGAATAGTTTTAGTTAATGCAAGACGTGAAATCTGAATGTTATATTGATATATTTCTTCAAAATTTGGATCCATCACTTGTAGCAATCCTTCACGAGTGTAGATTTTCGTCAGTAATTTTAATCATATTTATTTTCGTTTAAATCATTAACGAAAAAGTTTTTAAAATATATGTATACAAATATATTAACCAAATAAAAACTATAGTTTTGAACATAGTTAAAAATTTTGAAAGTTCTGTATTTAAAGCACCGTAGAAAAAAAATGGTTTGTTTTTCTTTTAGTAAATTATTTAATCAAATAGTTGATTTCAACAAAATCGATGTAAAATTAAAAAAAATAAATTTTTAGTATAAAGTGAAAAAATATGCTTTTATCTGTTTTATATGTATTTATTAAAAAACATAAATATGTAAGGCGTTCGTGATATGTGAAAAAAAATTGTAGATTATACTCTCTATTTATGTTGGTAAAAGGATACAGACAAAATATTTTGCACGTTCTCTGGATATAACCAGTTAAGTATGGAATTTACTTTTAAAAGTTTTTTAATAATCAATCGATGTTATGTACATCGACGCAATACAAATGATATTTAATTTAGAAAAAATAAAGTTTAGAAGATATATTAGATAAAAAAAAAATCAACAATTGATGTTAAAATATATATTGTGATTGAAAGTTTGCAAAAATTGTCCCAAAATTCATCAGCAAAGAAAGAAAAATTTTTTTTATGTTAATAAATTCAAATAATTTAAGTATGGTATATTTCCAAACAAGGTACTGGTGTTATTAGTAAATAGTGTTAGTTACTAGTGTTAGATACTGGTCGAGTATTCGTAAAGTATAGAATATGCTTGAAATAATATATCACAGAAAAAAATAGTGCTTGACGGTGCTTAATATATTACTTTTAAACAAATATTTTGCATAACTCATAAATCCAATATTCATTGTACATATTTATAATTTCATTATAAGCGGACATACAATATTATTTTTATATAATTTGTTCTTATATTAAATTTACTCAAACTTTTTTTATGGTAAAATATAAGTTTAACCCTAAATTACATTACTGTATTACTACTGTACGTTGATTAGCAACGTTAATAGATCTTGCCATATTACGTGGTAGAATAGGAAGCAGAGGTTTTGACAGCAACAGTGTTCATTTTGTTGGTAGTAATAAACTAGCATATAGCCCATCATATGACGGGATTAGTAAAATTTTTAACATTCCAGAACTGTTAAGTACCCAATGAGACGTGTAAAAAATGGTTTGTTTTTTGGCTGAGAATTATCTGGTTCACTCTCAATAATTTATTTATCGTCATACTCCTCTAGAGTCTTCCGATCCTGTAATGCAGTTTAGAATCACGTTGAATTCATTAAGTCAAACCGTGTGGTTATGTATAATAAACAAACGCACAAATGAACAAACTTCTTAATTTCCATATATATATATAAATTAAAAGTTAGATATTTATTAGTGCGTGAAATAGACTCCTAGACTTATTTGAAAAGAATTTATTGTTAATACCGGTGATAAAATTTTCATTGCAACATAAAATAATCGATGATTCAATTTAAAATTATCACACATGTACCTAATCTATTATTTAAGCCAAATATAAAGGAAAATTATTTACGTAATATCTAAGTTCAGTGAAAAGAGATACTAAAATAGTGTAGACGATATTTAAATAGTTTAAAATATGAAATGATTAAATGAGATGTTTAAAGGAATGACGTCACAATGCTAGAAAAATTGTTATTTTTACCTATTTATTCAGTGATAAATGGATAAATTTAATCGGCTGCTCTTAACCGGGGAAAATAGGGCTTGAAATGATGGCATTAAACTCTCGAAAAGGGGAGAAGGATTGGATTTCGAACATTTTAAAGACGATAGTATTTTTTGCTGTGATATGAAGCATATTTATACAAATTTATTTTAGAATCGGATCGATAGTTTAGGAGAAGATTAACTTTATTCTCTGTGAATGGATGCTTCTATCCATTCCAGGTCCAACCGCTTCATAAATTGGAGGACATACGGACAGATAACTTAGGCTATTATTATATAGGGGATGTTGTACAAACCACATGGTTTTGAACAACATTTATTACTACCAACAGAAGCACACATTCATGAAGCATGAAACAGAAGCACACATTTTGAAGGGGTCGAGTAACCTGTGCAGAATTTAAAATGACCGAGGGCGCATATTTTACAGATAATCAACAGGTATAAATAGACATTATAAAAAACAGATTTTTTATAACTTTATTTTGTTGTCATACATAATGATACATATAATTCAGTGTGAAACTTGGGTGTCCATATTTTCAGCTAATTTCTTATAATTGGAGACATATTTAGAGTTCCGGCCCTTAAACAATTATCTAAATGTGAGTCATTAAGTTTTGTTCGGTATTTTGATTTCAAATATTTCATATTGAGAACAAAGACTCGAAATTGTATGTTGTTTGCACAATATGAATAAATTTTTAGCGCACATTTCCTTAAAATAGGATACTTATTTTCATCGACTAAGTAAAACATTTTATCATTACTACGCGCTTTTAAATAATATAACTTTGCAAGTTTATTATTTCTAATTCTAGGTCTTCGATATTATGAACCTGACTATTCTAGGACATCATCTTCAGTAACATTGAATGTTTTATGAAAATTCATAGAAACTTCTATGCTGCAAAATCCAAATATAGAGAAAACTCTTCTATTAGCTTATTATAATTTTCTAAATATGATGTAGCAAAAAATTTTTATTATTCAAATTTAAAACTTTCAACAGTATATTTTATATTTGGGAAATGTGATAATGATTTTTCAACAAATGGATTTCAACAACACTCTGGTTATTATTAAGAGTTAAAGAAATAATTTTTTTTCCTTCTAATTTCAGAGTTCATTGGATAGTCACTATCAAATATATAGAACGGTTTTAAAATTTCGTTCAATATTACTTTCTTGGGAACACTATTATTACACAACAAAAAAGATTTCCCTTTGTAATAAACGAAACAATATAGATGTTCCCATTCATCGTTAAATTAATATGTTCTTTTTCTTTTACATTTATCCATGAAGGGTTTTGAAAGAAATAATTATTTCTTTACTGGTATTTTAAATGCACGGTCTACGCGTGGTCTATTCGAAATACGATCACACACTAACAAAAAAATACGTGCGTGTTATTAGATACACTCAAGGTTAGCAAACTGCTAATCTATGCACAATCCTAAACTCAACTGACTACTTGCTGTATAGCTTTTGACAAGAGTAAATCGCTCTGGCTATCATACATTTACATTAGTCCAGCGAGGGCGCATTAAAAAACATTATGAAGCCGCGTTGCCTACTGGTGTTGACAGTTGCTCATACGTGGATCTGATGATTTTACAACTTGCCGAAATTAACGTCTTCACGAAACTGTCATTACAAGCAGGCATAGAACGATTTCTCAATACAGTTACTAAATTTGGATATATATATTCTCTAGTTATAACGAATGATTACCTACTGAAACTTCTTATAGACTTTCCAAGTTTTAGGATTGTTTAAATCTATTGTAATAGCCATAAATGTAAATATCCCCACATACTTTATTAATTCTAATTTGTCTATTAACACTACCCTTTAATTCGATGTATGAAATTTTAGAAGTTGTTTTTCAACTTTTCGCTATTCCTATGTAGAATCGAAATGTCCTCGTTCGGATTCCGTTTCCATCTCGGAACACCTTCAACAAGTATTTTGTGCTTATTGCAGTTCTCCTACGATTGATGCACCCGTGGTCAATTTCTCCAATGACACGCCCTAGTACCGACGCTGCTCAAAGTTCATTGCATCGAAACTAGGGATACACATCTAGTCCAGTGGCGTGAGGTAGGTGTTCATGCAGGGTGTGCAGAGAGCAACAACAACAATAATAATAAAACCACAAAAATGTACATTAAACACTTTACGTTTAACGCTTACGTTACACTTTAACATTTATTATTCATTTGTACACAAAATCGATACGTCTATCCGTATTACTAATAAAATAACAAAAAGCTTATATTTCCACGAAAAACTTATATTTTCGGCAAACGTAGCACCACACGGCGCCCGCTGCTGCGGTACCTCATCCGGATGCTCATTGGTTTCGACAAACCAAGAATCTATTCCACGTGCAGAGGATTTCACTGAACGCTGGCACAATAGAAGGAACTGTTTCTCGTTCGGTTAGTGGATTAAATTGTATTTATTAATTGTTTTTAACATTTGGAAATCATATATTCTGCGAAAAACATCTTCACAATTTTTAAAAACTAACCCAGGGATATGGTGTTACAGATATAACTTATATACTGTCTGTAAAACACAATAAATGGTAAAATTTGGACTGTTCTGTTAGAATTCGTTTCTTTTTTGTCTAAAAAAACAAAATTGTTTTTCAGCTAATTATTTCAATAAATAGAATACATCACCGAAATTAATTTACCGCTCTAAAACATTTCACTTTGTATTGATGAAATACTTCTTTTATATTTCCATGAAAACAAAATCTTACAATATATAAATTTAAACATTAACCGTCTGCAAAATCGTATGGCCAGTTAATCAGTTAAAAAACCAAAAGCGCTTCGGCACGTAAGTCCCCGCTTTAATACAACGTTTAATGAACCGTACCTTCGGATGATTCTGAATGCCAAGTGCAGGAAAAATAGCTGCACTTGCCTCAGTGCTATAGTATGCTGCGCTTCTCCAGTAGCCCATACATATAAAGCATGATTTTTTATTAGTGCGCAGTGCGTTCACATAAAAATTTCTTATGTTCGTTTGCTTTTGAACGCTCTACGTGGTGCAGCACCTAGTACCGCACGCACTGCGAGAATACAAGCAAGAAAATCAACATAGTATTGGAATATATTATAAATAATATTTATTATATACCATATAAAGATAGGTAGACATAGGTGCAGAAAATTATTGTCTCTCATAATTTTGCCTAGGTGTGCAGTGCACACCCTGCACATATGGACCGCAAGCCACTGATCTAGTCGCACGTCTAAGTAACTACTGCTTATTTAGTAAAGACCGAATCAAAAATAGGAATAAAGTGTATATCATTTAATACCTAACGCTCCCTAATTAACTTTGCTTATTAAAAAGCATTCAAAACCAGTGAACAGACTTTAGAAGCCACGGTAAGTCGGCAAAAACAACGATCTCGTAACTGCAGGGTTCGGAGCCTAAACCGGCCTAAGATCCGCCGTGTTCGTTAAAGGTGACTGGGACACGTAAAATAGCTTAGTGGTCACAATGTCCTCCAAGTTCTCAATCAATACCTCTGGGGGTGGCAAGCCAAGCCTATGGGTCTTCTGCTTGGTCCCTGATTCTAAATTACGAGGACCCACTTGAGCAAAAAGTCGTACTTTCACCATAGCGGTGCTTGTTAAAACGAAAGCCGCACCCCTTTGTCTTAATACGAGTAGCGTATGGTTCGATCACGCTTGGTTTGATTAAATGGCACAAGACAACATCAACAACAACGGACTTTAGAAAACTCCTCAACAGAATAAGCTGGACAATGACCGAATGGTAGAGGGCTGCTTTTCAGTACTGGGATTCGCGGGTTCGAATCCTGCTGTTAGTATGGATGTTCGCAGCCGTTCGTGAAAATATGTAAGTAGAAGGTTTCTGTCTCATTAGCCTAGTGAGCAAAACAGTAGACTTTAACTCTCCAAAACTCCAATAGAATAAAGTTTAAATGAACTTGTTTACACTAAGAAAAATGTTTACTCTCGTGGAAATTTTGACCCTACAGCTATAAACAATGACAGATATCAGACAGAAGTGAATCGTGGAAAAATACACATAAAAATTAAATTAACAATCAAAATCTTTTATATAAAGTGCGAACGACAACTTTGTATGAAACAACCCATGACTGTAGCGGTGGATCAGTAAAATTGATGTTAAAAGGAGTCTTCTGCGCCGAAGTTTTAACATCATGCGGATAATTTGTAGATTAATTTACAACATAACTGGGAGTGACTGACTTGGTTTGTTTTGTTTTGTGGAGTGCTACGGCCTACTTTTTGCACCACGAGGGCTAATGAGACCGGGACCTACTGCTTAAAGCCGATTCCGAACGGCTACGAACATCCATGCCGCAATGGGATTCGAACCCATGAACTCCGGATCCGAAGGCCAGCACCCTAACCAATCGGCCATCGTTCGGCAAAGACTGAAGTCCAACTTTAACACGTTGTATGCGGGACACGTACTAGTCCGTTTTCTGACGATTGATACTTGAACGCGGGTCACGTACTAGTACGGGTTAGTGTAACAACATGGTTTGTTTGTGGGTACAAAAATAACGGTATATACAGGAAAACGAAGCCGAATGTTCTTGTCTACTACATAGATTCTGGAAAAAATTCAGACAAAAATTAGTTTTTACATTATTAGTTTTATGATTGCTCTTTTCATTTTTTATAATGTAAAAATGTTTATGTATAACATAATTCGAAAAAATTAAAACTATATACTACTATTTCTATTTGATTTTTCATATTTAGGATACTATTATAAATTTATCCACTAAAAATATATTTTTTGTTTACAAAAATTTATGGTTGATATTTATATATTTCTATATTTGTTTATATATATTTGAATATAAAATACGAAAAGTTGGTTAAAAACTTAAATAATTTTCGATCTACTGAGATTTAACTGAATAACTAAATTTACGCGCAAAACGCCCGCTCCCGGTACAATTCCGCTGAGAAATGTACCCGCACACAATGTGTTAACATTAATGTTTTTACGTCCATAGTTTCGTAAACGAAAAAAACAAATCAGTTTCTGCCAAGACTGTAGAAGTCTTTCTTTTAAAATCAAGCGGTTCAAGCATATACAAATTTTACGATGTTAACAATTGTAGATTTCAGTAACTAGAATCAAACTTTAAAAAAGTTTAATGGTCTTATCGCAAATCAGCATGTACATGTTGAAAAAGCAGCAGATTTAGTTAAGGATTCCGTTTTCCCATTGAAGAATACGAGCACTTCTAGTTTAATAGCAAAAAAAAATCAATTTTGAAAATTTTTTGCTAATTAGAGAAAATTGTTCTATTTCCGGGCGTTTTGCATTTAAAGATTTCTTTAAACAAATTTTATGATAAACCAGAAAATTCTTTAAATATATGCATGATTAAATTTTTAAAAAGACTGAGAAAAAATACACTATTTTTAAGTTATTTTTGAAAGTTTTATCAGTCTTCTCTAAAAGCAAATAATGACCTTTGACAAACGGATTTTTTTTATTAAAGTGGGGAGGGTCATGCATAACCATGAAGAATTTTTTACTCTATCCTCTGGTAAAATTTGTTTTAAAAATTTTTCAAATTCCAGCCGCCGAAAAGGATAACCATTTTCCCTTTAGCTTATCATAAAGCTAGAGGAATCCAATATGTTTGTCAAGAAACGGCAAGTAACTGTAACCGCAAAGAAAAATGCCAGTCTTGGAATAAACTGTAAACGTGCGATCCTGTCCCTCCGCATCCCTTTCCAATTGTATATAGTAATTTTCTTTTATCTTTTCTGAATATCAAACGTAATTAATTATTATTTGCAATTAAGGATCATGCATTTAATTTGCAAGATGGAGATTTTAAAAGTGTTTGTAAGAAAATAGCCCTAGTTGTACCAGGGCCTGATTATCGCACAGGCACTTGGGTCACTTAAATTTTAGGGGCCACGAAAATTTAGTCGAGTGTTTGAAACACATATTAAGTGGGAAAAATTGCAAACTTACGCTACCATCGTTAAGTTTTAATAAATTATTGTACGAGGTAATTGTGTTTGTCATGAACTATATTGTTTCCTATTTACTTTAATTTTACTGTTATTTACCTGATAATTAATTCCTCAACGAACCTGGTGCTCTTTTTATCCTATGGGTTATTGCATATTTATAAGACAGATTATTAGCAACGTACCACTATAAACCATTAAATCATCTCATCAATTTAAATTATTTTTAATTCTATTATTATTTATTTTCTGCACCACAGAGCTTGTGAGTGTGACAAGGTAAAAATAAAAAAAAAAAAAAAACTGGGTCACTCTAGGTCTTTAAAAGTCCTTAATTTTTAGCATGGCTAAACAGAGATAATAATGATTACGTAAAATGAAAATTTGGTGTTTTTGATTTTGAATATTACTTTAATGCTAATTTCTTAAATATGTTTGCTAATTCAATGTTATAATTTTTATATGACTGTAAGTATGATAAAAACTTGTAGCTATAAATTTGCAGTGGAGATGGAGGGCACAAAAATTGGATTGTGCCCTGGACACAAACGTATCTTAGTCAGGCCCTGAGCTGTACCACTGTAAACAAGAATATACGTCTTCGGAGATGACGGTAAGGCCTTTCTGCCTTATATTGTATCATGTAGAAGTTCTTGTTTTAACAATGGTCATACCTAACTGATGAACATCATTAACTGGCTACGGAAAACACACTCGATTGCGGCACACTCTGCCCGACGCTCCGGTGTTACTTATATACGTGCCCCCGGAGAAAGTAAGGGATTGCTCCTAACTCCACTCTCCGTCAAACAGAATCTGTCTTCGCATATCTTTTTATTTCAAAGCAATCAGCGTTAAAAACTTATCTCGATCAATTCGGGTCTAAGAAGAAAACTAAAGAAATCGGTGTTTTTCCCTTTTCGACGACGAATGCCAAAATGGAGCGAGACGTCATTCATTCGACCAATAATAAATGAAGAGTATTTGGAGAACAGAAATGAAAAACACCCGTTTCGAGTTGCTTTTCCGTTCCTAATGTATTAAAAGCCCTGGTTTCGTGCATTTAAGTAATTGCGTGGATGCAAAACTCGAATGCAATCTGGCTTCTCACTCGTAGCCAGCGCAATATGTCAAGAAAGAGTTGAGATGAGAGGTAGGGGGGGGGGTCTATATCGTCACAAATGGCCTTTGTTGCGCGGGGAGAAATACGATAATGGCCGCACATATATCCTTTGATTAAAAGACCATTTCGAAAATTTGCGCAACAGATTAAAAATATAAGACAAGAAAATCTTCCAATCTTTGTTTGTTTCTCGTTTGTTTTCCGTTGTCCAAACAAATATCTCTTCTTATAAATGTCGTATTGCTAACGATTATTTCCATCGAAGTGTGTTGGGCAATTTCTAGTCAGATTTACCAACAACGATGCCGTTCGGAAAACAGTTTTTTTCTTATTCTTTGGCGTCAAATTATTAAATTTGCTCTGAAAAATCGGAGACAGCGCTTAAAGGGTACAAGGGACGTTGAAAATCAGTTTTTTAAATTAAGTTTTTAACGCTATTCTTATAATGAAACTATATAATGTTGTTACATGAAACATAATACACTAAAATTTATTAGAGAATATTTTTTGATTAAAATGCGAGCTTATTAAGATTGAAAGGACACTGTTTAAATATCTGTTAGAAATTTCTCTAACCTGCCTCTTTGACTCGCCGCTTGTCCAGTTCTTGCAAACAGATCACAGCCTGATTAATTGCCTAGCGGCGATGGCTAAATAGATAGAGCCTTGCTCTTCGGCACCGAAATTAATAGGTTCAAATTCTACTATTCGTAGACATTTGGAATCAGCTTTAAGAAAATTAATAAAAATACATTTAAATATTAAGGCTTCCTAGACCTTAGAATTACTAATACACGTTCATGCAAATACGGGCACATAGACAATTTTCCTAGCACTCGTGTCTTTTAAAGCGTTTTTTGCTGCTTTGAATTGGCAGGCCCGACACATATCAAAGACAAACACCCTATCACGCTAGGGTGACCCTATTTCTAAACCGTACCTAAAGACAAATCAACGGTGTGTCCCCTAATCTAATAAAAATTTGAAGACTCGAGAAAATATATTTCTGCGTTTTGAAAACTTTATCAAGAAACCAAACAATTAATTCAAACGTGTACGTTCAACAACTCACCCGACTGAGCGATACTGTTCAAGAAAAGCAGCTAGAATTAGCAAAGGGTGTTCTTTTCTAGAAAGTAAATGCAGAGCCCCACACATCTTTGGTTACAAGCCAAAAATTTTGGGAACTACGTTGGTCACACTCACCATAAAACGCTGACCTTGGACTTTCAGATTATAAGTTATTTCGTTTTATACAGAACTCCTTAAACAGTAAAATGTTCAATGATGCTGCTGATATAAAAATACTTTTAATTGAGCTTTTTAATGGCAAAAATCAGATGTCTTACGAACATGGATTCAAGACACCGCCAGACAAGATAACAAAAGGTCAGCGAATTTTCCTTCGAATCCGCAATCACTTAATTGCCAACCCAATAATATATATGTGTGTGTGTATATTGCACCATGTCATATTGGTCCAATCGTCAGGAAGTGATTCGAGGAAATTCCAGTGACTTTCAAGTCATGTCTTGGCCTCTAAATTCGCTTGGCTTTAATCTAATAGAGCATTTGTGGTCCCACCTTGAGAACCAAATTCGTGCTATCATGAATATCCCTTTATATCTGTTACCTCGCCGAGCGGTTTGCGATGTTTCTACTTCCTATTGTAAGTCATACCCTAGTCATTTGGATATGATTTTGCATGGGTCTCGTATAATGAGCAGGTATGGAGACGAAATAATCAGCCGTAGAGGATTAAACTTAACAATATTGATTTATTACAACAAAAAAAAACATTTAAAAGAAATATTAACGTGGATAAGTAAAGTCGTCCACAGAGGAGATCGCTCTAAACAACCTGCTCATCTCAAAGTTCATCCGGGAGTCCCCTCCCGTTTTTTCTTTTCCAAACAAGAAACCTCGGTTTTAGGGGAGATCGACCCTCCCCCCCTCTTTGACCTTTGTCCTTGGAGTAGCTGAAACGCCCTTTGGCGCCCTGCTGACTCGGTCACACAAAACACAATTTATTTTCTCTGTCGGTGCGTTGACAAAAACGGCACACTTGAAACCTCTAATCGCCCGTGCGTCAAAAAGGCCATTACTGGTACAATACTGCCTTTTTCAATTGTTCAAAAGAATAAAAGTTCACCCGACCACCGACAGAGACGGACGCGACTCTTACAATATCCCTTTCGCAATGTGTGGGAATTGCAAGACCAGTTGATGAGCGTTTAGTACCAGTTACCAGTTTACCTATCAGCACCTTATGGAGTCAATTCCAAGCAGGATGTTGGCGGTTTTGAGGGCTAAAGGTGGTCCTACATGTTATTAATAGGGTGGTCTTAATGTAATGATGGTCGGTGTCAGTGGCGTATGCAGAATTTTTTCAAGGGGGGGGGTTCATAATTTTCAAGTGAGGGGTTCATAATTCTAAAAAATAATAGCCCGCATAATTTCTACTTAAATTTTTATTTTTGCCATTTTGTCTGAGCTCAAGGGGGGTGTTTAAACCCCTACCCCCCCTTGAGTACGCCCCTGGTCGGTGTGTACATATATGTGTGTAAGTGAATGTGTCAACAGTGTGCAACTTACCAACCCACGCTTTTTTAAAATAATTCGGAAATTCAACCAGCGTAAGAAAAAGTTTAATAACCCTTAGTGTATATATATTTTTTAAAGCAAATGAAAATTACAAATTATTTGAAATAGAGAAAAACTCCTCGTGTTTGGGTTTTTTTCTTCATTTTCACTTTTTTACCATGGACCAATTAGAAGAGGTAAGTAGAAGTTTTTAACGAAATTGGATAGTTTGAAATGTTTTGTATTGCCCTTGAAATTTGAATGAACGAAGTTCGACTGCATTTGATTTTCTTCTCTGCCATACATTGGTTTTTCTTTTATGTCGCTCCTAACTTATGGTAGTGTGGCCACCTCTTATCTGTAGTTTTTCATTTTACATCAATGATAACAATATAACTGATTGATAGACATACAGTCTGTTCCATAAGAGAGTGTTGCTCATAACTGCACGTGTTCTTCAAGCATTAGAGAAGAATGCTTTATGATTATATTCTCTATTCGATTTGTTTTGCTGTGTTTAAATCAACAATTCCAAAATGAGTGCCGCGTATGCGAGCCGTTTTGAGGCAGTGTTTCTGTGTAACCATCCAAAAGGACCAAAAATGTCTTGTGCAGCTGCAGCCCGGTACACGAGAAAGTCGTCGGAGTAGTTCGTCAAAAAGTGGGTAGCACGTTATAAAGCGGTACAAAATGTTGACGACCTACGCCGTTCAACGTCAAAATCGAATGATAAAGTGATTCTTGCATAATCGATAATAATGGGGACTGGAAAACTTATTAGGTAAAATGCATTTCAGTTTAATATATATATACTACACGGTACAAATGTATTTTTAACAAATTCGTTTGTATTTTCAGAGATATAGACGACACGCTCTTACGGAACAGGCTGTAACTAGTTCCGCAAACATTCCGCCCGTGCCAAGCCTTGTCGTACTTTGAGCAACAGTCAAGCTGTGCCCAAAGTAGATATCTTTTTATAGTCTCAAAAGAGATTAAAAACACAATTCAATATTATAAAATATAATTTATTTCCAAACACAACTGAAAATAAATTATTAAATCATCAACACAATATCGAAGAATTTAACAGACTTAATAACATAAACTTACACAAGTGCAATCAACTAATAAAAAAGATAGATCTAATCAATGAACTTTACTCTTCACATTAATAAACAAAAACATAGCATAGGAATGAAAATTAATAAACGTACAATTTTGCTCTTTTTTCCATCTAATAAAATATCAAGTAATTTCTTTAAATTGGCTACAATTATTAATATAGAAAATGCATATTACATCGATTAAATTAGAACTCCTATATAGATACAGTATCACTTATACGTTAATATATTTTTTCCTTTAATCCATTAACGCCCAAATCATTTCTGCCAAATATATATTGATGACTATTTTAAATCTAAATTACTGGAGGAGACTTCTGATATATATATATATATATATATATATATATATATATATATATAGCCATATATTTACAGTGGAACGAGCTTAAGAAGTTTCATAAGGGACCAAGAGATTAAAACTTCTTAAATGGAAAAGATAGAATAATGTATTAAGTAAAATATATTAATCATTTAATATAAATTTCAGTACTAATTCCTTTTTCACCTTAAAATGTGTTTTCATATGTGCTAATCATCTTTTAATATAAATCCTCATCATCTCATCATCTTTTAATATAAATTTCAGTACTAATTCATTTTTCACCTTTAAATGTGTTTTCATATGTGCTATTCATCTTTTAATATAAATCCTTCATCATCTCATCATCTTTTAATATAAATTTCAGTACTAATTCATTTTTCACCTTTAAATGTGTTTTCATATGTGCTATTCATCTTTTAATATAAATCCTCATCATCTCATCATCTTTTAATATAAATTTCAGTACTAATTCCTTTTTTGCCCCTTTAAATGTGTTTTTATATGTGCTATTCATCTTTTAATATAAATCCTCATCATCTCATCATCTTTTAATATAAATTTCAGTACTAATTCATTTTTTCACCTTTAAATGTGTTTTTATATGTGCTATCATCTTTTAATATAAATCCTCATCATCTTCATAATATAAATTTCAGTACTAATTCCTTTTTTGCCCCTTTAAATGTGTTTTTATATGTGCTATTCATCTTTTAATATAAATCCTCATCATCTCATCATCTTTTAATATAAATTTCAGTACTAATTCATTTTTTCACCTTTAAATGTGTTTTTATATGTGCTATCATATAGTGCTATTTTATAATTAAAAATAAATTTAACATTTTAATTTAATCTAGATTATATCATTTCACAGCTTCTAATTATTAATCTGGTAGAATGCAAGTTTAGTAGGCATGCTGCCCTATTTTGGCTACATTTTTAGTTCAAAAGATCGCCAAATTGTCGCCACTATCGTCTTTTAAATTAATACACGATTTCAAAGCTTATTTTGAACAAAAAAGGTTTGAAATCGTGGTAAAGTAAATGCAAACTTGAGTTTTTAATGTAGTTAAACGCACTTTAGTACGGTTATTTGAACTAAACAGTGCGGAACATTTGCATTAGGTACAAATTAAGCAAAGTATAAGCATCACTTGGTTATATTTACGCGAACATCGCCAAAACACTGTTGCTTTTTAATTAAACTATTTTAAAACTATCATATAAATATAAGGGGATGAAGTACGTTACAAATAACTTACAGAATATTTTCATATAAGAAAAATAGGAGCTCTTCACAAAACTTCTTTTTTGTCTGTTATTTTAAAATTAATTTTTACTTGTGAGTGCATTTAAAAAAAATTTTTTTGTTAAATAAAAGCAATTTTTTTATACTTTTTATATTAATTTCGACTTAATTATTTTATATTAATTTCAACTTTTTTGGTCTCACATTTCGTAATTAATATTCATTCGTAATTTTTTCAGCTTATGTTAAATCAATTATCCGACATTTAAAATTTTGCAAATTATTATTTTTTTTATTTAGTGTAGTCTTTACATTGAAAAATAACAATGGTTAAAGGAATTTTTAAAATTTTAGTATCTTTTAACAAATTGGAAATGGAAATAATTTATTAAAAAGCTAAAATTATTCTTTATTTACATAATTAAAGTCATAAACGCACAATTTCAAAGCACATTTTCAGAAAAAATTAAAGTTAGAATTAAAGAAGAAATTATCATTTTGTAGTTAAAAAAAAAGAAAGAGAGAAAAAAACACGCATGGTAAAGGAAGGATATGAGTGGAACAGAACCCCCAGATTCTGGCAGTAGTAGCGTACGTTACTGTAAGCCACAAAGGTAAAAAAAGCTGATGTATACAAGAACAGCCTGTTGCATTTATCAAACTGATTCTTTTTATCCAATCTAATATTTTACTATTGAATATTATGTCACCTAAAATAAACCTATGTGCAAAATTTCAGACTAGTCAACTAGTCAAAAAAAGTAGTAAAAAATAAATTACAAAATACCAACTGGCACATAAATTAAGTTAAATAAAAGCGATTAAAAATAATTAAGCCTAACGATGAAATGGTTTGGAGCACTACGGTCTACTTTTTTGCAACACGAGGACTAATGAGACCAGAACCTACTAATTACAGCCGATTCCGAACATCTGTGGCAGCTCTAGCGTCAAGCCACTCATTTATTGAATGTAAAATGAAAATGAATTGTATCTGTTGCATCTGGCAACATGTAAGATCATTCCACGTGGTAATGGGAATGTGAGCGATGCTGTTCGCTGTGCTAAAGCATTGTATTAGTTCCCGTAAATAATGTAAGATTAAATGTATATAATCTAAAGATCTATTTTCCTGAAGTACGCTATCGGCACTACATCATAGACGACAAACACCCATGCCACAATGGAATTCGAAACCACGAACTCTGGTAGAAGATCAGAGCCCTAACCATTCGGCCATCGTTCGGCTTAACGATGAAATGAAAAGAGATTTGGAAGAAATAAAACTTCTTAAAGGCAGGAAGATCTTCAATGTAGTAGGGCAAATGGATTGCTTGGCCCGAGCCCTCTAATCCAGAGATTTCTAATAGTAGGCAGAAAATAAAACCGCAAAAGATGAAAGGGGATAGAGAGATGGAAAGGCAGGAAAATACTTATAGGTAAATTTATTATTATGTAGATATATGTATAAAACTGGGACCACAGAAATAGAACGTCTTAAGCGGGGAAAACGCCCTAAGCGGGTTCCACTGTATATGAAATTTAACTAAACTTTGAATATTACAACTTATCACTATTAGTAACAAGCTGCAATTTAAAACATCATACGATACCATTTATTAAAAAAAAAATCCGTTTGCTATTAGTGACAAGCTGCAATTTAAAACATCATAGGATGTCATTTATAAATTTAAAAAAAAAAATCCGTTCACTATTAGTGACAAGCTTTAATTTAAAATATCATAGGATGCCATTTATAAATTAAAAAATAAAGTTTAATATTAGTGACAAACTGTTATTTAAAACATCATAGGATGACATTTATAAATTTAAAAAATCCGTTCACTATTAGTGACATGCTGCAATTATCATCATCATCATAGGATAACATTTATAAATAAAAAAAATCCGTTCTCTATTAATGACAAGCTGCAATTTAAAACATCATCGGATGCCATTTATAAATAAATAATTCGTTTACTATTAGTAACGAGCTGCAATTCAAGACATCTTAGGATGTCATTTATAACCAAATAAATCTGTTCACTTAGTGATAAGCTGCAATTTAAAACATTATAGGATGCCATTTATTAAAAAAAAAAAAAATCCGTTTGCTATTAGTGACAAGCTGTAATTCAAAACATCATAAGATGCCATTTATAACCAAAAAAATCCGTTCACTTAGTGACAAACTGCAATTTAAAACATCTTAGGATGCCATTTATAACCAAATAAATCCGTTCACTTAGCGACAAGCTGCAATTTAAAACATTATAGGATGCCATTTAAAAAATAAAAAAAAATCGTTCACTATTAGTGACAAGCTGTAATTCAAAACATCATAAGATGTCATTTATAACCAAAAAAATCCGTTCACTTAGTGACGAGCTGCAATTTAAAACATCATAGGATGGCATTTATAAATTAAATTTAAAAAAATCCGTTCACTATTAGTGACAAGCTGCAATTTAAAACATCATAGGATGCCATTTATAAATAAAAAAAATCGATGATAAGAGATTTGTTTCCTATCGTAATCTAAACACAGTTCAGTATAGAGAAGTTTTATTAAGAAATAATATTATTTCATTTTCTAAGAGGCCACAAGACATTTGAATTTTCAGAAAAAAAATATTGACACACTTGATCAGATTTTAATTACTATATAGTAATAAAATGAATTTAAGAATTGTATACTATGTATTATATATATATATATATATATATATATATATATATATATAAGACAAAAAGAGTAGACAAAAAGTTCAAAAAGATAAAAAGAATTTTGGGATGAACAGAAACGGGGTTTATTTAGTATCAACTCTCACGGGCTTCTGTCCGGAAAACACGTACATCTCGATTTTACAGTTGTATGGAGTCAACCAAAGTCTCAATAGCCAGTCACGAGGTGACGTAGTTTAGGCGTCACAAACTATATAAAGCTTTTATGTAACAGGAGGTTTGGTGTTTGTAAAGTAGCCAAAATGATAGGAAAAATAAAAATATTCACCAACGTTGCCAGAAAAGGATAGATTAGCCAGAAAAGTATTTTAAGAGAGGCATAATAATTAATTTTTTAGGGTAAAAATATCATTACATATCTTAATTACATACTTTAATTTAAAATTTCCTGAAAAAACATAAATAATGCAAACGAAAATAATACTATAATTAAAGGTTTTAAATATTATACAACAAATAAAAAATTTTAAAATATATATAAATTTAAAGACTGTACTTATACTAGAAAAAACTGCGATCAAAGCACATTAATAAAACACTTCCCTTTAAAATGAAACCGATATATATATACAGAAAGTTATATCTAAAATAAAATATTAGAATAAAAATTAAAAATTTGAATAAAAAATATTTAAATTCTGATCACCTTTTTCTTCACGTGTAATAATAATACATAAAAGATTTTTTTAAGCATGCAAAATAGATAGAGGCATTTTAAATTTTTAGAAATTTTTAATTTGTAATATATCTAGTGACAGTGTGCATAAATTCTAAAAAAGTCCAATTTAAAACCTCAGTGTCAATCAGAGTGGCATACAAACAGACACATAAAAAGTATTATATCTCAGCTATTAATACAAAATTTTTAATGTGAAAAATTAAAAATCAAATATTTAAAAGTTCACACGTCTTGTGCCCCCTTATGGGAATTGTACTATGGCTATCTACTTTCTCTTACAGCAGAAAACTGTTCCAAGAAAACATAGTTCTACATTTTTTTAGCAATCCCTAAAAAAAAAAAAGACAGCAGGCATCAATGGATTAATTTTAAAAAAATTAAAAAACCAAACGTTTCATTACGTACTGAAACATAAAAACAGAAATAAGATTAAATTACGTGGTAACAAATCTTGGATATGTAAAGAGTTGTATGTGCGCATCACAGTAAATAAAAAATATACAAATTTTCACCAAAGCAGATACACATTATTTCTTCTGCAGTCGCTAAAAATGAGTTACAAAACAGTATTGAAAAATAACATTAACAATCCACAGAATTCAAATGTTACACATTAAACAGCCATTTAACAAAATCACCTTTAAAAAGTGCATACCAGAAACTATCACTAAAATCTTTCACATAGTATGCATTTTCTTTCAACATTTCCTCCATTACAAACACTTATTTAAGAAAAGCAATGCGTTTGACATAAGAACAGAGTACCCCCGCCAACTTGGCGATAATGCTTTAAGCATGATAGCTTAACATTTTCTTCTGATCTCGCCCTATCCAAACAATCTGTAACTATATTTTGATTTATACTGCATTGGTATCCAACTCTCCCAGTGCAAACTTTTCTTATGTAATAAATGTTCGTAATGCTTAAAAATATTAGACATAGTGAACCATTAATGTTTCACTATGGCTAATTTTTAATCATTTGGAGCTGTTGGCTTTGTAAACTGTTGAGAGATTCATTGCACATAAATATAAATGTCCAGTTTCTAAGTGGTTTTAGTTAATTAAATAAGAGTATAACATTCTATTACAATGATCCAATCTGCATAAATTAAAGTAGCCAAAGTAAGCATGAAATACAATGTTCCTTTGTGTTTTAGAACATATAGCCAATAATTTCGCCAAATTTACCAAGGGGCACCCTGTTCTTAAGTATTACCAAGGAATGGTAGTGCACAAAAATGTTTCTTTTGCTTTAACTGGAAAGTCGTGTTACACAAGGAATAGATAGACTTTTCTGAATGATTTCACATTCAGCATTCTACAAACTGCCTCCGCACTGAAAATGCACAATGATACAGGAATCATACCAGACTTACACTAACAACATGAGGTAAAATTTGGAATAATGCATAAAATAATGACAGACACTAAAATAAGTTATCTTTAATATCAACTTATTTTGCTGCCAACCATGTTTTGAAAATTGCATTGAGCTATTTTGTTAACTCAATTTTTTTCAACTTGTAATGTATTTGTATTACGTAATGTTTAAAAGAAAAGAAAATACAAAAAATTATGAAAATCTTTATAAATCAAACAAAAATACCTTTTTGTTATTTTATAACTTCGTATTTGGAGTAATTTTTTACATTGTATAAGGCGATTTCACGCAGTAGGGCAAATTCTCAAATTGTGACAATTCTGGCTTTCGTTTTAAACGAAAGGGCAGTTTATTGTTTGTCTATTGGCTGTTGTAAACATGAAAATGGATAGGAAGGGCATTATAGTAGTTCGTGACGTTGCGACAAATTGCCTAATTGTTTATGCCAATATTCTTCATTTAATATGTTTGTGGCCTTAGTTACCCTGCTCTTCGATAGATGGCGACACAGAACTAAACTCTTTGAAATGCTTCTCAGTTTTTTGCTTATCACGAGACTTTCTATTTCTTCACTGTCAAGGCTCCACTCTGGTATGAATTTTTTTAAAATTAAACATCACGTTGTACCTACAGCTTTGAAGTGGGAAAGAACGTATGCCTCGTATTATTCACCGACCAGCTTTGTCCTATACATACGCTCAAAATTTTCTCGTTTGGCTATTCTTTGCACTGAGGTTCCAAATTATGCTTTCATTTTTTTATTTCATGTTAACGTGATGTTTTTACATCATCAGGTACTCGGTACAACCAAATACCTTAACTTTGCCTGAAATAAAAAGTATGCGTCCATTGCCTATTTCTTCCTTTTTCAGATATTCGGCGGTTTCTTTAGAATAATATTTACTGGTGATATTCCAAATACAATGAGTCTCTCTAATCTGAAAAATCCTTTTTAACGAAATTTTTGAGAGAAAGAAAAAACAACAGAGAAATGCAATTGCACATCAAATGATATCAATGAGAAAATTCAATTTAAAATTTTAAAATCTTTTAGGGAATATTTTTATAAACTGTGTTCTTGAAATATTTTTAAGACTAATACTTTCTAATTACCTTTATCAGGATACCTAGCTGGAAACCATTTATAAATTCCCTGAAATTCGTAATTTCTTCCTTGAAAATTTCACACAATTTCTTTCACTTTTATAAAACTATTCTAAATATAAATTTACGTTTAAATAAACTTGTAAATCTCACAAATAAAATCCAAATGCATTTAAAACTTTTTTTTTTTGTCTTTGAGGTTTAGATTATTAATAAATTTCTTTACAACAATTATCAAAAAAATATGACAACTCCAGCAGTTCTGTTTTTGACATTTTATAAAAATTGTACATTATTATTTTACAGATTCCTTTTACTCCCTGATAGCATTTATTTCCTTGTTAGCCTCTTTGATTATAGGCATATTTCGTTCTAATAGTATTACAATCAACTTTGAATTTTTTTTTTTCCTTTTGAGTTTCAATTGCCTCATTTTCTGAAGATTTTCTTTTTAGGTTTTCCATATTCTCATTTAATAAAAGCGAATAAGAATTTTTAAACGAATGCACAAGATGTATCAAAGGCATCAAAGGTGATGTGGCAACTGGACCATATGGGCCGAGCCCTTCAATCCAGAGGCTTCTGTCAGTAAGCACAAAAATAACAACGAGCGAAAAATAAACACATAAAAGAGCAAAGAGATAGAAGGGTGGATTCGTGAGTTCATAACACAAAACTAGAGAGTAGAGAGCTTAGGGATAGAAAAACATAAATTATTTTTGTGGCCAGTGACATCCGTACGAAAAAAAGCCGAAAATGTGGAATAATAACACAAGATGTCTGAGACTGGAGAGTCTTTGTTTTTCTTTTTTTAAATGTTGACTGGTAGAATTCATTATTTCCTCAAGGGCTCGCACATCCTGAGTGGGTACGGGCATCCCCGATGTACCTGAGCTACCGAGCGTCCAGGGGTATAGCCAGGCATCCTGTCCCTGGGGATTTCAGGAGACTGACCCTCCAGGTTGGGGGTTAGGCTAACTATTTCACCCTGGAAATACAGCTAGTTGAAAAGTTTCAGACAGGAAAACCTGAACGATTTCTTGTAGACAACGTGGAATGAAATAGGAATTGATAATACGGACATGGAATGTTCTTACACTCTTTAAGAGAAGATTATTGAAAAATATTCTAGATGAGGCTTACAGATACAGAAAATAATTTTCATAAAGTCCGAGAGAACGAAGGGAAAAGTAGGCTGCAAAGGAGATGGCTCAATAATGTAAAACAGTGGATGATACGTATGAAGGATTAATAGCTATAGATAGGGGGGTAATTTGAACGTTCAAAGAGTCAAATCAGAACTATAAAATGTGAATAAAACCAGGGTTCCCACTCTTTTTTCAGAACAAAAATTAAGGACTTTCTGAGGAAGAAAGCAACTTTTTATAAGGACTTACTTGAAATACATGACATAATGGCACAAACCCTATTTCCTGAGGAACATATTTTAATGATTATGAACCAGACAAGGTGTGTTCAATAAATGCCCTACAATATTTCAGAATTAAGTTTTTAAAAATGCTTAAAAACTAATAAAATAAATCTATTTGATGAAAGCTAATTTTGAAAATGTACATCTAAAGTTTTTTGAGTGATCAAACTAAAAATAAACTGTGAATGAAAACAACATTATAAACAGTACTTTCTGAGGGTTTAAAAATGACTCATATATATATATATATATATATATATATATATATTTATACTAGCTGATTATACCTGACGTTGCCTGGGGAAGAAGAAAGTTTTAGACTTTTCTATTACATTATTATTAAACTTCCATAAATAACTAAAATATCTACAAACCCTCATCCTCCATACTTCGTTTAATTAAAATTTATATGACCGTTACCTATTAGGAAAGGGCAGCTGACTTTATACTTTAAACCTTTTAAGTATACAAAAGATTATTTATTTGTGAAATAAGTAACTAAGAAAAAACTGTCATATAAGAAAACTAATAGGAAATCGCATGACGATGGCAGATCTCATCGATGGAGAAATTGATCATATTCCAATTTAAAAATTAAGGACTTTTTAACGACCTTTGAAAAAAATTAAGTAATTTTAAGGGCCCTTAAAAATGAAAGATGAAATTAAGGACTTTTAAGCACCATGGGAACCCTGAAAACTTTAAAAAATTGGAGGGGCAAAACAGCAAATTTTGCCTTTCTCTAGCATTTCTGAAGGGGGGGGATATGACCCCCTTGCCCCTCTCAAATTACACCCAAAGCTTCAGACAGATCAAGATGGAGGAAACTATTTGAGACGGCCTTAGGCATTCTCGCTAAAGGCCTGAATAGCTGTAGTGCCTGAGAAAAAAAAAATTCATTATTTTGAAATTTTTTTCCCAGAAAATTACTTGGTTTTTAATACAATTTTCACAATTTCCCTGATATTTCTAGAACTGCTAGTTTTCCTGATAATTCCCAATTTCACCAGCTACTGGACACTTTTCTAATTCTATTAAATTTCAACCAGTGCACTGACGAAAGAGTATAAACCCCTATGATAGTACTACACTCATAGAAAATGAACTGGATAAATAACACACAATCAGTAAACAGTTACAAACCACATAAGGTTTTATTAGGAAATGAAATTCATGAGCAGATCAATATGTACATGCAGAAATAAAAATGACACATACGATAGTGACAAAGAAAGGGGACATTGTTAAAAGTTTTTGCTATTATTAATGCATTAAGTTCTATAATCAGGGTATCTGCCAAAATAAAATGTTTCAAATCCATGACTTTTCATGACTTTCCCTGATATAGCAGATCATTTTCCATGACTTTAAAAAGCTTTCGTTAAAGTATATATGAATAAAACTTCTGATGTACATACAAATAAAATAGATGCTTTTAGAGAAATTACAGGAATTTTATCATAAAAAAACTATAAACTTACTTTATAAGTGTTAATAAACTCACATACATAAAAATAAATTGTTGTATCTACATACCTAAATTTAATCATATAACAATTTTTCAATCAAAATGTTTCCAATTTGAATTCAGGGTACTTTGGTATTATCAACATGACCATGAATAATAGCCAAATATAACCCTATAATGTTTATATACAATATCCCTAGAGATAAACTTATATTTTGTGCAAAAATCTTAACTAATTTTTCTTAAAAAATAATTATTATTATAATAATAAAATTTTAATCTACATTTTAAGAAAAAAACAGAATAATATACATTTACCCACCCATTAAGCTTTCTTGCCTTGAGTTTCCTTGGTGAACAAATTTTACTTGGCAATATGGTCAATAAGATAATACATAAATACCAAACAGTAATTTCAGCCAAATGACAAGTAAATATAGAATTAAACAATTCAATTCATTTTTTTTAATCGGTAGTTTAGTGGATCCATGACTTTTACTCATTTTACTTGAAAAATCAAGACTTTCCATGACAAAATTAATCCATTGTCTAAATCCATGATTTTCCCTGACTTTCCAGGTGCGCGGAAACCATGTATAATTTTTATATTACTTTCATAAATTAACAAATAATATCAAATTTAAATTGTTCTAAATAAAATGTGACTCTTTTACACAAAAAGAAATTTAACAAAAGAGAAAAAAGTCATTTTCAAAATTTCAAATTAGTAAACATGCCCTCTAACAATTATTCCAGCGATTCAGCATTACTATGCATTCTCAGTTCAAGTTTTGCAGAAAAGAACTTTTCTAGATGCAGTTTAACATTTAAAGAATGAAATTCATTACTACTATTTTCTACACTTAAAATCTTTGCAGAAAATTGGCTAGTTTTAACACATTTAAAAAGTATGAAAGATAACATTGACCAATTGTAAATGTACGAAATTCAATTTAATATAACTTGCCATATGTACATAGGTTTGTTTTTTCCTTTTTTTCATTAATAACATCTAAAATAAGTTATAAAAATCTTCTAAAAACCCGCAATGAAACAAAATTCACTATCACAGAAGAGAAATATTTGAGCAAAATACATAAATCAAAAAACATATGTAGAAGTTATATAGCTATAAATGTACACACACACACAAAAAAAAAAAAATAAAAAACCGTAATGTATTTATTCTAAGATAACAAAAGTAGAATAAACATCAATTTACTTATGCTATAAATTTCAATTTAAACAAAAATCAAAAACACTGGTTTTACAAAAGTGTTCAACATAACAAATTTATAAATGGAAAATTGTTAGTCTAAAAATTAATAGAGTTTTGTAAACATATAAAATTGCATATGTATTACATAATCAGCACAGTTGAATCCTACTAAAATTTTATTGATAAACAGCACACAGTATTAACCATTCAATTAATTTATGACAATCACAAAATTAAATAACCCTGAAGAAAAATGAAGCAGAACCACTTGATACTTGATCATATACAATAAATACAAAATAAAAACAACAGAAAAAATAATGAATAAAAAAATAATTCCCTAATCATATCTAGTAAAATATATTATTTACTAGTGTCTAGATAGAACAAATATCTTCAAAACACAGACAGAAATTTCTTTTGATACCTTTGAAAAATATAAACTTTTCAAATAGGGTAAAATCAATTACAGATTGGAGTTATAAAAAACATAAGAAAAAAAAGCAGCCAATCAAATCTGCTCCATATGTGTAAACCATTTAGTTGCATTGTACAGATATCAGAACATGACACACATTAAGAAATATTTGTATTTAGAAAGAAAGCTGGAAAAATGTAAATAGAAAATCCCAAGTAAATTTATCCTGATAATACACAAAATTTCTACATTTAAAAAAATTTGAATTAGAAATTAATAGTTTCCTTTATTAAAATTAACCCCAAAAGGTTTAAAATGACAACAGAGTTTCAAAACTAATTTTAATCCTTTAAAAATTGCCGAACGATGGCCAATTGGTTAGGGTGCTGGCCTTCGGTACTGGAGTTCGAATCCCACAGTGGCATGGATGTACGTAGCCGTTCGGAATCAGCTTTAAGCTGTAGGTCCTGCTCTCATTAGCCCTCGTGTGCAAAAAGTAGATCATAGCACTTCAAACCAATCTTTTAAAAATCAATCATCTAAAAAATTTTGCATGCTATTAGTAATACATGTATTTAAATGTGGTAAAAATTTCAACAGAAAATATTACATATTTTTTATACTATTAACTATTATATAAAATTTTGTAGCTTTATTAAAAATGCTCCATGCATATTACTTTTACTACATAATAGACTATTTTTATTTGTAGGATACTTTTTAGACTCTGTTGTAAACATTCTGAGAAAATATGAAAAAAAATCAATTATAATAATAAAAATATCCATATTTTTATAAATAAAATGACTTAAAAAATTTTTTTAGTACAGAGATGACAGATTTTGCATTTTAAAACATATTCATTTAAATTAGCTTTCATTTATAAGCTAAAAGATATATGGTCAATAAATTTCAGAGAGAAAGGAGAGTTAGAAATTCTAGAGAGCTTCAATATTTATAAAATATAATTTATTTTTGTTTTAAAGAAGCATTTAAAGTAACATAAAATTTTATTGCATTTGTACTAACAAATATACTTATTATAGTTATTTAGTTTGACTACTAAAAAGATATTTGGCTCTTTTTTAGTTATGCTTCAATTAGATAATAACAAAGATAACAATAAAGAAATTTTACTGAAATTTTAGTGAGTTGAAAGCCTATGTTCTCCATAACCTTCCAGTGTCTGTGTCTGTGCAAATTCTAGAACATATCATGGAATGTGCAAGCAGGAATTTAAATGACAATTTTTATTTTTAACCAAGCTTTTGTGCTATGTGATAGCTTGTTTATAAAATTTACACATTCTACAGTGAAAATTTGGAAAATATTTTTTTCTTATTCATGTGTTAATTACTGACATGTACTATTTTAATTTGTATGATGTCGAATCTATAATTTTTATATTGGATTTAATAACGACATACAGTGAAATCCGCTTAAGAAGTTTTCCAAGGGCCTAACTCATTAAAACTTCTTACACGAGAAATCAGGCAAAAAGCATTATTTATGTGTATGTGTGTGTGTGTGTATATATATATATATATATATATATATATATATATTTGTATATATAAATATATATATATACAGTAAAACCCACTTAAGAAGTTTTCTAAGGGAATGGGAAGAGAAAACTTCTTAAAATGAAATTAATTTTTTTAAAAACAAAATAATTACATAGATAATGAGGAGAGATTTTTTTTTCTTTATAGACTAATATATAAACAATAGGTTTGGTTTTTCTCAAAAATTTACATTTTTTACACACTTAAAAAATTAGCTAATAAAGGAAAACAACGTAATTACCTTAGAATATCTTAGAATTCAGCTATGAAATTTTACTTTAAACACCACTGGAATCGATTTTACAGAAAATATCGGTTATAGTTTTTTGTTTAATTTTATTGGCAATTTGTAATTGATAACAGTCCAGTTGTCTTAAGCTTTTAAAAACTTCTTCAGGCACATTTTAAATAAAAATGACAACAATCGTTTTCAGCCATAAACATTGACCTTTACAAACAGAGAGGAGAAAAAAAAAACAGTGATCGAAAAGCAGCTATAAACACGTTCTATAAGTAAATTTAGAAATGAAAGAAAACTTTTTAATAGGAAAGAGTTTGGGACGAAATTTTATAAACAGGTTATTTTAACATTGTATAAATATGGGGGAAAATGGGTACCGAAAATATAAACTTCTTACACAGGTTTTACTGTATATATATATAAAGAACTGATTTTTCCTGCATTCTTCAAGAATTATTAAATGAACAAAAATAAAGAAAGGTTTGGTTTAGTCTGGAGTGCTACTGTCAACTCTTTTGCAACACGAGGGCTAATGAAACCAAGACCTACTGTTTAAAGCTGATTCTGAAAGACTATGAAAATCCAAGCTATTGTGGAATTTGAACTCCTGAATTCTGATACTAAAGATCAGCACCCTAACCATATGGCAATCATTGAGCAAAACAAATGAATGAAACAGTTCGATTTGAGAGCAATAGCAACTTAAGTGAAGATGATTTCTTTTATCTTTTCAAAAATAAATAAAATCATTAAAATTAAAGATAGTTTAAAATTAGTTTTGGTAACCAATCATTTATTTTCTTGATGCATTTCAAAGAGGTAAATTGTCTTGCAGAAGTAATTCTAAACCTAAATTTATTCCTTCCGAGGAAAGTGTATTTTCCTATTTTACTTGTCTACACTTGCATTTATTGATTGCTAAACTATGTTGGATTTTAAGATAAAGTTGTTAAATAATAAAATTGAAATTTTCTGTAACGAAATATATCATGGACATTCTACATGAACAATATATGTATTTAACAATAATTAACAAATTTGAATGTGACATAATGTGTATTTTGCAACAATAGGTTTAACTTTTATTTTTTAATAAATTTATTATCAATACTCATTTTTCATGTCAAAACTGATAAAATAACAGCTTCCATAAAAAATACGACATGTGCATGCTGGAAGGTTAAAAAAACTTAACCTCTAAGATAAAATTTGCTTCAAATCTCAAAACATAAACAATACTAATGGACACATTAATGTAAAAATATAATAATCAACAGCAAAAATTGTACAATATTTAAGAGAAAATAAAACTGTTTTACAGCATGTAACATACTGCCACATTTAAAATTATTAGTATGGATAGGATGAATAAATAAGACATCTTTAATCTTATAAATTATTATATTTCTTCTAGATGCATTATACTTTTTGCTAAATTTTTTTAATAAGAGAAATTTCTTTTAGAAGATGTAATAGCATAATATCATCACTGTTACTTTACAAATATTGAAGTCTCAATTTTACTTAAATTAAGTCCCATCTGTATATAACTGTACACACTCGATAAGAATATGTTTTAATGATATTATGTTTCAATTACTTTTTAACAAGGAGCAGCTTCAGGACAATGTATACAGGTACCCCAAAAATAAAATAATAATAATAATAATAAATAACTAATAAAAACTGAAAAAAACTTTTATTTTGTTCATTCAAAATAAATGTACATTTTATTAATCATTTATAATTGTTAGTATAGCTTAAAAAAATCAATTCAAAATTGGAGAAATATTCCATATTGTTTGCAAATTTCAGCAACAAGAAAAAAAGTAAAATAAAAAATAAATATTCTATAATTACATTCAGACTAATGCACACTTGCCATTTATAAAATAACTACATAAACTATATGGAAGACTACGGAATATACAATATGTGAATAAATGGCTTAACATTAATCCCTTTAAATCCAAAATATATTATAGTAGACAGAACACAATAGTATACAATTATAAAATTTATTAATAACAACTTGAAAATATTGTATCCCAAACTTTTTAATGCTCCAATTCCATCCTTTTAATCAAATGGGTCAGTATCTTAAGAAAATTACAAATATTCAGGAAGTAATCACATACTATATATTCTTTCAGAAAGTTCTCAATATTTTGAATGTAAAACTTGTTCAAATATTTGTACAAATACAAAAATCTGTACAAGTAGCTATACTTTCATCATACACAAGCCTCTTGAAAATGCAGATTTAGTTTCCAGGTTATTAAGATGATTTTTAACAAAGCATATTACTGTATGCTTCAATAATACCACTAAGAGAAATTGTATGCAAAATTAAAAAGTGTTCAAATAATAATTTTATACACAGTTCAATTCATGTATAAAGCTAGTTTAAGAAAATAACTTTAAGAAGTCACAACTGGCATAGTTATTAACTGTGACACACAATTGGATTCTTTGCTGTGCTGAAACAAATAAAATTATATAAAATTGAGAACAATAAATTACATCTACTTAAAAAGTTACTGTACAGATTTTATTACACTTCCAGAATCATCTATTCTTGCTTAAAAAAAAAGCAACAAATGTGATCCTCCAATATTGTTTAGTGCACAGAAATAATAATAATAAAAAAGCAGATATCTCCTTACAGTGCCAAAATGCTTTGCCCTGATCAAAATAGTTGAAAGAGATACATTACAACATCTTAACAGTTGTTTTAGCTTTAATGCCCTATTTTAGCTCCATCACCGTTCAAAAGAGATTGAACAAAACTGAGCATATCCATTATGGTTAATATCACAGATCAAGGCTTCTGTTATCATATATCTTTTTATCTTTTGGAGAGGGAGAAGATTTCAGTTAATTTAGCCCTATTAGAAAATTTCCTGAAATTTTTTTTATTTAATTACATTTTTTGATAAGTTTATCATATCTTTCCACAAAAGAAAATTTAAAAGTCTGGAGGCTTCAAAAACTTTAAAAAAAATGCATCCATTACTCAAACAACATCAACTAGATACACACTCTAAATTTGTAATATTTACTCGTAATATATATGCTCATATTAATGCCCATAACAATTTATTAATGAAAATACAAAAGATTTTCAAAAAGTCATTCTAAAACTCCATAACATTATTTCCAAAACAAACACAACAAAGTGCAGAGTTCATTACGAATTCAAAGAATGTATAACTATTATATTGGATTAAAACTGATAAATATTTTCAATGAATTTTTCCCATTCTACCACAAAACATTTTGTTTTCTATCAGAAGTCTCAGTGAAGACTACTGATATTACCAAAGCTCTGCAGCAAGAATTACAATTCTAATAAAACAATTGTTAAAACTGGAAAACAAAAAATTGTTAAATGTGAAAACAAATCATAAAGAAATAATGAAGAACGCATTTGAAAAGTATCTCTAGAATCTAAAAATGAGTTTGTGACCAAAAACATTCCTACAAACATTATTACAAAGATTAAAATCTAATTTCCTAATCACACTTAGAACTTTTTCAGGTGAAGGGAAAAGATATATAAAATTATTTGACACTTTTAATTCCAAACTTCAAATCACTAGCATAAGATACACTTTTATATTAATCATTATAATTAAGAACATGAGTATTCTTTTTCATTCATTTTTTTAAATGAGCATTTCTATTAATAAGGCTCTCAAATAGATAGGGACAGAAAATTGGATATCAAAAGGCATGTGTGTGTTCATCTAAAGCAGGTTTCTTTCGAATTAAACCTAATAACTAAGAAAAACTTTCATAACTCCAATTGAGTTTTTTGTTTGGACCAACTTTTCATTACAAGTTCTCATCTCTATATTTATCATTAACGGCTATCTACAACTTTTCCAGAAAAGTTGACGTCATTTTAGCAGTAAACTTTAAAAAATGGTTTTGTTGATTGTTGCTTGGAACAATAAAAATAACAATATACTCATAGAATCCATGAAAATTGACAATAATAAATTTAATTTTTCTTTGAAAGTTTCATTTAACATTCAATCGGATACATATGATTACTACTGAAATAAACTATGTTCCATTAAAAAAAAAAAAAAAAAAAAAAAAAAAAATTGGAAACACCAGCAGTAGATTTTTAACAACAATAGTTTAAAATTCTTTATGTAAAGATAATTTTAGTGTAAAATAATTTATGGTACTCAAAAGAAATATGTATTTTTTTTGTTTGTAGAAAATACACTTCTTTTGCAAATAAATATTTTATGTTTTAAACTTTAAAAATCATTTTTTGCATTGTTAGCATACATTACATTATTTTTGCATATATAAAATAATGTATTCTAACATTTTAGGAAATATATTTTTAATTTGGGGTCGTTAAGATACAAAGGGTTAAGGATGATCATTTTGCAGAAATTAGGACTGTAATAGAATAATCATTTAAAATTTCCAAACATACTTATTCTTCTCAAAATAACAGTATATTTGAGCCAATTTTTTTTTTATTACATGAAGCTATATTCGATATAAAATATAAATATACTTCATAAAAAAGTTTATATTAATATATTTTTACAATGCATATCGTTTTCCCAGGTAGGACTTCTAAGACAGTGTCAAAATATACAATTAATTGTAAACTACCTTTTCAAAGAATTTTATTCTCTAAATATGTTAGAACATGAGTAGTAATTCATTTCTGATTGGTAGCTACCAACAGATACCAACATCAATTGAATTGAGCCTAATAAAAATAATCTGATTTTATGAGAGAAGAAGACAAAATGTACCGCATAAATATTATTACCGTAATTTTGTAGGTATAGTCCGCAGACTATCTGCTGGTTGTTCACTGCTGAAATCATCAAAATAGGAAGAAAGGGGGGAAAGCACGTCCCACAAATGTAAACAAAAGCACAACTTACTAGATGTCAAAAAAACATCATATAGTATTGGTAATAAACCATGAAAAAAAAGTAGAACCCATAAAGCATAACGAATCAGTAGCAGCAAGTAGCACAATCTTAAATTGAGTCCTGGAGTACGGGAACATATCGATAGTCACTATTCACAGCTCCAATTGACAACACTGAGTGGATGAGTTCAAGATCGAAGGTTGAGGGTGAATGTCATTTCACCATGAGGATCACTCGTAACAGAATGTTTTGTTTAAGTTTTGATTTGAGGTAATATTGGTTATTCATTATGTTTTTAAAACATCGTGGCAGTTTGACTGCTGATTTCAAGCTGAAAGCAATTCAGAAGGTCGACGAGAAAAAAAAAAGAAATTGGCACAAGTAAAATGAAACATTAAAAATGAGAAGAAATCAATCCAATCGTCAAAACTAAAAATACGATGGCCTGCATTAGAGAATGATTTACATAGCTGGGTTCTCAAACAGAGAAATATAGGCTGAAATATAGGAGCAAAAAAATATTTTCATACTAAAATACATATTTTTGCTCGTATAGACCACAGATTATCTAGTGGTGCAGACTATCTGATGATGTATGAAATTTTTTAAATAAAAAATCATGCCCGCTGACTATACGATGGTGCAGACTTTAATATGAAAGTAATTTTAATATGAAATATATTTACTCAAATATTAGAATTATATCAAATTTGTGATATATATATATATATATTTCTTTTAATTTAAAAAATTAAATGTTTATAGTATTATTTTTTAAAAAATACTGTCAAAATAGTGTACCTCCAACAAACAAAAAAATTACATTTCTTATAAATATTATAAATTATCTTGCGCAAATTTGTAATACCATAATGAATGAGCCTACTTTTGTGAAAATGCTTCTGCCAATATCTGGTGTTTTAAATGTAACTAAAAATCAATATCATTCTTCTAATATCTTATTTTAAATTAAACCTCTGAAGATTCTATTTTAGAAATAATCATGTAATTAATAATACTGTGATAGGAAATGTAAACTTGCTATTGCCATTTAATAGGAATTCAATAAGTGAATTGTAACAATTACAGTGTTGCAGGATAGCAACAATCAATAAATTCATCCATTAAAACTCTGAGGGAACAACATTGACTTTTGTGTATGCTGCATGTCATAAACATGGTGATACAAAGGGACAGAGCGTGGGAGAGTCTTAAAACTCACAATTACTTACCATAACTGCCAATAAGCTATTTTTTAAATTCATACAAGTTCAAACCACAAAAATGTTCACGAAATGCTTATTTAGATTCAAAGCATTGAAAGTTTATACAGGAATCTTAATGCATAACACTTCATGCAATCAAAACATAGTGAAGATTGCAATTGTTTTCAGCATGCCAAGTGGCATAAATATCTACACATACAAAAAAGCAGGTATTTACATATAGTAGAAAAATTATTCAGTTTAAGACAAAAATAATTGTCTAAATGAACCATTTGAATGATTTTTTCCTGTATAGTTGTACTATAAATTATTTTCAAATGCACATTATATTAACAAAAGTTTTATTTCCTATATTATGAAATCAATCAATCAGTTTTAAAACTTATATGGAATAATTCAAAATCAAGTACCTTAAAATACAGGCATATAATCATTTAACATGATTAAAACTTATACAAGATTAACCAAAATATACAAGCTGGCAGGTATGGTAGCATATTAACATTCATTCAGTTTTAGATATACATTTTTATGTTTTAAACATTGGCTAATAATTATTAATAAATACTCTATAGTCATCTCATGCTAATTTTTTTTTCTTTCTATGACCTAGTGAAAATATACAACCAAATATAGAATACAACATTAACAATAAAACAATAGCAAAGCATATTCATACATACAAAAGAATAATATGGTCATATAAGAGAAATAAATAAATATTTTTATATCAATACTACAATAAACAGCAACTATTCAAAACAACTAAAATAAATATGGATATGTAAGAAGAATGTTGATAACTATTTATATTAAAACCTAGCAAATAATGATTCTTGATAATTTTTTAAAATGCATCTTTAGTTAGCAACACTTTTGGACATGATAAGATAATAATGTAGCAAAAGTGCATGCAGGAGAGCTAGATATAGGGCACTTTTTCATGTAATATTCTATTAATATAAAATCAACTAATACATGAATAAATATAGGTACATCAAAGTAATTATAAACATATATTTTTATGATATATTCATGTGTATAAAATTAATTACATATCGAGAGGGGAAAAATCACTAAACAGATTATTATTAAATTTAGTTCATAAATTCTGCTATATTATGGCATACAGACAAAGTTTAACAAACATTTCTCAAATGGAATCATATTCGAAGTGGAGGTCCACATACACAAGTACAAATATACATATATACATGCATGCATAGATGATAAAAACTGAAATTCCAAAATTTGCAAAGGTATAAGGTATGGTAGTTACAGAGGAGCGCTCAAGGCAAACTGTGAGTTTTCATCTAGTAGGATATTAACACATCCTGTTTATAATATTTCAGTTCATCTTGAAAAACTTCCATCTGTTTCTCAGCACCCCTATTGCTAAGTATTGTTGCTTGGATGCACAAACTAAACCAACTTGCATCCACTTTGGAAATGAAGCAGTTCTCCGACCTAGCTTTTCAGTGACTGAGTAGCTTAATTCCAAAAAGAAAATTCTTCACCTTTCCTATTCAAATCTGCCCCCTACTACTACACAGAAAGTTGTAATACTTCATTATGCTGTCTCCTTTTGCATTTTAAAATTTTTTACGTATAATATTTTAAAGTTTTACCACCAAAATGGAAGTAACTATTTTGATCAAATTTAGAGAATAAAAATTCAAGTTTAACACAGGAAAGAATACATTGTATAGAAACCATTTCTATAGAAACCTACAGAAATCAAATATATATACATATATGTCAGATCAAAGAATGGAGTAGTTGGAAATTAAGTGAGTTATAAACGATTTTAAAAAGAGAACTCTTTTATAATAATAAAATAAATGAAAAGACTCACGCTTGTGTAACCTTTTGGAGTAATCCGATCAGTCAAGTGGAAAATATTTGAAGATATTGAAAGATATTATATTAATTTTGATAAGACTATGATATATTTATAAAAGCTTGCAGAAAACTATTCATATAACTTTGATAACCCATAAACTAGTGAGCAAAATGATTGTGCTTCACCCCTAAAACCCTAAAGATGTCAAATTTAAAACTTTGCTCAGTGTAATTCATTCACCTGTGTGTGTGAATAAATAAATAAATAAATATATTATATATATATATATATATATATATATATATATATATATATATGCCTACATGTCAGTACACATATTATATCTAAGTGTGTGTAGAGAGCATATGTGTGTATGTACACATATGAATTTACAAATAATATGCATTTTGTTTGCAATAAGTCAAATCATAAAAACTGTGAGATTTTTGGGCAATAAAACAATAATTTGACCAGCTAATCTAAGTAATAAAATTATGAACATTTTGACAGTACTATCACATAAATTCATCATTTGAAAAAAAAAATGTTAATTACTATTTAGAGACACTTTTCAAACACATGTAGCATAATACATGCAAATGCTTGTCCAGATTCAGATAGTTTAACATTAATTAAAATACAATTCCCAAGAACACTGATTAACATTATCGAATTTATTCAACAGGTAAATAATTTAAACATGAAAATGTCAAAATTTAACAGATTTTTCATCAACTATAATGTTGTGCCTCTTATGCATCATGAGAATGCAGAAAACAAAATTAAAATTTGTAAATGACATTATTAATAAGCAACAAGTTTCTCTCAAATATCTCAACAATTCCAATTATTAGCAACATATTTTTTACTCAATAACAAATTTAAAGAATAATCAAAATAAGCATAAAAAATTAAAGAGTACAAAAACTGCTTTCCTACAGAAATGAAAGGTATTAAAAATACTCCTAAAATCTCTATGGAATGACAAATTTATTTTAAACACCTTTCTACAGTCAATAAAGTACTTAAAAATTTTTTAAAAAGTTAATCCAAATGCATTTTAAAATTATTAATCTGAATTATTTAAGTATTATAATACATATACACTAATTCCATAAATTAAAAAATAATTTTAAAAATAAGTTAGAGGATTTTAATTTTTTTTAATATTTCAAAATAGTTATGGTAAATTCAGCGGCATAGTGAGAATTCCCCCCCCCAAGTTGAATGGGGGTTCTCCTCATTCAATTCATACTTCAAAATTAATACAACAATTCTTATGAGAAGTTACAACCCCCCACATTTCCTCCTGTACTATGATGCTAGATAGAATAGTTTATTTTCATAAAATATATTAGTGTAGTGCGACTAATCTTAAGCAAATAATTTCTTAATAGGGTGATACTGAAATAAATTCAAAATCAACCAGTTTTTCAATTTTACTTTTATTACTTACCTAATTAATTCAATAATTAAAACCATTATAATTTTTTTTAAATATTTTGATATCATCAAATTCTCTGAGCATGAGGGAAACATTGAGCATCTTATGCTTCAAGCTTAAAAAATAATAAACCCATAACATCAATTATTTTACCTTAAAATATATTTTTCAAAATCATCTGAGGCTGTTGAGTCCATTTATTAAACATTTAATTAAAAACAAAATTGAATCACAGGCCACAGCACAAGATGGCTCAAATACTTATGATGTTTGAGTACAAGTCATATTGGATTCATTTAGCTTCATGAGGACTTTCTTCATGAAGCATGAGGCAAAAATGTGGTACCTTTTGTATCATATCTAGTAGCATCCATTTTAATATTTTTAAAAAGAGATAAATCAAGAATTTTTTTTTTTTTTTGCATTATTCATTTTTTATATTAAAAAAAGTTCAATTGCTATAAAAATCTTTAAGCAATACTAAAAATTAATAGGATAAATATGAAAATTGAATTTCATTAAGGTGGTTGAGTACTAGCCATATTGGATTCATCTAACTGCATATTATCCTCTATGAAGTGTTTTCCTCCAGGACAGTTTGCATTGAAATATTTCTTTTACAGATGAAAAAGCAGAAAATTCTTAAGGTTTAATGCAGGAGTGGCCAAGACATCGAAACGAAGATATTTTAGGTAGTCTGCGTGTCTATCCCGATAATGACTTCAGATATTAACAATCTAATTTATGACTTATGACATAGAATTAATGAATTATTTAAAGTAAAAATGTAAGCCATAAAAACCAAACATCGGTCACATTTAAGAGATGAACATTTAATTTCATGTTTACACATTGCAATAAGCTCGTGCCAGCCACAATATGATAAACTTGTCGCAGATATACAGTGCCAAATTTCAACTTAACAAAGTGAATAGGATGGTCAATTTTTGATATATGAATACTTTGATTATTTTCATCAGTAAATTTTTATTTTGTAAATATTAAGTTTTTTTTAGAAAAATTGGATAATTTACCATTTTTTCTTATCGAAAATAAATATATAAACATGTACATTACGATAATTTAGCTCTGCCATTGATAGACCACCTTTAATTTTTTAAATGGGGAGTAGACCACGGATCCCAAAAGTTTAGCCACCCCTGGTTTAATGCATAAACCTTTTAAAATGTTATATTTGTAAAATGTCTTTTATTTGAGTTGAAAGATGACTACATCAAAATTTTTCACAAATAATTTTAAATTAATTTTTCCAAACTCTTTTTAAAAATTTAGTCATTCATTATCTTGTAGAATTTTCCACCGCATCACATTATAAAATATGTTTAATCAAATCTTTCTCTTTGGCTGTCCCCATATGAGAAAATAATTATATGGTGTACATTAGATATGCAGCTTTAAATTTCATACACCTAAATGAAAAATATAATTAAATTTAAGATGATCCACCAAATTGTTTTCTGGTTAAAATAAGTTCATAAATAATTATATATGAAATGTGATATACAATCGTATAAAGCATTAGATGTGTGTACCATATGTGATGGACAGGACAGTGAAAGGATTCGATGCAAACTATTTATAGGAAGAACAATTTTCCCTATCGGTTAAAATAGAACTAAAGGAAACCAATATGGTCAGTAAAGTAAAATTTTTAAAATAAACCTACAAAAAATTCTCAATGTGGTTGATAAAAACGTTTATTATATAAAACTAAGAAATTTTCATCTAACAAATGGTTTCATAAAAATCCTATTGAAACCTCCAAGTCTAGTATGATTCAATTCTAACGGAGAAATAAGACTGCTTCCTATCACACTAAATGAGATAAAAATAAGTGAATGCAGATACCCCACAATACTTTTTATGTGTCAGTGCTAAAAATTATCAATATTTAAATAGTTCTTTAATACTGTAGAGTAAGGTTATTGAAATTTCCAATGTTTAAAGATTAGCATTAGATACCTAATGGTATTTAAAACTAATCAGTAGTGTTTAAAAAAATTGTCTTTAAACACCTAATGGTGTTTAAAGGCAGTTTATTTAAACACTGGTTATAATTTAATTTTATTTTAAAGTTATGAGTTATAAATTTCAATAAGGATATTGAAATAGTATTTTGATTATTTTAAAACTGTTGGACAATCTCCAAATTCTATTGCCCTTGAAACATCACAGGTCATATTGTACATGAGGATGAAAATATGGAGTTCAATCAATAGAAAAGCCAAAAATTTTGTTACACAATTTAATAAAATATAAAATTTTAACATTGGATAACAAACAATAAAACAGGAAAGCATATCAAACTAAAAATAAAATAGTAATTTTCAAAAGTAACTTAATTATACTGACAGCTATAAATTAAATAAATCAAAATTTCATAAGACATAAACGATTAAATAAGATAATTTGAAGCATAATTATTAAAATGACAGATTACAAATGTATAACATGTAATATTAAATTACAAATTTAATACAATATATATTTAAAATGAAATATCACATAAAATGTGGAATATTTTCATCTATTAGATGAAACCAGCATCATTTTATAAAACATATGATGCTTAAAAGTAGTTTTATTGGACAAAACAAAATTAGCTTTCAATTAGCTACATAACAAATATCCAAATTTTGTGCACTCAGGTTTATAGATACTAACAATATACAATATTCAAAGAAAAATGATTAAAATCAGACAAAAAATTAATATCTTGCTTTGGGTAACTTTAGACAGTATCATACTTATCATATGGGTTCTGTTGTCCGATATGTTTGATATTTATATTCAAGTGTTTGAAGTTCTGTATGAGCAAGGGCATCCTGCAATACAATTAAATAGTAAAAATAAAGAAATACTTACTCCTTTTATTAAGTAGTCAAGAGATTAACAATTCAAAAGAAATGTGTTCATAGTTCAAGTAAATATAAAATAAGTACTTTGTCAGTTTGACACTTTTTACTATCATGCAAAGACAGGCAGAAAAATGTTTAATTGAAATGACAAATAACACTGATTTAACAAAAAATCACCACATAAAACTTTATTTCAGAGTCACTCTATTTTTTTATTTTTTTTTTTTAATTTATTTTTTTTTCCAATTTGGAGGAAAGATTACAGCTTACTGCACTGAGAAATACTATATTACTCTGACTCAAAATCCCCAATAACATTTCTGGGAAAATTATAGTCTACTGTACTGAGAAATACTTTTCCCCAACTACATTTCTGGAAAACTTTCAAACATATGCATCAGTAAGTAATGGCCACTCTTGTACTCAAACTTCATAAATTTTATCCCAGAAGATTACATTATTTATATATATATATATATATATATATATATATATATGTGTGTGTGTGTGTGTGTGTAATATTTTAACCAAATGAACCAATTTTAATTATAATTGTATTCTAAAATCCATTTCTGGCAATTCTATACCTAAAAAGACAATCTGATGAAATCCCCATTGTAAGGAATTTGCACCCATGACCTGTGTTTCGCATATGTGTGCCCTTCATTATATCTACAAAATCGCTCCCATTGACCCCTTCCACCCAGAGTTTCTTGGGGAAATAGGAGCCAACCGGCTAAGGGGGGCTGATAGGGTTTTTTGGATGTGACACTTGTTTACTTTTGCATGGCATCTGAAAGGAGGATTTTCCCTTTTTGGAAGAGCTCAGGTTTCCAGAAGCTGACCCCCCGAAGAAGGAAGAGAAGATATACGGACAGTGGAGTTTGGGGAGTCGACATAGATCCTGCGACCTGGAGACATCTCTCTGTTTGATGTGAGAGAAACACTACGTTGGTTTTATTCTGACATGGAATACTCGGTTATCTAACATGGTTAAGACAGGTCTGAGACTCAGAACTATGTTATTTTTGCTTATGCTTTAATTTTTCATCAATGTTGTAAATAAATGTTGTTTGTTGTCCTAAAAGTTTTGAACGTAATTTAATGCATCCTCAGAGACGACCGAGCACACCTGGCCAAGTAAAGTAGGTGGGCAGGTCCCACGCTAATATAGCACCCCAGAAAATTGGGTGCGTTACACCCATTATATTTCTAAATTTTAGCAGTTCTGCTAGTGAAAGCCAAATCACCAACATCTTTTTATACCTACTCAGCTTTTCTTATATAACTATCTTACACATCTGCCCCAATGTCAATAGTATCAACTAGAAAAGACAATTAACAAACAATTAAAAATACAAAGAGTATGAAGCAACTGGAGTAACACAAACTAAAGGAAAATTCATCCTGGATTGAATATGTTGTGAACAACCAAAATTTGAGCAGATTATTAAACAAATTACTTTATTTGTTCTTGATATTAATTCAAATTATGCAATATTAGGACTTAATGAATGCAAACAATATCAGCTGAATGTTGATTGTCTCACTTTAAAGGTTAGACAAATATCTATTGTAATAAATAATAATGGTAATTTTGGAGACAACAACTTTTCCTTGTATGTAGGAAGGGACTGGACTGCTTGATAAACAAAATAAATCAAAACACTAAAATGAGAGTTCTGTAACCAATATTTACTATTCTGTTACGGAAAATGATGAAAGTCAGGTACTTAATCTTATACAAGTCTGGCACAAGTGATGATGTCATTTGCATCCCCATGTGATTTCTATTCAGCCTTTCTGAATAGCTGTTAATAAAATCCTTCCCGGCTATTTTAAATATCATTTTTTAGATATTTTGTGTAGACTAACTCAAAACTAGCTGCCAATAAAATTTCAACCTTTGAACCTTAGAATTTTTGGTCTCCTCTTTTCCCAGATTACGACATATTACAGGCAATTATAATGATGTAAAAAAACTTAATTTTTGGTTTCATTTCATAAATAAAAGTGAAAATTAAAACTAATATATTATTATCATAATTTGTGTTATTATTATTCATAAATTAACAAAAGAAGTTAAAATTTTATAAATGCTATATATTTCCATTTATAAGATAAAAATTTGAGACTTTTTGTACAGCTAGTGGAGCTAATACAGATCTGTGGAACAGATGTAGTATAGACCCATCTTGGGAACATTTTTTGTCAAATAATGACCAAAAAATTGGCCAAAGTAATAGAAATTAATATATATACATACATACATATATATATATATATATATATATATATATATATATATATATTAGCACTGAAAAAAACTTGCGAAAATCTTGATATGAGAAAAAATACAAAAATCATCAAAAGATAAACTTATAATGAGTCTTGCCTCTGCAATAATCATAACAAAAAAATGTTAAATTTGTAATGAATAAAAACCACATTTTTACATAAAACAGAGTCAAGCAATAATTTGTAAAAACATGTCCTGGTTTAAATATTTTTTTAGTTTAGGTTATTTAAATTTTTGTAAAAATGCTAGCTTTAGATTGGGTTTACCAGAATTGAAACTACCCTCATTGGCATCTAAAAAAAAGCATGAAATTACTTAAAAATTAAAATTTAAGTTGTTTTCCCCTGCAACTGTTGAAACATAATAAGAATTGACTTTGTATTTGTCTCAAGGTGTGACCAATCTCTATCTACACAATCATCAACTGGAGGCTGTGACGAAAAAAGTTTGGTTGATTTAGAGTACTACAGTCTACTGTTTGCTACACAAGAGCTAATGAGATTGGACCCTAGTGTTTATAGCTGATTCCAAACAACTATGAACATCCATACCAGAAGTAGGATTCAAATTCACAAACTATAATACTAAAGAACAGAGCCCTACCCATTTGGCTATTGTTCAGCTATAGAAAGTTTGAGTACCATTGGTCAGGCATTTTATTTTACAAAAATTTCATTGGGAAATATTTTGCCCATTTTACTTGCTTTGTGACATTTTCAGCTTCTTTGTGACTAAACTTTACAAAGACAATTTTTTTTCCTTTTAGCTTATACAAAGGTTTTTTATTAATTTAGATAAATTTTTGAAAGAAATATGCACTGTTAGTTTATATACAGATGACTTTAAATTCAAATATATGGTACACCTAAATAAATATTTATAAAAATAACCAATCAATTGAATGATATATTCATTATAATAAACACATTTGTTTCAGTTATAAATTTCATTAATTCTGCTACAGGACACAAAATCTTACTGTTGGGCCACTGTTTGGCTACCTCTGCTTTACAAGACACAACCATTTAGAAGACAAATCATTCTTAACCTTCTGAATCCTATAACACCAAACTTGGTGAATTTCTAGTCCCAAGATAGAGAGAGAATAATCATCTATTGATAGAACCAGTCATGAATTTTATAATAACTGCAACTCTGATGCTCTCAGAAGTTCATTTAATGCAGTTGAGAATACTGCATTTTCAAATCCCAGAAATAAAATTTTACAGGAGGAATTTTTTATCCTCTCCATTTATTGAAAAGTGCTGTCAAAAATTAACCTTGGTTATCCTATTATGACAAAGAATATTTTGAGTTTAATTCAACTTAATGACAAAGTATTTTACAAATATTTCTGAAAATACCAATCAAATCCATACTTGAATAACCAAGAACAATGCCTGACAAATTATATCAGGCTAAAATAGAAACCAATCTCTCTCTTCCCACATTCAAAAATTTTATTATTGAATATATTTGAACTATACTTCAATATTAAAAAAATGTTTAATCGTTTAAACCATAGTAGAATGATCCAAGTAACTAATTAAACTTATTAATCAGCAAAAATTATTACTTAAATTTACGTTTTTATGATTTAATGTTACTTTTGTTCCTTTGTCACTATGAATGCATGTTATAATAAACATAAAAATAAATTTTCTTACATCTTCAGAAACAGAAGGAATTTTCAAAGCTCTATCAATAAGTGAAATGGCATTGGAATAATCCCCTTCTCCAATATAGGTCTGAAAAATACAAAAATAAATTAAAAATTAGTCTATTTATTATTTTACAGATATTTGTAAAAATAAGGTAAATAAACATATTATTATATTATCTTTAGGCACAGTTGTTTTTATCAAAATCAACTCTTAAGTTTCATGGAACATCCACAAATAATTACACGGTGTTCCATAAACAATAAACAAACAAAAAGTACAAATATTTTAAAGTTTAAATATACCTAAGCTACATAATACTCTCTATTGCAGACCTGCCAACCCCAAAAAGTTCAAAATCCTGTAGTAACTTATGTTTTTCAATAAATGTAACAACCTAGAATACCATACTAATAAAAATAATTGCATAAAAGAAAGCCAAATATGCTATCCACCTTCTATATATGGTTAATGTTTATATCTGATTTTTATATTTTCACATCTGAGAAATCGAAATACTAAAACAATGAAAAAAATTACTTAAAATAATATCAATAGCATTAAACAAATAAAGGTTATTTAAAGACAACAGTACCTACTTAAAAATTTAAAATTTGTTTCTTTTGTACTACACTTACTATTGCACAGGGTTCCCGCTCTTTTTCCAGAACAAAAATTAACGACTTTTTAAGAACTTTCTAATGACCAAAGTAACTTTTTATAAGGACCTACTTCAAATACACGACATAACAGCATAACCCTATTTCCCGAGGAACATTTTAATGATTATAAACCAGACAAGGCATGTTCAATAAATGCCCTACAATATTTCAGCATTAAGTTTTTAAAAATGCCTAAAAATTAATAGAAGATAAATCGATTTGACAAAAACTAATTTTGAAAATGTACATCTAAAGTTCGAGTGATCAAACTAAAAATACATTGTGAATAAAAACAATATTATAAATAGTACTTTCTGAGGGTTTAAAAATGACTCCGATATATATAATAATTTTATTCATTCATATATATATATATATATATATATATATATATATCAAAGTCATTTATATACATATGTATATACTAGCTAATTATACCCGACATTGCCTGAGAAAGAAGAAAGTTTTAGACTTTTCTATTACATTGAATGCAAGGAAAATTAAACTTCCATAAGTAGCTGAAATATCTACAAACCCCCATGCTTCGTTTAATTAAAATCTGCATGACTGTTAGCTATTAGGAAAGGGCAGCTGACTTTGTACTTTAAACCTTTTCAGTATGCGAAAGATTTATTTGTCAAATAAGTAACTAAGAAAAAAAAACTGTCAAATAAGAGAACTAATAGGAAATGAGGACGGCATGATCTCATCAATGGAGAAATTGATCATGTTCCAATTTAAAAATTAAGGAGTTTTGAAGGACCTTTGACAAAAATTAAGTAGTTTTAAGGGCCCTTAAAAATGAAAGCTAACGTTAAGGAGTTTTTAAGGATCATGGGAGCCCTGATTGCAGATTTTGCTTTCTTTAGTTCTTGGTATTCTATTAACCGACTTTAAAGTTGAAAGCTGTGTGGCTTTGCCTCAGCATGCTATAGTGAAATTGGGCTCACTGTATGTTAGTGTTTATGTATGCCTTGAATACTGGATTATTTTATATCATCTGTTCTGAACTAGATTGTTCTGGACTATTCTTTGTGAACTAAGCTGTACTAAGTTATAAAGTTTTTGCTAATAAATATGTGTTTCTTGTGTCATTATGCCCAAAGTCTATTCAATGATCCAATTCATGAGAGAAGTAAGCAACAAAACTTCGCCCACAATGTGGGACCACCTTGGGTAGCAATTTTTTGGCGTCAAAAATATAGTAGCAAGCCAAATTAGGCTTATAAGTTTCACAACAATACCAAAGATAAACAGCTATTACAAATTTAACTTTTATGTGAGATTTTATTCTTCTTTTGTATACAATATAACATTTATATAAGCATCCAGATTTAAGTCTCCTTAAAAAAAAGTCAGGTTTCATCCAAAACCTGAAAAAAAGAATAAAACTCAGGTTTTTGAGGAAAAAGCAATGTGTTCAGTTTTTACATAAACACCCAATTTTCTTAAAACCCTGACTGACACTGTAACAAATTGGTAATTAAATTGATCTATTAATAAAATCCTTTTTTTTAATGTGGTGATAAGGTTGACAATAATTTGAGAGAGTATTAAATTGCACAGAAAGTGAGGTTTCCCAAGCTAGGGGGTCACTTTAGCCACTTCGGAAAAAGCCTGCTAAACTGTTGCTTGGCTGTGTATATATCATTATAAAACAAAATTATTACAGCAGAAAAAGATAAGAAATGTGTCTTAATAAAATATCTAGTTTAATTAGATTAAGATACTAAGCATTTAAGATAGTACAAGGGAAACAAGAAATTTAAAACTAATCATTCAACTGATAACCTGATTTCTGATTCAATATAATGAACCATGCAGTACTTCATAATTACCCAAACTAATCATACCACAAAAAAATATAAAAGAACTTAATATTTTCAAAATGAAGAAGGAAATGCATGAAAATAGATGAATTCGTGAATATATTTTGCAGTAAGAATAATGTGAAATGTGGCACATAAATATGCTTGTTTGAAATAAACCTATGACTAAGTCAAAATCAAAAAAAAGTTTTAGTTTTCACAATCAAAATTACCAAAAATTAATAAACAAAATACATTACTTACAACATGGCAAAATATTTACAATAACAAATAAGCCTAACAGAAGATAAGGAAATACACATAAGAAATGTGAGTTTATTGTGCTCTTACCTTAGCAAGATAGAGTAAATTTTCTTTCCAGTCTGGTTTTAATTTGTCAGCCTGAAACAAAATCATGTAATGAAACATTTTTGCAAGCATAAAAGTCTACAAATAACAATGGATGTTTTTAATAAATACTGTTGTCACATAAATTTACCTAACATAACACAATTCATTAAAATAAAATAAAAAATCTTAAATATTAATAACATAAATTAATACATTAATAATACAAAACACGATATTACCCTTTTAAGTAAAAATGGATCAACAAATAAATGAAGAATGAATAAAGCAATTTTTTTAAATTTGCATATATTAGTTGCTTACTCATTTCTTTTCTTAAAATATTCAAAAGGAAAAAAATTGAAAATAATAAAAAAAGATATTTTTCTGATAGCCAAACATAGAATATTCTTATACCAATCTACCATCTAAAATCATTAATGACAATTACTGTGAAAAGTGAGACTTTTACTCCTTATTCAACAAAATTTAGATCTCTGTCAAGTACAATATTAGGTATAATATGAGTTTGGAGCAACAGGCCTTGCAGACCCAAATAAAACAATCAAAATTATTATTACTCAATACCATTAATTTTACTTTTAGTATTCTAAAAGTAATTAAATTAAATTCATGAGGCTATTTAAAGTCCACATTCATAGCATAAAAGAATGCATTTATTTTTTATCTCCAGTCTCCCCAACATCTTGTGTTTCTGAATTTCCTTCTCATTTTTGTAGCTCATATTATGAATCAATGCTATTCTCTTCTCTCAAATCCTCATTCCCTATGAAGTTTGTCTTGTCAAAATCGTCTAACAAATTTCTTATTCCATCAGAAAGACTTGGATTAGATAGTTGGTATATTTTTTAATATAAGCCTATCCCTGTATAAGCCAAAAGCATGATTGTTCTTCTTGTTTTACCCAAAATTCAAAATTGTATATAGGCTGAAATGATGATAAATTTCTGTAACACTCAAATACAGTAAAACCTCTCTGAGCGGCCACCCCTCCGTACCAAGAATATTTGGCCACTTAAGCCTTTAACGAACGGTTGTTTTGCAGCGAATCCACCTGCTAAAAGTTTCTTTTTTTTATTTTTTAAAAACATATTAATGATTTTTTAATATTTTCTATGTTTATGACATTTTAAACTTACAACAGATAAAAGCACGACACTTAATTCATTTTCCCTCTTGAAATATACATGCTTAAACTTCCTTTACCCAGAAATTTTTATCTTCCTTATGACCCCAAATACGCATATTTATCCAGTTAACGCTTAACAGTTGTTTAGCTACTTTTTTACTATACCCTTTTAATGATAATTATTCATTGTACTCCCACCTTAATAAAAATTTAAAAGAAAGTATTATTTTCCCACCGTACAAAAGAATGGTTTTGGATTTAAACTAACTCTCTAACCCTTCTTTCTTCCAAAGAATGCAAATTTTTTTCATGTATTTTACATTTATAAGGTTCATAGATAACATTTATAAACTAAATTCATTAAATCCTATACAATTTGTATTAGCACCCTTTAAAGGGGGTTGACCGCTCTGAAGGGTTTTATTTACTATTATAAGATAATTACTATAATGCCTACTATAAACAAGTCTGAAATATATTCCTTATGTAAATGAAATTTAAAACTTATCTAAAGAGAAAATAGTAATTTATTTCATGCTTCTTTACATTTTTTTTTTAAAGCTACATTTTGTTTCTTTTTATTCTGTAGTCTTCGTACTCCTTCAAAATCAAATTCTTTTCTTTAATGACTTTGTTGATTTCCGTTCTTCCGCAGTTAAATTATTCAGCTAACTTTCTTGTCGATTTGCCATTCTCATATTAACTCAGAACTTCAATGCTCTGCTCCAGATTTAGAAACATGTATTTTGACATTGTTGTAACTCAGATCACTGACCAACTAATGAAATGAAACTGGTGTGAATGACATTTTTGCTGACAGTGGTGCAATTCTTCCTTAACTTTACCGATTGGAATTCTACACAAAAGCCCTAGGACACCTTCAATGCTTGATTGTCCAGTTCCTTCCTCAGTTTCTATGGATGGTGCAATAGGGATTCCTTATTTGAAGCATGTGGAGAGAATACAAAAGAGATGACATATTTAATCTTTCTTAGAAAGGGGGGGAACTGTGGAAATGGATTTCTCAAGTTATTCCTTTGTCTTATATCTGATCACAAACCTGAATTCAAGTTTTTTCACTCAAAATTAAAGCATGGAGTGAGTAGAATTTCCTGAAAAATGAAAAGGGCAATCCTATTTGGTGGCCATTTAGAAGGGGTTGGGTGCCGTTAAAATCGGCCGTTTAGAAGGGTGGCCGCTCGGAGAAGTTTCACTGTATGTGGCAAAGAAGCCAAAACTGTTGCTAAGCAAGTAAAATAGGGGAAGTATTTTCCAATCAAATTGTTGTAAAGTAATATTCTAAATCAACATTACCCAAACATTTTTTGCAGCAGCATCTAATTTAAGTACTACAGAGGTAGAGAATTTATCAGACCTCAAGACAAATACAAGGACATTGCATAGCTCATTTCAATAGAGGTTAGGAAAAACAACTTAAATTTTAATTTTTAACTTTATGCTACCTTTATCAATTTTACCATTTTATGCATTTTCCTAGATTTTGCTGCAACTCCCAGTTTGAGAATTGTGACACTGCACCATGTGGTCAAAAACATTTTTATTTAGTCACCAGTGACAATAGTTTCAACTTTGGTAAATCCATCTGAAAATAGCACTTTCATACATTTAAGCAATATAATCTAAAAAATTTTAAAAAGTGCTTTTTTTTTGGCAATTTATTACTTGCTTCCGGCTTAGAAAGAAGCATATTTACTATAAGATTAACTTTTCTGCTAAAAATGTAGTATTGCTATTTTGGTGCAATTATAACACAGGAATAATTTTAAATTTATTTTTCAACTGAGGATTTCTCATTTTAAAATTTCATTTATTTTTTATGACTCTCTCTCTATATATATAGGTTGACCATCTAACCGGAACATATGCTTCGCAACCCAGGGCCCTTGGTCTTTGGAAACAGAGATTGGCACCGTAGGCCCTGGCCCCCTAGGGGCTGTTTCGCTGAGGAGTTTAGTTTTATATATATATATTATATAATATTAATATATATTATTTCTTTTCTTTTCAAAAAAAGTTTTATTTATTTTTGCTAGTTTGATGACTTTTTGTGACAAAGGCAAAAGAAATCACCAAGAAGGACATACACTACATGTTATATAGATATGTATATAAGCTGATCCTCCCAATTAAGGTCTATAAAAAACCCTAGAAATTCTTGTCTTATACATGAAAATACACAGTAAGTCTTAGAATTAGTCATTTTAAGTATATGAGAGAAAACGTCAACATAAATACATGCTTTGGTGTCATGGGTATGAGAAGTCAGGATAAAAAATCATTAATTTCCAAAAATTATTAAGAAATTTTGCATGATACAGTCATGAAAAAAAAATGAAATAAACACACCTATCTTTACAAAAAATAAGGTTTTGGTGATCTTCAAATGTGTGATGAATTTGGATGCAATGTGTATGATATCAAAATGACAATATCTGCACTCTGCAATGTGGAAGGATCAACTGACTAGAGGGCTTGAAACAACATGCAACTTAGTAGGTTACTAGGAGGTTTAGAGTTTTACTACTAGAAATGGAGGGGTGAGCACAAAAATTTTAGCTGGTGTTGTCAGGGACATTGAGTCTGAGAGAAGGTTAAAAACAAAATTATTAATTATTGCAATCACAACCGTAGACGATATTTCTGTGGTGCAAAGATAATTATCTCTTTCATAGTGCATGGAAAATGTTCATATGTATTCAATTTCCCCTAATCACAATTTGTATTTAAAAAAAAAAAAAAAAATCTGGCTTTCAGCAATTTATTTCTTAATCTTTTAAATTAACTCAAAACCATGTAGGTTTTATATGAAAACATACAATCTTACAATGCGACCTAAATCTGTACATTGTATAGTTCAGCTGTAAAAGTTGGAAGGTATATAAACAGCATCGAAAAGCTCTGTATGACATGTTACTGAAAAGATCTTAAAAGGAATTACTTCTAATAAATATGACCTAGCTTCTTCTAGCGTAGCTTCAGGAGGAGTGGAAAACAATGTAGATGCCACTCTTCTTTCAAGCCAAGACAACATTGCAACCTAAAATTTATTATTCATTAGCAGCATTTCAGTTTTACAATTTAAAATAAACTACAACATTATGTAACATATGCAAGACATGAAATATACTAAAATAATAAGTTCTTATAATAAAAGCTTCTTCTCAATAAATAAAATTGAATCTGAACCCCATTGCTTTCCTTATCTTTTCTCAGTTCTTTAAAGCTTTCATTAAGAATGCAGTTAGAATTAACAAAATAGCATTTTGTAGAAGATTACAACGTAAAAAAAATAATAATAGTACATGTTTTGAACTCATAAAATAAAGCAACAAGATCCTGATATTGTCATTTTACATTTTTTAATAACTGTTATTATTTGGTATTTATTTCTTATTATAAATTTACCTGAAAGACTTAAATTTACGAAATACAGTAGAACCTCGGTATAAAGACCCCACGTGGGACCCATATCATATGGTCGTTGTATCGAATTGAAAAAATAATTTTAAAAAAATTGAGCAAAGAAATGATGCAACAGCGCATACCTAGAGAACACTTCTATTTATTTGTATTTCTATTACTGATTTTTTGAAAAAAGTCTTTGATTGATGCCTGTTTCAAGTGCCTTTGGGAATTTTTCCTTATCACTGATTCCATATCCGTTAAGATTTTGAAGGAAATCTTCAGAATTAAATTGTCCTTCAAAATATTGACACAAGGCATTGATAGCTTCTTTTTCATTCATTTTTTCAAAAGCTTGGACGATTTCTTCTCCGTCATCGGAATCGCAGATTTCTTCATTTCCGGTAATACGGACAATAAAATCGTCCTCATTCAAATTTCCTCCACAGCACTGTAAAGTTTTGTCTACCACAACAAACTCATCAAAAGATAATAGAAGATTTAGTTCTTCCCTTTTCATCACGCTCCCTCCCCTAATTTAAGCAAACACAAAGAGAGAAGCACAGGTTTCTTGAAGTTGCATCACAGTACAATAAATTTGAAATAGCCCACTTGCTCATGAGTTCTGTGGACTAAAATTGATGGTAATTAATGAAAAATAATATGCTTGGGGTCATTATAATGATTCAAAATTAACATTATTCCTATGGTAAAATAATTGGGACTTTTTAAGATGGTCGTTCTAACGAAGGTGTCATTGTATCGTGGGGTCATTAAAAAGAGGTTCTACTGTATCTGTAACTGTGACTTTTACCACTCACATCCTATAGTATTTTCTTTCGCTTTCATAATTCAAAGTTTCACATCCATTATTCCATGATTTATTCAGGTGGCACAAATATATTTGTTAATGTTGTACAAATTTGGGCAAATATTTTGAATGTTGCTGAATGTCAAACATAAAATTATGGACAGCTTCCAATATTGACAGACATAATATAAAATCAAAATTTGAAACTGTTTAAAAGAAAACAGCTAAAGGAGTTCTTTGTATTGCTTATAAGAGAAATATTATTCTAAAAAGTGATATTTAATAAATTGGCCAATTTTTACGAAACCCACTCTTTTAAATGTTTTTTTTTCTTAATGTTATATACAATGTCATAAAAATGTTATTTTAATAATATTCAGTGACATTTATCAGTATTTGTAAAAATAAATATTTTCTGACATCACGCAATCTCTCAAGACATTTGGCATAACACATAATACTACATTAACTGAATGTGAACAAAAATAAATCGATTCTGCCCTTTGTCCACCCTATATGAGATCACAAAACAAGAACTACAACTAATTATAATTGTTGCAATTCTTCAGAGGAAATCAATGTAGAACTGGACTAAATATTTTATTCTGAGGAAAAAGCCAGGTTATATAAATTTTAAAAGTAAAACTTCGAAACAAATAGAAAGAGCTTAAGGTATCTGTCTATGTTGAAAACGTCATGTTTTGCCAAAAATCATAATTTTTTTTATTTCTCTGTTGTAAAATTTCAACTGTTAGGCTTCTAAATCTGTTTTTGTTTTGTCTCTACATCATTTTATAGAAAAGTTACAGCTGTTTAAACATCAGTGACAGCTGCCAAAACAAAATGGAAGTAGCGACTTCGGAACCGGAAATTGCGAATTTAAAGCCTTTTAAGAGCAGTTTTTCGACAAAACTTTTTAAATTTTCATGAAGATTAGTTTAAACATTTTTATAGTATTTTTAATAATTAGCAACTTGGCAATTATAAAGTTTTGAAGCAAGAAGGTGTGGGGAATTTTAAGCATGTATTTTAATTTTTTAATAAAGTTGCTTTCATAAACTTCAAATGTGTTTTTCTCAGAACAGCATTTTTAATAAAATGTTGAAACTTGAAATGTGATTTCTCAAAAAGTTCTTAAAATATTTTGTTGAAAATTATTATGAATGCTTTTGATAGTATTTACTAGTGAATGACCTAAAAGCTTTAAATTTGGATGATTTTTAATGATGTTACACTCATAGTTAGATATAAAGGTAATGAAAATTCGTTAAAAATTTAATGTGTATGATTTTGAAGGACCAAAATTTTTTACCAAATGTAAATTAAGCAAAGATTTTAGGTGATTCACTAGTCCAGTGTATAAGAAAGAAATATGTTGCATCAAAAAATATTGAAATAATTTAATTTATTAAAAAATTAGACCTTTTGAAAAAATCGGATTTTTTTACTAAATTTTCTTTATTTATTAGAAATTTTATATAAACTTCTCCAGAAATAAATCTTTTAAGTGCCATTCTCTATGATAATATAAAAAATAAATCTAAAAATGTAAAAACATGAACTAGTTTCTAAGTTTAAAGAAAAAAGTTCTCTGAACGTAGACGGATACCTTAAACAGTGAATGAATTAGTTCATAAGGCAAAATTACCTTGTGCTGAACATTGTTAAATATCAAAAACTGATTTTCAGGGATACAGAGGAAATATTGACAAACATGGCTAAATAATGAAAAATAATATATAGGATACACTGCAAACATTAAATTTCAATTCCTTACAATTTTAATTTTATGAAAATTAAAATTCACGAATATTTTTAATATGAGTATAAAACTTTTTTTTCATTTAATGGGTAGCAAAAATGGTAGGTATACTTCAAAAATCTTTTGAATTTACAACATATGCACTTACAATCAAGGACCTATTAAAGATTGCAAGTTACTATTTAATTTTGATTATATGTGTTTTTAATATGATAAATAACTCACCTCATAACACCATCTACCTAGCATATAATAAAGAGAAGGATCTAATGGTTTAAGTTCAATTGCTTTATCTACGTGTTCCTGAAAAAAATATTTTAAAAACAGTGAGACATCTCAAATTGAAGCCAGTAAACAATAAATTAAAAAGATAAAATAATCATATAATATAACCTATTTCATAAAATATTAGTTTGAAAAACACTGCGCTTTATTTGACTTAATTGCCTTTAAAACTTTTTTTAACTAAATTTCAAATAAGTTTTCTTCACATCATACATTAAAATAAAAATTTTAAAAAACTATCATACTTTAAAAGTAAAACCATTCATAATTTTTTCTTGAGTCCCAACATAATCACCCAGGGATCCAATAGTTATAGCACACCATTTGTGGACTTCTGGATTTTGTTGGTCCAATTCATATGCCATCTTAGCATATTGAGAGGCTGAAATGAAATCAGATACAAATAAAGAAAATTACAAGCATCTCTAACATGCATAAAAGTAAATATCATTTTTAAAAATACTCAAAGACAATACTCAAATACCTCTTAGAGGCTAAACACCTGTCCATCTCATTTCAACAAAAAAATTGAAAATTTTTGTTTAAATTATTTTAAATATATACAGTGAAACCTGCTTAAGAAATTTTCCAAGGGCCTAACTGATTAAAACTTCTTAAACAGGAAAACTTCTTAAACGGGAAATCAGGTAATAAACATTATTTATGCGTATGTATGTGTGCGTGTGTGTGTGTATATATATATATATATACATATTTGTGTATATAATTATAAATATATATACAATAAAACCCACTTAAGAAGTTTTCTCTTTCTGTTCCCTTAAACTTCTTAAATGGGTTTTAAGAAGTTTTCTAAGGGAACAGAAAGAGAAAACTTCTTAAACAAAATTAATTTTTTTAAAAACAAAATAATCACATAGATAATGAGGGGAGATTATTTTTCTTTATAAAATAATATATGAACCGTAGGTTTGGTTTTCCTCAAAAATTTAATTTTTTGCATACTTAAAACATCAGCTAATAAAGGAAAACCACATAATTACCTTAGAATATCTTTAATTCAACTCAGAAATTTTGCTTTAAACACCACTGGAATCGATTTTTCAGAAAAAATTGGTTATAATTTTTTGTTTTTGTTTTTTATCGACAATTTGTAATTGATAACAGTCCAAAGCTTTTAAAGTCTTAAGCTTTTAAAAAATTCTTCAGGCACATTTTAAATAAAAAGTACAGCAATCATTTTCAGGCATAAACATTGACCATTACAAACAAAGTGAGAGGAGAAAAAAAACAGTAATCGAAAGGCAGCTATAAATGCGTTCTGTAAATAAACATAGAAATGAAAGAAAACTTTTTAAGTGGGAAAGAGTTCAGAACGAAATTGTATAAATGGGTTATTTTAACATTGTATGAATAGGGGGTCAAATAGATACCGAAAATATAAACTTCTTAAGCGAGAACTTTTTAAATGGGTTTTATTGTAATTTTGTTTAAATTATTTTAAATTATTGTTTTAATTACTTTAGTAGTTTTAATAACTAATTAATTTTTCAATGCCTGCTTTAAATTAATATAATTAATATACTACATATATATATAATATTTTCCAACAATTTAACTCATTTTATAAAACAATATATAAAGCAGAATAAAGTGCACTTACAAAGTATAAATTAACAAAGAAATCAAAAGAAATCATTGAAGATGCTCTGAGAATAATCACATTGTAAGAATGATTTTAAATTTTCACTTTAAAAGAAAAAAAAATCATTCAAGTACAAAATAATTTCTTCATAACATATATTATAATAGCATAATTCTCCTTCAAATGTATACAAATCTCAATTTTCTCAGTTCAGTCCCACAATGACTTTCTAAAAATAATGAGAAACTCTATTAATTTATCTTTTTCTTTTCTCTCTCTGTGCCCCAAGTTAATAAAATTAAGACATTCACCCTAAAGAAATTTTCCATTAACATAAAACAGGCAAATAAAATGATGGGGTAAATAATAAATATGCTAGTTCTTATTTATCTGGGCTAGTTAAAATTTAAATGCAAAGAATATGCAAGGATTCATGCTCTACATCATCTAATCAGACTTTATTTCAACAGAACTAATAAACTAACGGAGAAAAGAATTGTTAAATTTAAACGGTATAAAGTTGAAGCTACACCTTACTTTATATGTGCATATGTGTGTATAAGGTGACTCCCACTTCATTAGACAGTATTTGATTATATCGTACCTCAAAATTGCCTAAGTCAGTCTGGCACACATTGGGCATATATATGTATGTGTGTATACATATATTTATATATATATATGTATATTTATATATATATATATATATATATATTTATATATATATATATATGTGTGTGTGTGTGTCTAACCTTATTTCTCTATGCTCCATGGTTTCCCGAGCTTCTACAGTTATTTGAGTTGCTGGAATGGCAATGAGGAGTGAGAGAACAAGAAGATAAAGAAAAAAATGGTTTATTAAAAATGATGAAATGACTAAAATGTTTTTTCTTTAGATTTGAACTATCTATCTGTATCATAAATAAATGTTCGTGTACTGTTGATGTATTTATAAGTCTTGTTGATGTTATCCTGATTTGCCATAATTTGGTGCTAGAAATGGTATTCAAACTTATACATATATATGTATGTATATAAATACCAACAACATATGAGATTTAAAAAAATAAAAAATAGAAAGTGTGATTTTTTCTGAGGGGGGGAGAAACAAAGAGAAACCAGACAAAATATTCCTTGTTAAAATTCTAAATTTTTCACATAAAATTCATAATTCTTTTTTTTTTCTATAAATGTATACTTCAAGAACAAAATTAAACTTATAGCACTTTTTTAAGTACAACATTAATTTTTCATCGTAAAATTTATAATACAATTGCTATCATACCTTTAAATATAAACTTTATGATAAGTAGGTGATAAATAAAATATAAACCAAGGTTGCTATTTTTGCCATTTTCGACAGATGTTTTTAACTTTCATAAAATTTTAAATCAAAAGAAACATACATTTATAACTGAAAACTAGAAAAACTGTATTTTCTGTATATCTTGAAAGACATAGAGTGGTCTTTGTGACCACTTTCTTTAAATAAGCCAAAACCATGCTCTTTTAATGATTTGGTTTGGTTTGGAGTGCTAAGGTCTATTCTTTGCAACATGAGGGCTAATGAGACTGGGACCTACAGCTTAAAGCCGATTCTGAACAGCTACAAACAACCATGCCACAGTGAGATTCGAACCCATGAACTCCGGTACCGAAGGAGAGCACTCTAAAGAATAGACCATCTTTCGGCCTTTTAATGATTTGTTTTTTGAAAGTTTTTTAATTTATGTAGCTATTATACTGAACATTTACAACCAATTAATTTTCCACTCAGTTCATGATTTATTTGTTTTAAAAATTTATGAAAATACAAGATACTTAATCTATTATTAATAAAATATGGCAACTAAAGAAAAAAGCCCATTATACAAAGGAAATTGGGATTCGAACCCATGAACTCCGGTACCAAAGGCCAGCACCCTAACTAATCGGCCATTGTTTGGCACAGGATATTTCTCTGTACAAATTTAAATTAATATCACATTTGATAATTACTTTAAAAAAATAAATGCATTTAAAAACAAATATTACAATGTGGTTTACTTACATCATTCTTCTTTACACTCCTTATAAATACTTAAGTTTATTACTTTGTTTGTACAGGAGCTTCAAACTGACTTTTTTTGCAATGAAAACACTGTTCATAGCTTTATTGTGGCATCAATTGATTTGACATTGTTTGTGTTTTTTGCTTGAGATGGGGGGGCAGCTGTATTGTTCAAGTATAATGAAATTGCTCTGCCATGTAACACATTATATATTCTCCAGAGGTGTCATCAATGAATTTATTTTAATTTTTTTCTAATTAGGGAAAATAGTTTAATAAATATTTTGATCTAACATTAGTTACTAGCTAAAATTTAATTCCAAATTTATACGGTCTCATTAGCCCTCGTGTGCAAAACAGTAGACCGTAGCGCTCCAAACCAAACCAAACCAAATTTATCCAGTTATTAAGGCATATATTGTGTAAACTGGAAAAATTCTTTACATTGAAATAATTAATCATCTACCTGTAGTGTTTCTAAAGAACATACATTTTTATATGTATATATATATTTGTATTTATGTACCAGTATATTGTGTTTTTAGTACACTCACTGCCTTCATTATTTTTTTATATATAATGCCCTGTCACTCCCAATTTTATTTGATTTTTTAAAATCTTCTTGTCAATTATTTTCTTCAATGGCATGGATTTAAATTGAAGAAACAGGTCACCAAAATTAAACTCAAGATGGGGAACTTTATAGTGAATGATAACTGGCATCTTATGGATAACAAGAAACATCCAAATATGTTTGTAATTGCTTATGGTGAAAATGGAAAATACAACCTCGACCAATGAAAATCAACAAGGTGACTGCTTATCTTTGTTTAACCCTTTAGTGGGCCATTTATTTCTCACTCCATGCTTCCAAACTTTCAAAAGAGAGCTGCTAATTTTAATCAATCAATCGAACAATTGATGACAGCACAAAACCGAAGAGGGAATCAGTCTTCCCGTCGTTTCAATAACAAGACCAATATATTAGAATGGGTTTTGCGCTTCCCACAGGTGTATTTTGTAAGATCGTGTAGGTGAAAAGTAATCTTCCCACGAAAGGGTTAAAAGGGATGCCCCATACTATTAAGTTTTCCCTTGCTTTTTAAAGAAGTAAATAATTTTCAATAAGCATGTTTTAAATTTCTGATAGTAGATCAAATTTATCTGAAGTCTTTTGGATTTTGTGTAATCCCACTCAAACTGCAAATATTTAATGATTTCTTTGACATTATCACAAGCCATTGTTTCATGAAAAAGTTTAGACCTCATAGGAAAGAATAATTATGCAAATAAACTAGGTAAAGCTTTAAATTTCAACTATCTAACTGACAAATGTAACTAAATTTAAGACACTACACCAAATTATTTTCCCTTTAAAATATAGTTTATTGTGCATCATATGTAATAAACAAGCATATGAAGTATTAGATGTATGCTATATGTGATGTACAGGACAGGCAAAGGGTTAAAAATAATTACAATTTATCCTCTTAAAATACACAATCATATTTTCAAAACTGCAGTAATTTCTATTTTTGAATAAGAATATACTGAATGACATCCAATTACATATAAACAACCTTTGAATGTTTTTATAACTGTTGTCCAAGATTTCTCAAAGTATATTTCATTTATTAAGAAACATCAAAACTATATGTTTCGGTCACCATATATTTAAACAATATAAGAACTAAACACATTTTATAATCCTTAAAATCAAATTAATGAAAAATGTTATTAATTTGAACTCAATACTATACCTTCAAATGCTAACATTTTACGTTTTTCTATATCTCCTCTACTTTGTACCACAATACCATACAGGTGAGTGACTTTTGCTAATCTCCATAAAAATTCAGCACTATCTGAATACTGTAACAGAAAAAACGACACATAAATCCAATTAAATATGAAGGAATTTCTTTTCAGTAAAAAACTACAATCATATAAAATCTGTGGTTCTAAAAAAATGATAGGTTAAAAATTGAGACAATTTACTTAATCAGGAATCAGTATATTAAAATGTACAGAAAGTAATTTCAACTGTCTGTGAAAAAAAACTAATGCATCAATTTTCTTTTTGGTATTAAATAAAAATTTTTAACCAATAGATGTGTTAAATTTAGTTTCTATAACAGCCTTTTATATTAGTAATAAATCACAATGAAAATTTTCTACATTTTGGTAAGTACAGTGGTATATTTGAAACTAGCTTTAAAAATACATACTCATTTAATCATAAATTCCTCAGGTTTTCTTTCCTTCTATGCATGAGGCTATACAGCAGAGGTGGGCAAATACTTTTAAGTGTGGGCCAAAATAAAATTTTCAAAATGTCTCCTGGGCCAGAGGACTATACCGCATACGCTGTGCACATGCGAATGTTTTGGGTGGAGTTTTTTCCCTGGCCAAGAAATTTTTTTGACAAAAATACAATAAGTATCATTTTAAAGCATTTGGACCGAGAAATTTGACAGTTAATAAAAAATAATAGTAATAATAAAGTGTCTTACTTAGGTGTATATGTGAACAATTCGTGCCCAGTAAAATATGTCACGTAATTTTTAAAGAAATATGATCCATTATATTAAATTAACGGTCATTAAATAAATCAGTTAATGAAAGATTTTATTTTAATATTTATTTATATCTTAACGATACAAATTATTTTATTTTGATCATAGTTAGTACATTTTTTATATTTATTTTGCATTTTGTAAATATAATAGTAAATAGAATTATAAAAAGAAAAGACAAACATAAAACGTTAAAATAGAATAGTTTTAGTTAATGCAAAACATGAAATCTGGAATGTTCATTTGATATTATTTCTTCAAAATTTGGATCCAAATCACTTGTAGCAATCATTAATAATACCGAGTGTAGATTTTCGTCAGTAATTTGTGATCAATATTTATTTTTCATGTAAATCATTCCTGAAAAAGTTCTTTCACAAATATATGTTGTACACTACACATACAAATACTGTTGATTTCAACAAAATTGCATATAAGAGATTAAAAAAATTGCATGCAGAGTTTTTCAACGGGTCGGATAAAGTAAGCAAAAGGGCCGGATCCAGCCTGCAGGCCGGCTTTGGCCCACCTCTGCTATACAGACATACCAATTTGTTTATTTTCAGGAATATAACATGCTCTTTGTTGAGCATTCATTTTTTTAATTGTGTTTTTGAGAATTAAACCTAATGAAAATTGTTTATTTCAGAATTATTTAAAATACATAAGACAGGCAATGTTAAATTATATTAAAACTAGCAAGTAATAAAAAGATGAATAATTCAGCACAATTAGCTTATATATGAAGAATTTCTACCAGTTGAAGGCCCTTAAAACCTTTCAGTACAAAGTTCAATTTTTTTTTTTAGTGAAAATCACCTAAAATTTTTGTAGATTCTTTTTTAAAATGTATAACAATGCAAATACTAAAAAAAAAAAGCAAACCAGCTTATTTTTAGAATTTGAAGTGATTTAGTTTTACAGAGATATAAAAATTGTATAATCAAATTTATAAACAATTATAGATCAAATAACTATCAGATTTTTTTAAAAACTCTAATTTTAAAACAAAATTAAATATATTTAAGAAAAGCTTTTATGTTTTTGATTATTTTCAAATGATTTAATAGTTTAAATATAAACTTACTTCACTTTGCTTAGCAGTCATTTTATAATAAATTGATTCTTTGTCAGAGGTATCAGAGTCCAATAATCTATCCAAATCATCTAATAATTCTTCTAAATTTACTGCTTTAAAAATATTTTCTTCAGAACCATTTACACTTTGCCAAGCACCTGTTACATCTTCACTGAAAAAATTAGAGTAATACATCTTGTATATAACATGAATATATACAAGTACATATAGTCATAAACCTTCAGATTTCTATGTAATACAATCTTAAGCTTACATTCTAAGCTCTCCCACTAGAGCTGTATCTGGGATGTGATCTTTGATAATTAAAGCTTTAACATCCAGATCTTATAACTAACATTTTGAATTTTTTTTTCAAACTTTCGAATGTCGAAAAGCTAAAAAGCTAATGTGATATATAATTATAAAGTCAATTTTGAACTGTATGATTTTTTTAGTTCTGGTATATTTAAGAAAATTTAGTAGTTATTTCTATTCAAAAATAGTCAGAAAATAAATTTTCATACAGACAACAAATAAACTGAAATAGAAACGAACAGTGGTCTTCAAACTTTTAAGACTCACAGCACCCTTCAATCTATATACAAGGTTCAGACTCTTTCCACAGAAAAAAATTTAAGCACTTTAATTTTCATTGTACTATGATCGACCTACAGCTAAAGCTTAAAAATTGAAGCTTTTCATGAGCTTGTAAAATGACAATTTAATCAAATCAGATTTAATTAGATCAATTTAATAATTTTATTAAACACAATTGTTAATATGTCATACTTTATGTTAAAACATCTTTCTTTGCAAACATAAATTTTAGATCACCAATAGTCTTTATTTATCAAATGTCCCCCCCTTCCTAAAAAATCTGAAATATTTGTAAAGTTAAGAAAGTACTATCTGTTGTGGAAGATCAACAAATTTCACATCACAGCAACAGTATTTTTACAGCAACATAGATGTAAAATAAGATAATAAAAAGTACTTCTGTATTATAAACAGGTAAACATAATATTCACATACGCACACAGGGAGACAGAGAGAAAATAAGATGCAGTGTCTACACTAAAATAATTTTAATTATGACATACTCAAAACAAGATTCAAGAAATTATCAATGCTATTTTAAAAATGTAACTGAAGAACTATTTCCATTTATAATAGAAGATGAGAACCAAAAAATATAGGAAGGGGAAAAAAATAAGAGAATATGTCTAATTTTGAAGTTCATTTTTCTTTTCTTCTATACAATTTTTTAATTGATCTAACTCTTCTTTCTTATCTTTAGCTTTGTTGAATGAATTGACGATTAATTAACAAGGGAAATAAAAATTCAGCAACTGATATTTGGGGAAACATAAGCACTTTTTGAGAACTCGGAAAAAATTATAAATTTTAAGGCTATGAAAAGAAAATTAAGCACTTTTTAAGGGCTTATTAGGTACCTTAAAAATGAATCTACAAAATAAGCACTTTTTAAAGATTTTAAGCACCCGGCCGAACCATGATATAATCTATTGGCAAAATGCTATACTTTTCTCCAAAAGTATATCAGGGTGTCCATATGGAAATGATTTAGAAATTTCCTGATATATCTCTGCAATTTGCAATTTCTTCCTTGATAAATTGACACTATTTAATTCACAATTTCTTTCACTTCTTTTATAAAACTAATTTTAGATAAAAATTTATATTTAAATAAAGTTATAAATTTTTAATATAAACAAATACAATTCCAATGCCATTAAATCTTGGAAATGTTCTTTTCTGTATTTGGGGTGATCAGAAATAACCTACCCATAAATTGATTAATCCTCTAATCATCCCATGGGAATGGATACAGGACCTGGAATGGATACAGGCATCCATATTGGATTTTTTATGAGTTAGGGTTAGCAAAATTCAAAGCGAGTACGAAATCCACCCCATCCCCCTTTTTCGAGCATTTAATGCTATAATTTCAAGTCTTAATCTTCCTCTTATTCTATACTAAATTCATTTTTGATATTAATTTAGTATAGAATAAGAGGGAGCAATGAGGGCGGAGCATAATATTTAAACTGGACTGTGTTTACTCGATCCTCATATAATGTAATTAGTTCCTTCATTGGGTGTAGGCCTAGCATGTTCGGTAGAAGTCTGCCCATTTGATAAACGAACTTCTCGGGTTGACGGCTCTGTCCCCGACTCAGCAAAATTTTTCTAAATGTCTATTTAATTTAATATTTTCTGCTTTTTTCTTTTAAATTCTTATTCCTAAAGTCACTTTATCATTTTTAAAATAAATGTTTATTCTTTTTTTTCTAAACTATAGATTTGATTCTAAAATAAATTGGTATGAATAAGCGCCGTATCACAGCAAAAAATACTGTAATATTTAAAACATTCAAAATTCACCTCATTCCCCTTTTCGAGCATTTAATGCCATTATATCAAGCCCTATTTTAGGAGCAGGCTATTAAATTTATCAATTTATCACATAATAAATAGGTAAAAATAACGATTTTTTTTTAGCATTATGACGTCATTCCTTTAACTATCTCATTTAATCATTTATTTTAGATTATTTAAATATCTTCTGTATTATTCTCATACGTTTTATCATTAAACTTAGATATTACCTAAATAATTTTCTTTTATATTTGGCTTAAATAATAGATTAGGTACATATGTGATAATTTTAATCGATTATTTTTGTAGAACGATAATTCTCAGCCAAAAAACAAACCATTTTTTTACCTGACTCATAGGGTACCTTTACAATTCTGGAAAATTAAAAATTTTACTGATCCCATCATATGACGGGCTATATGCTAGTGTTATAATAAGCATCATGTTTAAAAGATTATTGTTTGTACATCCATCATAACTATCATGTACATTATCAGCAGAAATGTAAAGGATTCTAGCAGTATAAACAAATCAGCCCTAAATTATGAATCTCAGAGAAAAATTAAAGAATATTCTTACCATCATTTATACTCTGCAAACCCTTTAGTTGTTAAACCATTATTAAAATTTTAAAATTAATGGTATACCATAAAAAAAAACTATCTCAAAGGTTAAAAACCTGTTTTTTAAGAAGACAAAACTATTACAAAAATAACTTTTTTCTTTAACCAATATTTGCTTTTGTGCAGCAAAAAATTAGAAAATCATGCTCTAAACTAACCAACCAACTTTTGACCAAAGGGAAACGAAACAGGATCTTTATATAAATAAATAAATCCCAGTTTACTAGATTTCTTTTAAATAATTTAAGCATATGTAATACATGCAAATGTGCAATTATCTAGTTTACAATTTGCTAAATTTCTTGATGTTTTTTTATCCTAAAAATACAATTAGTTGAACTACTAAGACAAGCATGTAGGACAAACTCAAAGTTTAATACAGGTTAATTAAAAAAGTTTTAAGTTTACATGGACTGTAAAAATAAAAACTTCATTTTGGATAGAGGTTTGGGGTTTTTTTTTAAGTACAGTAGACAAAAGAAAAAAAAAAAGATGTAAGAAAAATTAACACAAAAAATTAATGTTTTCTTCCTGGAACTTGGCATATCTTATCTGCCACCAACTTCCCTACTTCAGGAGAAACCAGGGTTGGCAAGTTTTTGCCACATGTGGAAAAAACCATAGTAAAAACCGCACCGGCAAAAATAGGTTTTTGCCAGCAAAAATGGCAAAAACAGATTTTTGACACATTAATGGGCATTTATGTTTTTTTACCTATCTTAAATTAACAGTCACAGACCAGTATTACAATACATTAGGATGATCACATATTCTCATTTTAATTTATACAAAATTATAAATTTCATCATTAAAAAATGTTTAACTGAAAAAAAATCAAATTGTTAGTCTGATTTTTATGTTACAATAAATAAACGATATTACAAAATGTATAGAAGTAATAAACAAACACTTCTAGTTTTAAAATATCAACCTAATCAATTAAAATAATGTAATATTTCAGAAATGTAAAATATAAGCAATAGTGATAAGTAAATATATATTAATACATTATGCTCAAATAAGTAGAGTTTTAAAATTCTTATTTAAATTTTATTTTTTTTATAATACAAAAAATTACACTTGAGGGAGGATCAATACTTGCTTAACTCAGGACAGAACAGGTGGGTTCTTGTTTGAACTTGTTTGTGGATGATGAATAGAAATACAGATGCATGAAAATCTTTTAGCAGAGAGAAATAAGAGTAGTGCAAAAATAAAATTAAAAAATAAGAATATATTTTTGTCTATTCATTTGATTATTTTTACTAAGAAAACATTTTATTTTATTTGTTGTTATGATTCTTTTTCATATAACCTGTATCACTAAATTTATTCATGCAAATTTTGATTTTTGCCAGTTTTTACCAGTTTTTGTCACTGTCCTGGCACAAATACCTTTTTATCGGCAAAATGACCAACCCTGGGAGAAACGTTATCTTGCAGTTATTATTTTTATAACTGATGTAAGATGAACCTCAATAATTCTAAATCTAATAGTAGACATTTACATTCATAAGTGTAAAAAACCTGATTACACTAATAAATACTTTTGACAAAAATAATTTCATATATTAATTTTCAAGTTTTATCAAAATTGTCTGTCAAATATTTGTAAAATCCAGGTATTACAACTTCACTATATTTTTCCTAACATGAGAACTGTGCTGGATGTTGATTACATCCATTTGCATATAATTAAGCAATAATGGTTCAATGTTTATGAAGAAATCAAAGATAACTTATTTATTAAATTTAAAATCTGCAAATCTTGCTTTAAATATTTTCTTAGGCTTTTTAGATTTTATACACATATTCTCAATTATCACTTCATCAGCAATTTTCCTTATAATATATAAAAACATCCATGAGTACAAGTGCATCAAGGCCATAACTAGGACGTGGCAAAAGTGGCATTTGCCACGTTTGCATCAGTCATACGGGTGCCGCACTGAGAGGAAAATGGGGTCTAGAAGAGGACAATTTACCTCAAGGTCAAATAAGAAAAAGTTGAATTATAATTTATATTATAAAATCTAATTTGTTTAAAAAAATTTTTTTTTTGTGAATTATTTAAAATGCTTCTAGAGACTAAACTTCTTATAGACTTTTACAAAATGTTTATGAAAAATCATAATACACTTATATAAATAAAGGTTTTCATTTTTATTTTTTAATTTATTAATGTTGATAAAACTAAATTTAAATTAAAAAATTCACTAACTTTTTTATTAAACTTCAATGTTTAAATAAAACATATTCCCCTCAAATAAACAATTCAGTTTGTCAGGAAAATAGTACCCCCAGAGTGTTAAAAAATATCTATATAGTAATAATATATATATATATATATATATATATATATATATATATATATATATATATATATATATATATTATATATATATATATATATATATATAATATTTTAATATTTATATAGTAAAAAGAAGAAAAATTAAAAAGTAATATACAAGGCACATTTTAAGAATTAAGAAAATATTTTGCGAGTTCATTCTGAATATATGACATAAAAAAACATGCTTATATATTTTCTCACTATATTTGGTGATAAGGGCAGAGACCCGTTTTCTGCCACAGGCATTAAAGGACCTAGTTACAGCCCTGAAGTGCATTTGAATGTATGTGGGAGATGTAACCAGCCTAGAGCTAGAAAAATGAAGATGACAGCATTGATAGAAATTTAAAAATTCAAATAGCAAAAGTATTTAATATAAAATTTATGCTAAATACTTTTGCGACATATCCCTAAATTGAATGGGCCACAAAAATATTCGTGAGCATCACATATGGCCAGCAAATTTGACATCCCTGGACAACAAGATTAATTTTTTGAATAAATAGAATTTTAGAATTCAGCATAAAAACAATTACAGATTTGTAAGAGATGGGTTACCACTGTAATATCTAAATGATATTTAAGTTTATCTAATAACAGGTTCTTTTAGATAGAAAACTGTATTGAAGTAGGGAAGGAGAAGCTTGTTTTTTTCTACACAAATATCATATTTTAAGCCATTTAATTCTTCAAATATAACTATATTCTTATTATAAAATACCTAAATACATATGAGTTAATTTAGTGGCTATCAATGCAAAAGACTTTTTGAATTTATTTAAGTACCTTTCAACTACAGCATGACAACACTTTAGAGTTTATTTAAATTAAATAATTTTCTTATGATCGATGAAAACGTCATGAAATACATTCATTGTATTAATTTAAATTGAAATAAATGTACGAAATTATCAATAAAATTGTTATCATGAGATACCATGAATAATGTTATCAAATATATAAAAAATATTCTTAAAAATGCATTTTTATATAAACCTACGTATCAGTAAAATCAAAATATTCTTCATCAGCATCTTCCAAGCTACTAGTATAACTATAATATTTGCTACCGTGTGCAGATAAATTTGCAGGATTTTCTTTTGGAGTAGATGACGCTGCGATTTTTCCTGAATTTAGTGTAGATGAGGCTTTTAATTCTTCAATCTCTCTCCTAAGAGTGTCAATAGTACCTGATAAATGATTTAATTTTCTAGTAAAACATTTATTAACTTTGTAATACATATATATTCCACTAATTCCAACTACAACTCCAGCCCCTAGGGCAGCAACTAAACTTAATCTATCCCTTAATATAGCATCCATTGTTAATAAGAGAAATTTATCCTTTCATAATTAATAAGATAGAAACTTCCTCCAAGTAAACGAAAAACAAAACTTGTGATTTTGATACTAAATTACAGTTGCAGTTAATCAAGTTCGAAATACTAAACATTGAGAAGTACCACGCATTTTTACAAGTTTATTTATAGGTTTCTAAATACTCGAGTTTTAGAATAAGATTTTTAATATAACATTTATTTAATTGCGAAATTTTATTAGAATGATTTATTTACATCGATAATATCTTATACTATTTGTTATTTTTTTTCTCGTTCTAACTCGTGTAATTTGTATTTAAAATGTGGTGGCATAAACTTATAGTATTTTGTTTACAGTTAGGGAATGTTGGAAATTAACTTTTGCTCATGTGTATTTTTTTAATTCAGTTTGAAAGTTCTTGGTGAAAAACTGCCACTTTCTTAGATGTTTATTATTAGCTATTTTATTTTTCCGACTAATTTCTTATTGTCTTATTGCTAATCGCCAAATATTTTAACTACAAAATCTTTTTGTTCCAGCTTTATAGTTACAAATTATATGAAAGCATAGACGTCTTTATTCAACTATCCACATTCAGTTTGGTTTTTCTGTTTATTTTGATTCATCTGTACTCCACAAAAATATGGAATCAGTAACCACCTCAAGGCGAAATTTCAGCATTGCACCCCAGCAGGAGTTTTTAATGCAAGGAAGCATCATGGACACTCATTGTGAAGTTTTGTTACATAGACTTCGTGGGCTTTGTGATAATGCTGATGAACCTCCGGAAACTTTTCATGACTATGAAATGGTTTATCAAATCCGTATGTTGTATTAGTTATCGCAGCACATAAACATGTTTTCTAAATCAACTTTTAAAATCTGAATCTTCAAGCTTTACGCTTGCATACTTGAGTATATGGTAAAAATGCAATTTGGGGTGCCCCCTTTTTTTTGGGATATTTTTAGTTAATGCAGACATACATTTGAAATGTTGATGATAAGTATATATATAAGAGCAATAAAATACAATAAAAGTAATAAACTATAAGTAAAAAATACAATATAAATGAAATGTATACACAAATTGGAGCATTTTTTTTTATTTGTAAATGTATGAAGAACAATTTTCAAATCATATTGAAATTAAACATAAGATATGGATACATATTTTATAAAATCAATGAAAATGCATTAAAAAGCATAAACTATGAGTATTAAAATATTTAAAATAATATACAGAATTTTTATTCAAAACTTGGACAGAAAGGCCCTCAGGTCGCTAAATGTCAGAAAATTTGCATACTTAACAGTGATAAATATAGATATAGAATCAAATATTGGGAGCACCCTAAACTACAGTGAAGCCTTGTATATATATGTATGTATGTATACTTGCACAAAAACATAGTAAAATGCATTTTTAAATGCCACCCCTTAGGAAAAGTGCTATTTTGCTATTTGGTGCATTTGTGATGAGAGTTAAAATGAAATTAATATATGGTGGTGCGATGTATCTCGAGAGTAAAGAAATGGATTTATTTTGGAATATAATACAAAAACATTGCATTATGTTACTCTGAGTTAGTTTAATCTGAAAGTGAAAACATAATTTCTATTTAGGATCTTTTTAAGAGTTGGAAATGTCATATACCAAACTAATATACATTAAAGCAATCAAATTTTAAAAGTTTAATATAGTCAATAAGAGTATGTCAACAGAAGGGGGAAAATTTTGGCATAGTAGTTGAAATGAGTTGAATTTTACTCGTGCAATGAAAAGTAATGTTAAATATACATATATTAAAAATATTTAAAGGAAAATTGTTTTCTCCTATTAATATCTAAACATTTGACAGTAGAAGTAAGGGAATTTTTAACACGTTGTATGCAAGTGCAGTTTTCCATATTTTTTACAGGCATGAAAGTTTTCCGCTTTTTTGACAGCCTTTAGGACTGTTTATGAGATCGATGCAAATCCATCGAGAAATCGTGATTGGAAAATGGGATAGGGGTTGCAATCCTGGTCAAAATCAGTATCTTCAACCGCGTGTTTTCGCTGAGATATACGCTGGCGGAGATATGACTATGCATACTGATTCACTTCCATTCCAATTGGCTCTACATACTATATATTGCATGTACCAAACCAACAAACCATATCAGCAATTATTGAATATTTGGCTGCTCCAAATGCTAACAACCAATCATTCTAAATTATTAGGCAGACTCCTCAAAAACTATGGTTTATCTTTTATATTGTTAGATTAACTGCTACAAAAACACTATCCTGCTCCAAATCTGCATTTTGGCTGCAACGAAATTCGTTCTTTTACTACAAATTTTGTGTTGCTGTTCCGAAAATTGCTCGAAAATGCTTGAACGCAACATTCCTGTATGTAGTACTGAATCATATTGTGAAAAAGAGTTATGTAAGAGAAAATGTAATCATCACCCAGGGAAGTTCAGCTTTTTTTGTCATTGTCTACTTTCATGCCTGTTTTTACTGTATAGTAGGCAAATCCAATTTTTCAACTCAGATTAGTCTGTAGTTTTCAATGTTTCTTTGTTTCTGGATTGTGATCATCATTAAACAGAAATTACTTGCCACATAATATGGCTCAGAAAGTAAAATTAATAAGGGGCATGATTATATATAAAAAAAGTCTTTAGAACATTTTCTATTAGTCAAACTTTTGATGTTCTGTGCATGCAAAATTTCAAAGGAGTTCTGCTGTCACAAATGCCTAGTTAACTGTTTATCCATCATCTGTCTATACCATTAAGTTCTTTTTATTATTATTATTATTATTTATTACTGTTTTAAGATTTCAATGTCTTTAGACAATTTTATGTTTTTCAATTTACTTATTTCAAATTGTATAGTTCTAACTTCTAAAAAGCTGTGTATTAAATGATAGCTGAATGGTAAGATGCTGTACTTTGATACCGAAGTTCGTGGCAACAAATCATGCTATTGGCATGTATGTTCATAGCCATTTGGAATCAGCTTTAACCCTTTCATGGGCCGTGGGAAGATTACTTCCCACCTATATGATCTTACAAATTACACCTGTGGGAAGCGCAAAACCCATTACAATATATTGGTCTTGTTATTGAAACGACGGGAAGACCGATTCCCGCTTCGGTTTTGCGCTGTCATCAATTGTTCGATCGATTGAATAAAATTAGCAGCTCTGTTTTGAAAGTTTGGAAACGTGGAGGGAGAAATAAATGGCCCACAAAAGGGTTAAACAGTTAATCCCAGTCTCATTAGCCCTTGTTAGCACAACAGTGCTTCAAAGCTGATTTCATTTTAAAGATTTTAGTGATAAGTCATTCTAAGAAAAAAATTAATAATTGTTCTACTATTTTTTGGTAAAGTATGAATAAGATTCTAATAGCCTTTAGTTACTTCTCAGTCTGTGTGTATTTTTATTATATACTAGTTGAAGTACCCAGTTTTGCCCATGTACAGATGGACTTTAATATTCTATTTAAAGTTGAGTATTTGACTGTAAGTAAATGGGGCAAAATTTAACAAAGGTCTAATAAAATTTTAATTTTTTAACGTACAAAAGGAATATTTTTGGCTTAAGGATTAAATTTAATATTGTTTTACATTTTTTCCCCAGTTTACAAATAATAAGAGATTAGAAAATAATGATCAGAAATATTGAATGATTTATGGAGATTTTGAATGTTTAGTCAAATTAAAAAATATTTGTAAAATCCAAAATTTTTTAGAAAGCGTTTTGAAACTTTAAGTAAAGCTGCTTACTGCACGCTCATGTTCAGAATTTCATTGTTTGCTTTGAATTTTATGTAGTTATATGTTTAAGTCAAATGAGTTTTATAAACATGTAAAAAAAATTTAGGGGAAAATATTTTTTTTAATCACACAGTTTGAGACTGGAAATTCTAGACTTTTAATGATGCAAAAATATTCCAAATATAGAAATTATGAAAATGTATATGACAATTTAAATATCTGCTTCATAAAAATGTTTCAAAATTGACCTTTTGATAAAAAAATTTTTTTAGTTATATTGTAGGAGAGAGAAATTATCAGGTTATATGATTCAGTCTGTATTTTTAGTCTTAACTCCTTCTAGAATTGACAGATTAGATTCTCTCTCATCAAATATGTCATATGTGCTTAAACTATTGATGGAAATTAGTGATCTAGCGGTTTTAATTAAATTCCTACATAAATTTTAATTAGACAATAACCTTCCTCTTGTCAAGGTTTAGTGTACAAAATTTCATCGAGATTGAAACAAAACTGTAGACAAATTTCCCAGACATACAGACCCACTGACATTTTTCTTTACCTTTATAGACAAAGCCATATAGGTAAAAATAACAGAAATATACCCCATTGTTTACAAATAACAATATTTTTTGAAAGATTTTACATTTCATTAAATTAGAATAAATTGCTCAGTAGATAGACTATTACCTACCCAAAAGAATTTTATAATTCAAGAATTATACGTAATCCATTATATGTAAACATTGCATGTTTTTCAACTATAAAATTGCTTAACCCTTTAGCGGACAGTGGTTTTGCAGTGAAACCTCCTGTTAAACATTTATTTTCTCCATTTTTTGAGAAATATGAATGGTTTTTTATGTTTTTGACATTTAAAACTTAGAATAAATGATAGCACTGCATTTATTTTTCTTTTGCATTATATGTATTTAAACTTGCTGTACATGAAAAGTTAGTAATTCGATTTTTTTTTTTCACTTATGACCCCAAACAAAAATATCTATTCAAACAACACTTATAAATTGTTAAGCTATTTATTTATTATACTTTTTAAGAACACTTATTTATTGTTCTTCCAATGTAATTCAAATTTAAAAAAAGTATTATGTTCACTCTGTACAAGGGGATGGGTTTGTCAGTTATTCCCTCCCCCTCCCCAGCTCAATCCCTCTTACAGTATCCTCTAATGGAAACCCCTCTAAGGATTGTAATGAAAAATTTTAATACATTTTGCATTTCTAAGGTTCATGGGTAATCTTTATAAACTAATTTATTGAATTCCAAAGAATTTATGTAGGTGACCTTTAAAGGGTTAATGTAAAAGATGTTGTGAAGTCACCGGGCGACCGTTCCTTGTTTTGGTTTGTCCTGGAGGAGGACGAATCAGGGGGTGACCACGACCAAGACAAGAGCCGGGGGAGGAGGGGGAAAGAAAGAAAAAAGAATAAGAAGGGGACTGGAGAGGGATGGTGGCGAGAGACACTGATAACGGCGATGTAGATGTAAATATTGTATATAACTTTGTGTCGTTGGTGTTAATAAAACCCTAGAAAATGCAAGAGTTCTAGAGATGATTCCTGCTTACTGTTTCCCTAACTCGAACCAAACACAGGAGCAGGTTTTACAGATGTATAATTAATAAATGTTAAGGATATACATAATTATCAGATTTTATATTAAAGCAAACTGCTTTCTGTCATAATGTTTAATACATTATGGTGTCACAATGACTACAGGTTTTATTTTCAGCCTATAATATTTTCAAATGTACTAATATTAACTATGTGATATACTTTGTACAGTGGAAAAACTAGGTACAAAAGTTGAAATGTTTCTGTATTTTTATCAGGTGGTCCTACAACAACTCCTCTAGTTCTGCGTGCAAGGCAAGCATTAGACCATCCAGAAATGCCATGGTAATTTTTTAAATTTTAATTTTATTAAATGATCTTGAATTTACAATTTTTTAGTATCCATTGGTAGATATCCACAGTATTTTAGAATCTTGCTTTAATAGTGTCTGTAATCAGAGACTGACAAAAGTTGTAAAATCTTAGGAGCCAGGAAAAATTTTTAGGAGATTATTAACATCTGTTGTATCCATTCTGAAACGGGTTATTTATTATGAATATAAAGATTGCAATAAATAAAATATTTACCTACGAGTAGTCGAGTTATAACTATAAAAACAGCTTAGATTATGAGAATTCTACTAGCACTGAAGCAAAAATCATACCTTGTGCTGTATGGTAACATATAGGCATCGAAAAAGCAATGCTTCGGGCTTCCAAGAAAAATTTATATGTTCAGCAAATGTAGCACCACATGGCGCCCGCCGCTGCGGTGCCGATAAACCGAACATCTATTCCATGTGCAGAGAATTTCCCTGCACGCTGGCACAATAGAGCGAACTGTTTCTTGTTCGGTCAGTGGATTAATTTATATTTATTAATTGTTTTTAACATTTTGAAATTATATATTCTTCGAAAAACAGCTTGACAGTTTTTAAAAACAAAACCAGGGATATGGTGTTACATAATATAACTTATATACTGTAAGACACAATGAATGGTAAAATTTGGACTGTTCTGTTAAAATTCGTTTCTTTAAAACAAAACAACATTGTTTTTCAGCTAATTATTTCAAAAAATATAATACATCATCGAAATTACTTTACCACACTAAAACATTTTACTTTATATTGATGAAATACTTCTTTTATATTTCCATGAAAACAAAATCTTACAATATATAAATTTAAACATTAACTGTGTGCAAAATCGTATGGCCAGTTAATCAGTTAAAAAACCAAAAGTGCTTCAGCACTTAAGTCCCAGCTCTAATACAACGTTTAATAAACCGTACCTTCGGATGATTCTGAATGCCAAGTGCAGAAAAAATTGCTGCACTTGCCTCAGTGCCATAGTATGTTGTTCTTCTCCAGTAGCCCATACATATAAAGCATACACATTAGAACTTCCTATGTTCGTTTACGAGCTACGTACTGCGGGAATACAAGCAATCAAATCAACATATTTGAATATAGTATAAATAATATTTATTGTATACTGTATAAAGATAGGTAGATATAGGTGCAGAAAATTATTGTTTAATTTTAGGGTGTAGTGCACACAATATAAATGTTTAATAGTGTCTATAATCAGAATACAAAAGTTGTAAAATCTTAACAAAAATTAAAAATTTTTTTCTTAAAATCACTGCAGAATGAAAATACTCATAATCTGATTTTTTTTTATTTTCTTAAAAAAAATTATGATTTTTTTCCAACCCTAAATGTAACTATAAATCTTAAAAGAAATTATTAACATTAACATTGTCTTTGAGTTTTTGTTCTGAAATACCATCTATCAATTGACTTCTCAGCAGGGTTGGCTTCATTTGACCAACCCGAAAAAACCCGGGCGGGTTTTTTCAAAATTGGGTTCTCAAAATCTTTATTTAAAACTCCACAAATTTAACTAATAATAAATATATTGAATTAAATGTATAATATATATTACATATTTCATCTTTGACAATGATTATTCTTATCTAAACAAAAAAACAAAAATTTTCAGGAAAAATATTAGTATAAGCCAAATACAATAAAATTCTAAATTAGGTAATAAGAATGTTAATGAAACATAAAATATTGAAGTATTATGTGATAAAATTAATCGAAAAATGGACAAGAAAAATTGGGGAAAAAATACGTATAATGCTAAAAAAAATTGTTATATTTATCTGCTATTATCATATAATTAACTTACAAATTAACTAAAAAAATATCTTCTAATGCTTTAATAACACAATACGCTCAAATATAGAGCATAATTTAATACATTTTATTGAGAATTTTTTATTTTAAATGCAACTATTTCAAAGCCAACTTTTAGTATAAAATAATCGTCATTCAAAACTAGTTTTTTGATGTTAGAAAAATTTTATAATATGAAATAAATTTATTGTACGATTTCAAAATTTCTTTTAATTTAAACAAAAATTTCTTCTGCTTAAGTTAAAATGGATTTTTAAATTTTTCAATTTTAAAAAGTGATTAACATTTTAAATTTATTTTAATCATACAATTAATTATATATCCTGCCCTCTTATATAACAAAAAACCTGAATAGTTTTCAAATCCCCAAAAAAGCATCTAAAACTCATTAAAGTATAGTAAAAACCCTGATAAAACCCGAAAAAGCCCAAAAACCTCAAAAATCCACTGGGTTGGGTTTTTTCTGAAAAAACCCAGGGTTTTGCCAACCCTGCTTCTCAGGATTGAATTCCTACAAAGATGGTCCATTTAAGTGTATAAACATTAGGCTATTTAAAGATTCTCTCCTTAAATTTGAACTTAGTTTATTTTTCATGGCATTCATTGTACTGAAACCTTTTTCACAGAAGATGTTGAAAAAAATCGAGTACAATTGAACTAAGATTTGTTAAAAGTTAAAAGTTTTTCAAAAAGAAATTAAGTGATAAATACATAAATTTAACAATACCATTACAGAAAAATATTTTATTAAAATAATGATCTAAAGCAGAAAAAAAAGTTGTGAGATATTTCTAATCTGTACTCATGAAACAGCTAAAGGTACAAAGAAATTCAAATTGTATTATTTATCCATCCTCTATATAATAATAGCCTAAGTTATCTGTCCGTCTGTCCTAGATTTTATGAAGCAGTTGGACCTGGAATGAATAACATCCATATTGGATCTTGATGAGTTAGGATTAGTAAAATTCAAAGCAAGTAAAGTTTATCTTCTCCTAAACGATCGATCCGATTCTAAAATAAATGGGTCTAAACATGCTTCATAACACAGTGGAGAATACTGCCGTCTTTAAAACGTTCGAAATTCACCACTTCTCTCCTTTTCGAGTACTTAACGGTATTATTTCAAGCCCTATTTTCCCCAGTTAAGAACAGGAGATTAAATTTATGACATAATAAATAGGTAACAATAACATTTTTTCTAGCATTATGATGTCATTCCTTTAATTGTCTCATTCAATCATTTCTTGTTTTAAATTATTTAAATATCGTCTACATTATTTTCATACATTTTATCACTGAACTTGGATATTATATAAATAATTTTCTTTTATATTTGGCTTCAATAATAGATTAGGTTCATATGTGATAATTTTAAATTGAATCATCGATTATTTTTTGTTGCCATGAAAATTTTATTACCGATATTATCAACAAATTCTTTTCATAAAAATCTAGGACTCTAGCATTTAAGTTATATATCTTTGAAAATTAAGAAGTTTGTGAGTTTGTTTTTTATACATAACCACACAGTTTGTAATCGATTTGCTATAAAGGATAATTAATATATCCCCAAATAATTGAATATTACATTCAGCTGTTCTATTTCATTAAAATGAAGTTTGTATCTATTATAGCAGAAAAGAAGTATTGAGCTTGAGATATTTGCAGACAGTGTTTTTAGGGCATGAAACAGCTAAAGATATAAAGAAATTCAAATTGTATTATTTATCCATCTATTAATAATAAACACAAATTAAATGTTTAGGTATTGGAGACTATTTTAAATATTGAACATAATATTTCAGATAATTTTCTATGCTACTATTTTGCTACTAAATTGATCATTATACTATTATTTTTGCTACTATTTTTGGCTTTGAAGACTATTTAAGTGACTATTTCAAATGATTTTAGAGGAGCAGCTCTTCTATTGTGTGTATAGAATGTAAAATATAAAGGCATAAAATATAGTTGTGAAATTTTGTTTGCATGTTTTTATTTTATTAAAAATTCATGCATATTTTTATTGCAGGCATCTACGGTATGTTGGGCAGCCAGAAATAGGAGATAAAAATCGTGCAACTATGATTAGGAGCTGTATTGATGTGGATACTTCAAATAACATTGTTCAGTTTTTGAATGAATTAGGATTCAGGTTTGTATAAATATGTACATATGTGGTTCATTACTTAAGTGTTTTATATGTTTTGTTCTAATCAATGTCTTTATTTGTAGGCTTGATTATGAATTTGTACTTAAAGGTTTCATGTTCCGTAAAGGTCGCATGAAAGTAACAGTAGCTAAAGTATGTCGTGTAAGTATATATTTTATTAAGTTTATTAAAATCTTGTATTGCATTCAAGGAATAAATGTCTAAAATATTTAACTGTTACTTTATAACATTACTGTATTTTTAAGAAACATGGATTTTTTGTCCATGTTCTTAAAATATAATGTGCTTTATTGTAAGAATCATTTATATTTGTTGTTTGTATTATATAAAATATATTTTTCTTTAACGAATCATATTTGAGAATAAATATTACTGTGAAAATAAAATTAAATATTTAAAATAATGTAATTTTAATTTAATTTAATTTTTATTTATTTTTTTTAAGCTTCTACAACAAAATAATCCTGATACCATTGAACCTGTATCTCAGTCTTATTTAGTTGAGTTGAGTGTTGTTGCTCCTTCTGGGCAGGTAAAACTATTTATATTTGTTCAAAATATATGCTATAGCATTTCTTAAGCATGTGTACATATCAAAGCTTTAGTAGCATATATTTATAGTACTTTTTACTCTCATCAGATTATTTTATTTAAGTGAATTATAATATACTAGTAGTTAATTTTGTGTCTTTTATATAATTTGATTAGATATTAAAACTTTTTAAACATTCACAACTTGTTTAAACCTACTTTAAGCTTCCAATTTTGTTATGGAAAGACAGAATATTTTTATTGTAATGTATAGAAGTACAAAAATAACATTATTTAGAAATTTAACTTCATGGATAATTTTTTAAGTTTATTTCGAAGAACTTTCTTGTGCAACAAAATATGTACTCTTAATGTAATCTTTTATCAGAAGAAAAACTGATTTAAAAAAAAAAATAGCATTGCAGTTTTATGCAAATTTTACATATCACTTATGTTTATTATCTTATGTTTAATTATCTTTTCTGCTTTTGGTTGCATTATATGTGAGTCACAAACTCATTTCTCATGATTAGTTATTTTACGTTTAGGAAAAATCATAATAATCAGCATGTAGTAATCAGAATCTAAGCTATATATTTTTAAAATGTAGGAATTTTTTCAATTTAGATTTATATACATGCAGACTATATTTTTTTTTTATTTTTGACTAAATCATTGTACTTCATTAAGTTTATTTTTCTTCCACAGTTGACAACTCAAAATCTGAGTTATGCGATATTGAAATCTAAAAGTAGGAATTAGAAATTTTAATATAAATACAAAGATATTTTTTTTCTCTTTAGGAAGCTCTGGCTGATGAAATGAAAGCATTTTCTGAACAACTGAAACCGTATCCTTATAAATTAAAAAACAATTAAAATAATTATTTTAACTATAGGTATTTTGTAAAATAAACAAAATTTATTCATTTATAAAGGCTTATTTTTATCCATATTTATTGGGATATTAAATTTTTTAATTATAGTTAAACTAATGTAAAATAATAATTATTTTTATTGTTATCGAAATTACCATATCATTGTAAATGTTTTATTAACAAAAATTTCATGAAAATGAACTTTTATAAAACTTAAAAAAAAATTAATATATAACAAATTTGTTTTTATCATTTTTATTAATTATTTTTAGAAATGAATATTTCATATTTTAATTTTTAAATATCAATATTTATGAAGTTTTTCCTTGACCCATAATTAGGTTAGTACAACTGGATAAAATAGACCATCGGCGATTACAGCATGTGTAATACTTTTCTGGAGAACAGTGCATTTATTAAAATAAATTACTCAAGTATATTTATTTTTCTTGATTGATTATTGCTGACTGGGAAAGATATAAAAATATGAAGATATTTTACTCTTATTACATACCAACTTTTTATTTTTTTATATGTAAGAAGATGTATCTGTGAGTCCTCAAACATTCATTTTTATTTTTAAAAATTAGATCATTTTTGAAATAAAGAATTTTCAAACCATTTACATGTTTTAAACTTTAATTTTTAAATTTCTTTTATATGAAAAAGATAATGATACTTTTTTCTTATTTAAACAAACTAGAAAGGGAAATATTCCTGAAGAATAGGAAGAAAAAAATCATTAGCTTTTTCATTAAGAACATAAAAGGTCTAGAATGTTTATTAAAATAAATTACTCAAGTATATTTATTTTTCTTGATTGATTATTGCTGACTGCGAAAAATATAAAAATTGGAAGATATTTTACTCTTATTACATACCAACTTTTTATTTTTTTATATGTAAGAAGATGTATCTGTGAGTCCTCAAACATTTATTTTTATTTTTAAAAATTAGATCATTTTTGAAATAAAAAAAAGAATTTTCAAACCATTTACATTGCTTAAACTTTAATTTTTAAATTTCTTTTATATGAAAAAGGTAATACTTTTTTCCTATTTAAACAAACCAGAAAGGGAAATATTCCTGTAGAATAGGAAAAAAAATAATCATTAGCTTTTTCATTAAGAACATAAAATGTCCAGAATGTTGACTCAGTCAACTGTTATATTATCAAATTTTTAAATAAATTCCCTTTCTGGATTTTAATTATTTATTTTTGCTTTTTGGTTTGTAATTTTGGAAAATTAATGCAGCAATTTAATAAAAGAAACATTTTTTGCATAGAAAAATTCACATATTAATTAAAACTTATTCTACTTCTCAATTTTTTTAATGCTTTAGTTGGATTGTATTTTATTATTTAAAACAACTTATTGGTTTATTTAATCAACTCATTTATTAATTCCAGACTTATTTCTCATTTCCTAATGGTCAAAATTGGATAAATACTAAAAACATAGATCAATATATATATATATAAATGCTCAAACAAAAAAAAAAAACCAATTCTCCAAACTAGTAGAATGTTGTATATCGATACCATAATTCATGTGTTCAAATCCATTGCATTCATGTATGTTCATAAGCGTTGGTGCCCTTGTGGGCCGCCCCACCTTAATTCTAATTCTAATGTTCATAAGCATTTGGAATATGTGCTTACTCTTGAATTTCTACTAAGACTCCATTCACAAATGATATCCCGCTTGGATGGAGGGAGCGTGTTCATGAAATTATGACAAAGGAGAGAGGGTAACAAGAAGAGTGACATCACATATTTTGGTTAAAATGAAAACAGAAGATCAAATTTCGAAGTTATTTTAAAACTACCAAAATTTGAAAGTATTTTCTTGATTGGGACGAAAGCAATTTTTCATGTGATTTTTTTCATTATCAGTGAGAAAGTTAACAACTTGCTGATTTTATTTAATCAACTCATTTATTAATTCCAGACTCATTTTTCATTTCCTAATGGTCAAAATTGGATAAATAATAAAAACATAGATAAATATATATAAATGCCCCCCCCCCCCCAAAAAAAAAAAAAAAAAATTCTCCAAACTGGTAGAATGTTGTATACCAGAATTCATGTGTTCAAATCCATTGCATTCATATATGTTCATAAGCATTTGGAACACGTGCTTACTCTTGAATTTCTACTAAGACACCATTCACAAATGATATCCCGCTTGGATGTGGGGAGCATGTTCTTGAAATTGTGACAAAGGAGAGAGGGTAACAAGAAGAGTGACATCACATATTTTGGTTAAAATAAAATCAGCAGATCAAATTTTTAAGTTATTTTAAAACTGACAAAATTTAAAAGTATTTTCTTGATTGGCACAAAAACAATTTTTCATGTGATTTTTTTTTTTGTTGTTGTTGTTGTTATCAATGAGAGAAAAAGTTTTAATAGTAAGTGATTTCGATTCATTTCTATTTTATGATTATGTGTATAATTTAATTAATGTGATTAATGACATAAGATCATGATTACATTTCAGTAAAACTAATATTGAGACAAATTTTTTTTATTCTATTTGTTTAACTAATTTGTGTTCATAAAGTAAAGATAAAATTCAAAGCAGTATATATTAAATTCCCCTTAAAATTCCAAAATACTACTGTTTTTGATTTTATATTAAGATTTTATTTCTATTGTATATTAATTACGTTTTTGTTATAAATCTTTACTCTTAGTTCATACAAATTAGTCATTATTATTGTTATATTTATAGATGTCATTAAAATACATGGTTAAAATTTAAAAATAAAATTTGAAACTGGGTGCTTTGTTTCTAAACTTCATATATATGTTTATGTAGTAATATGTGACACTCTGTATCAAAGAGAGAAATGGTCTAAATCGTTGAAAAAAAAGTGTGACATCATTTATTATGTCACATTTTTAGGATAATGGAATTTCTACCATCCAATCGAATCACCTAATGGAATTTCTTGTTTTCTACTCTGAAGGAAAAACTAAATGATTTGCTACTTGTTTATGAATCTTTGTTTAAAGTGAGGGGTAGTACCAGGGGTGATTCTGATCCAAAAATTTGTGAGAGTTTGTTCTGAAAATTATGAGAAAAAAAACAATCTTTTTTTACAAAAATTTGAAAAGAATCTTCTGAAAAATAAAAAGAGAATTTTTTAAATCACATAAATGTGGTATGTACATGTTCCTCTTGAATAGACCTACATGCCCATATACAATATTAAATAGTTTATCTGAGTTAACAATGCGTTATGGGTGTCCCCGTGTGGAAGATAACGGAAAAATAAAATGAAAAACCTAAAAAATCAGAAGGCATGAATAAAAGGTATTTAAATTATTTTCTGCTTCAAATAAAAATTATATTATGAATTTTGATGACAATCAGAAAGTTATATCTTTTCTCACCCTTTTTTCTTTTCTGCCGCGTCCACAAATGTTTTTTCTACCGAAGAACACTAATAATATGTTTTTTGTTTTTTTTTTTAAATTAGAAATATGTGAAAATTTAAATTTATGTATTTCAGATTAAAAAATTGAATTTTTGTTTTCTAGGTAACCAACTCACACATTGATATATGTATGTTTGTATTATTGTATACAAAACACACTTATATTTGCAATTCTATTATTAATATGATATATATTAGAACATATTAATATATTGATACTTAGTAAACAATAAATCAAAATAATAAAATTCAGATATAATTTAGCTCTGGTTTTGACATCCAGAAATTAACCTTAATATAGTTTTTATTTTAAATTAGTAGTGTGTACTTTTTTAGAAAAATTTTTTAGGCTGGTCAGAAAATTTTTCTTTACTTAGAATCACTTATGGGCTATCTCACTAAACCTAACTGTAACAAAAAGGGATTCAATGATGGAATTTAAATCAAACAACAATTGGTTACTTTTAAATGTTTAGTGGGATCATTTAGAAAATAAGAAGAACCATTTAGAAAATAATAAGAAAATAAGAAGAATAAAGAAATAGAGTTGGTAACATATCTAATATAAAAAATTATTTATTTTAGTATTAGCTTAATCATTAATATTTAAATATTTCTGGATATATATATTTTTTTTTTGCTTTGGCAGTTAATTAATAATAGTAATCACATTAATTAAAGAAATAATAATAAAAGTATAGTAAATTTAAATAAAAAATTCCTTGCCTTTTTCCAAAATAAAATTTAAACAAAAAAAACACATATTTTTACCAGAAAAAGGTTTAATGATTAATTGAAGTTTGCTGCATTGTATGTCTCATACTAATCTCCTTAAAAGTCAATATACTTAAACATATAAAGATTATTTAAAAACAGCATAGCACAGATTACTTCAGGACAAATAGTTTATATACAGCAAAAAGTAACAGTAAAACAAAAACTTAAAATTTTTATTTTTTTCATTTTAACTATGTGAATTTCCATTTTTCAAACCAATATAAAGAACTGGGAAATTTTTAAGAGCTGGCAAATGTGTTCTGTTTAGATTTCATCTCTGTATAGCATACACAATAAACAAAACTGTAATTAATGGCTATTTTGCTGCTTGAATTTCTTCCTGTTACTAAAACATGAAATATCCGAACGCTGGCCAATTGGTTAGGGTGCTGATCATCGGTACCGGAGTTCGTGGGTTCAAATCCCACTATGGCATGGATGTTCGTAGCCGTTCAGAATCGGCTTTAAGCAGTAGGTCTCGGTCTCATTAGCCCTCGTGAGCAAAACAATAGACCGTAGCGTTCCAAAACCAAACCAAAACATGAAATATCACCTATACTAGTGGATTTGCAAGATTAGTGTCTGCATTATTTATAATTCTAATGCTGTAGCCTTAATTATGAGTTTTATTTTATTTTAATAGCTATTTTCAGGTAACATTTATTTAAGTAAGATGAAATATTATGTAATGTAATATTTTCTTTAAATATTATGTAATGTAATATTTTCTTGAAATATCGTGTATTTCTCGTACCAGTGGTAGATTTCTCATAGTTTGTAAAAAAATACTAAACATTGTCTGTTTTGTTATTTTTATGGGATAACTGGAATGTTTCTCTTTGGATTTAAATAACATAGGATAACTTTTGACTGCCAAAACATGTACCAAACAGTATCAGTTGTTCATTAAAAAAATTAATAGGAAATAATCAACATCGTCAGTTTTAATGGCAAAAATATATTTTTGTTGTAATGTCATTTAAAAGTCACATAAACTTCCTGTAATGTCGATAATCACTCGCAAAGATGGAAGATTTCTTTTTTTACTTTTTGAAATGACTTTTTAAATTTTAAAACCACGGGTTCATCTGGCTATGCAAGGGTTAGTTAATTGGTGAATTTGAGATCACATTGATGCAGAAAAATGAAAAATGTGTTTATACACAGTAAGATACACTCATTTTGTTTTCCCTATTAACCCATTAATGTAGGGCTGAACGATGGCTGATTGGTTAGGGTACTGACCTTTGGTACCAGAGTTAGTGAGTTCGAATCCCTCAGTGGCATGAATGTTCGTAGCCATTCACAATCGACTTCAAGCTGTAGGTCTGGTCTCATTAGCCCTCGTGTTGCAATAAGTAGACTGTAGCACTCTAAACCAAACGTAATGTCACTTCTGTTTTATGCCACCTGTAAAATGTTAAATAAACTACAGAAAATATGAAAAATTTGCAATATATTACATAACTAACAAGTTCCTGCATATTATTTCTATCAGCTACATTCTAAAAGTTGCATAACTCATTTCTTTTATCAAGATTTTTTAGGATAGGTATTTGCGTTTATTACCAGTAGCATAGTGAGCAAGTATAAGTGGCACAATACTCAGAGGTGAATTAGACTAGTTGAGACCCCAGATGAAGGAAAAGTATTTGGCCTTTCAAAGTGAAGAATGGTATAATCCATGGAAAAAATACATACTGACTACACATTTAAATTTTTAAAAGCTGTTGTGTACTATTAATATTTTATTCTAAAAAAGCTTCAATATAAATTTATAGAATTCACTTGAAATTAAAATACAAAAATATTTAAAGAATTTTTTCGAGCTTTTAATTTTTGAAACTTGTTAACACATTGTATGCAGGACACATATTAGTACATTTTCAGACAAATGATACATGAGCGTGAGTAACATAATAGTACGGGTTAGTGTAACAACATGGTTTGTTTGTGGGTACAAAAATATCGGTATATACAGGAAAATGAAGCCGAATGTTCTTGTCTACTACATAGATTCTGGAAAAATTTAGACAAATGAAAACTAGTTTTTACATCAATCAATGCAGAGCCACAGAATGGGAAAGTTAATTAAAAAAATAAATTTAGATTTAAAATTAGCATTTTGTTTATCCTTGCGAAAATGATATATATATATAAATATGTGTGTATATTTATATATTATATACATATATTTGTATTTATATATATATTTTTTTTGTATATTTATATATTTGTTTATATAGTTCAATATAAAATACGAAAAGTTGATTAAAAAATTAAATAATTTTTATTCTATTGAGATTTAACTGAATAACTAAATTTACGCGCAAAATGCCCACTCCCGGTACAATTTCTTTGTGTAATGTACCCACACACAATGTGTTAATTATCTCTTCACAATCAGTGCTCTTAAAAAAATCACTCTATATAAAATAACTATGTTATTTTATCTTTTTACCATTGAAATTTTAAGTTAATTTTACACTGTTTTTATACAATTAAATGAGTATTTCCCCATTGTGTTCCCAATTGCTTCATGAATAACAAAAATTCAAAATAATTAATAAAAGAGTTACTAACTTATCTAATATATTTTTGTACATATTGTTTACTTGTCTTCTTCATCTAAAAAAGACAAAAACTGTTCCAACTGATCTCTCCAAATCTATGAATCTGTGTCATCTTTATGAATTTCTATAAGGAAGTTATTGGAAGTTATTTTTCTTCCAAACACAATGTAAGGGAATAAAAGAAATTTTAAAAATTACTTATATCATTTTAATATGTTTTTCAGTACGTGTTTGGTTCTACTTTTGTTATTAAAACACATAATCCAAATTGCAATAGAGGTATTTTGCTTTGCAATATTTTATTAAACAAGTTGTGTTAGTTGATGCATGAATGGTATATGACATTACTTTTACCCTAAACGGATTTTCACATGTATGAACAGAAGTATACTTTATAGAAAGCATATCCATTGCTATCTGAATTACAAATTACTGCCATTAAAAAAATATTATTTTCCAACTTTGAAACTATCTCTTATAATTATAAAATTATGAGCAACAATATATACAATTGAGATGGATATTTCAAAGCTCCTCATTTATAGATAGTACTGTATTGATTGTTATCTTTACATATTTCACATTATAATTTTAAATGATTAATATGTTTATGAAACCAAACCAGGAAAACTAAAATAGGGAAATCATTCTGTATATTATTAATGTCATTGTCTGTCCCCCAAACAGGCAAAGAATGTAATTTAGAATAAAAATCTTATACATATCAAGAAATTCATTTATGAAAATATAATTTTAAATTTTGATTTTATCATTAAATTTAAAACATCACACATTTTTTCCATTTCTAAAATTTGCCTTGCATTGATATGATAATTTGCCCATCCCATATTGGTATAAAATTCACACAGGCTTATGTAGAACGTAGGCTAAATGTTATGGAATAGGACATATTAATCCAACTCCATTCCTGACTTTACACGTTTTTGCCTGCTCCATGTAAAAGTTTTCTAGGGTAGTATTGCAATCCACTTTTAAAATCCAGGCGACTGATTTTGCAATGTACGGTTCTGTGATGTTGTCTTTATTGTTACGATTTCAAAGTATGTGGATAAATATGTATTTATACAAATTATAAATTGCACTTATTCTCGTTGTAAAATTATTTTAAAATAAAACCATATAGAAAAAAAATTAAGGGAACGTTTTCATTTCGAGCATGCTAGAAAGGAGAAGAAATTTGAAAAGACTAAAGCTGAAACGCAAGCATGTATATAACTACACAGTCTAGTCATATTAATGTGACCATCACCTACTTTTGACGTCATCGTTATAAAACCAAAAGCAAAAGGCACGTGTCATCAGCAAGTTTGGTAGATATATAAAGTGTGTTATAAGCATTCGGAAAACATTTCAGTTCTTATAGTCATACAGAAATGGAGTGATTTATCCTAGTCATCATTGGCTTATCCTAGGCTTATCCTAGTCATAATGGCATCATTTATCCTAGGGGTTCATGATTGGCTTCCGCGACCAGGGTGGAACTGCAAATTTTGTAAGTCTATTCTTATGTAATCCATCCGAAGACATACAGCAGTATACAATCTGAAGAACAGTACGCTACGACACCAATCACAACAGCTATAAAGCTGCTGCTGACCTTCGAGAGTTCCTTCATGGTCCGATTGTAAATTTATCAAACCCGGTAAGGTGCAAACTGTACAAAGGTAATCTTGAAATTAACAGGAATAACTGAAGACCCAGATCACTAGGGCACCTCGGGCTCATGACCCCATATATACCTAAAGGAGGTATACTCCTGTGGCAAATTTTATAAACTGTTCGTGGCCAACCGTGATAAAAGCCTACCGTGCATGTCAAAAGGGCACTATCCAAAATCAGCGACGAGGAAAACATGGTGCACCACAAGCCATAGATGATAGAAGTGAATGACGGCTGTGGAGATGCATTCGAAACGTTCAATTGTTGAGCAACTGACAGCCCAGATGAACCAAGGGGCTACTAACAGTGTTTCCACAACGACAGTTCAGAGAACGTTGTTGCGTATGAGCCTCCGCATGGTTAATGCACCTATGCTGACTGCTGACGAAGGCTGAAATTTGCGCATCATTACCGCAACTGGACTTCCATTGAGTGGAGACAGGTAGCTTTTTCCCATAAATCGCGTTTTATGTTCCATCGGACAGATGTACGTTGTTGTCGTATACAGCGGAAACGTCTGAAAGCAAACACCCTACAACAATTGTTGGAGGAGGGAGCATTGCAGTTTTGGGAATGTTTTTATGGAATTCTCTGCATTTATCCATCATTGTGGGAGGCACGATGGATTAACACAAGTATGTATCTATCCTAGCGGACCATGTTCATCCCTACATGCGAATTGATTTTCCTCAGAATAACTGCATCTACTAGCAGGACAATGCGATGTGTCATAAAGCTCGAAGTATACGTACGTGGTTCGAAGAGCCCCAGGATGAGTTTAATATACTCCCTTAACCAGCAAATTGCCTGAACTTGTATTCAATCAATAATCTGTCAGATTTTCGGTTAGGTTGTCCGCACCATGGATCCTCCCTCGCGTAATTTAGCTCAGCTGTCCATGGCACTGGAGTCGGCATGAGTCAACATCCTAGTAAACACTTTCAGGAATATAATTGACTCTCCTGCACATCTGTCAGCGATCCACTGAGCGAAAGGTGGTTATTCTGGATTTTAACACGTGGTCACATTAATGTAACTGGACTGTGTAGAAATGAAAACACGTGCACATGACGTCAGGTGCAGCAAAAGTTGCAGCTCCATTTCCTCGCTACAAAATATTTGAATTACCTACGGATTGTGCTTGTTATTCTTTTAATTTTGTCAATTATCTGAAAATGGTAACAAGCTGTTGTGCGTATTGCTGTTCTAAGCATTTCAAAAAAGGCGAATATATTGAATTTTATTGATTTTCTAAAGATTCTACATCGCGAATGATATGGATAAAAGCTTTAAAAAGGCGAAATTGGACTCCAAGTTCTTCGAGAATTAGCGGCAAACATTTTTAGAATGGTAATAAAACGTTAACCTTACTGTAATGTAATAGATTATATAAAATTATTATGCTAAGAATTTTTTTTATTATTACTACTTTTTTTTTTCTTTTTTTTTTTTTTTCAGATTCTTAATGTATTTTCTATGTTTTTGTGAGAAGTACTGTACCTATAAATGTAATTATTTTTTGCACTTAAAATGATCAGGTTTTGCACATTTTTATTAGATTCTTATTTATGTAATAACTTATTGTGCCAGTTAACATAAAGTAGTTATACTTTGATTATGATACTTAATAGCACTGTGTAAAGTCTTTAATTTTTTTAAAAATATGTACATTTGTAAATGCTAAAAATCTATTTTGAATTACTTGGCCAGTTTCTGATGTTTCCTTTCCCTTCCCTTAAATAAAATTTAGTTTTGTTGTATACCAGATCCATATCCAGGCTCATAAGATACATTGAAAACAAGCAATATTTTGCCTACGAAAAGCTGAGTTGTATTCAGCACTCGTATGTTTTTACAAACATGCACTTTCTCTATAGGCTTGTCAAATATATAGCTCTCTCACTGAAGACTGGAGCTAAAATTTATCAAAATCTCAAGTGTTTGGAAAATTCAATAAAAAAATTGATTGGCAAATTATTAAACATCCTTTTTCGTATACTTCAAATATGTTACCAATTAAAAAAGTATATTTTACGTGAAATTTACCTAACATTTCATATGAATTCTTTAAAAAAAAAGTCTTTTTTTAACTTGATTCTGATTACTAAACTTTTCTAGGTTCCCGAACTACAGATTTTGTCATATACTATCTGTGCCCGGCCACGCGTTGCTGTGGCTCAGTGTAGTTAAACGGAAAGGAAAGAAAAAAATCGCATGTCTTTGATATGTTTAATTTAATAACTGCATCTGGTAAGATTTCACTGCTTTCATTCCTCGGTGCTAGGAACTGTAACACCGAGCCTAACACATAGCAGCCAATGAAATTTCTAGGAGACACACAGAGATTTTAAACTTTATATATAAACGTGGTGGATAAAAACGTACCCGGACTCTTGTACAACGTTGTGCTAACATTTGAAGCCAATCGGTGCAATATTTCTAGAGATTTAGAGTTAGGAACAAACATCTACATTTTTATTTATATAGATCTGAGGAAAAGTTTCGGCTTTCTTGCGTTTCTTACTCCAAACGAGCTGAAGGTTATAAGATCTTCTAAAATTAATGAGTTGTCCTTGAAGTAGTGCTTTTTTATCACTGCTAGGTACTCCATAAAAACCAGCTACCTTGACCTTAACTTGTCCTTGAGTAGTTAGCTATCAGTAGTAGAACAAAAGGATTATACTGCCTAACCCAAGTTACTGGGAAGTAAAAACCTCCATACCAGTCAGAATGCGCCCAAACCGTTTTATTCCTGAATATGCAATTTAAAAAACGTTATTAGAAAGTTAATAGAGGGTCTAAGACTAGACCCTCTATTATCTTCAAGTTTTATTGTTCTCATTTTAGACAGAAAATGTTTTTCTCCCTTTTAGTGTACTTTAAATTAAACGCTTACTTTAAAATACAATAATTAATTTCTCCATTTGTTTCAGTGTTCGATAAATTTCTAATCAATTTTCATTGTTTTTTTTTAGAAATTATACATTAAAGAACAACTTAGATTTTATCTATGTATTCATACTAATGCTTATTTTATTGTAGAATTGTACGAAAAACAAGTTTTCATTGTGTCAAATTGCTTAACCATTCGAAGTTTACATGAACTTAAAATATACTAATTATAAAATCTAATCTAGACTTTCGTATGGATCTAATCATTGTGGCTCTTAGATTTCAATGTCTTTGTTAATAAATAATTAAAAATAAAAGAAACAGTGGGAAGAAAGCTTATAAAGCCAGTTGAAAAAAAAATGGTCAAAAAACTTAAAATACACTTCGAAGTTTGAGTTCTTCATACTTTAAGTGGTGGAAATAAATTCTCTGTTACATGTATATATATATATATATATATATATATATATTTATACTTTATGTAAGAAGTGATACAATCCGTAGTTTGTATGGATGTCCCTGGCCACAAAAATATTTTATGCTTTCTATCCCTAAACTCTCTTGTTTGTGCTATGAACTCACGAATCCACCCTTCTAACTCTGTACTCTTTTATGTGTTTATTTTTCTCTCCTTGTCATTTTTGTGCTTACTGACAGAAGCCTCCGGATTGACGCGCTAGGCCCATATGGTCCAGTTGCATCACCACCTTTGATGCCTTTGATACAATCCCGTTTATTGATTTTGGTTTTCAGAATTATGTCTGAGATTGTAAATTTTTAAGTTACACTCCGGAGGTTAAAATGCGTAAACTGGTTTCAAGACCCATGTATTGCATTTTTTAATAAAAATCAAGAGAGCCATTAATATGAATTTGGAGCCATTTTTGAAACGCATATATTACTTGAACATTAATTAGTTCAATTATATATTTTCTGTGCAGCTGTTCGCTACTCGAATATATTAATTTAGCACATATATACTCAGGTCCGGATTTTCTGTCTTGTTTTTCTTTGCCTTCCCTTAATTTTAAATTAGTTATATATTTTCACAAATATAATCAATATTTATTACAGAGGCATATGACAGAATATTTTTTGCAGAATGATTTTGTCAAGATTATATAATGTTTTCATCTCTAACTTATTATTGTTTTACAGCTTTGGTTAGCAGAAAGCGAAAAGAATATTTTGCTTTTTCACTTTTAAAATTCTTTTAAATAGTTTAATAAAATAATTTAGAAATGAAAATATTATATTATGTGTTTTTATCTGGAGCAGTTCCAAAATCAAAAATTAGTAATATACTGTTTAGGAATTTTAACAACACCAGATCTAGTTTTTGAGATTTACCTCAGTATTTATTTATTTCTAATTAAATGAAAGCGACTCTAAACAACAGGGAGAAGGACAGCGCATTTTTATTTACCCCGTTAATCAAAACATGTTTCCACGTTAGCATTGTAGACTTCTGGAGCGGATTTACTTCAAGGTGAGTAGTTTGATCGAAAGTAGTTACCATGTTAAAAATGTCTGATGAAAATAATATATTGTTGTTTTATTTTTATATCTTTTGTGTTTAAGTAGAAAATAAAATCAACCAATCACCGTAAAGGAAAAACCGTCCAAAGCGCCATTTAAATAAGCGCTAAGCCTAACAATTAAATTATTTTATTAATATGTAAAGTTAAATTAATTTTAAATTGTTTAGCGTTTTCGAAAAAGTTTTAATTTTGTCCGAATAAGTATGAATTTCGTCGCTTTTTCTAAAAAAATGTGAAAAAACTAAAAACTGGCATTCGCTCGTCCGAGCAAGCGAACCTACTAGTTTTTTCAAAGCGTTTTTTTTACTCATCTGATGGCTTTTATCGATATGGAGTTATAGGGTGCCATTGGTTTTGTTTATGTGTAGTGGCTGTTATTTTTGTTCATTATGTGACAGAAACGTTTGTAAATAGTGTTTTCAAACTGTTTTTGGATGCATTGGCACATTTTTTTGACATTGCAGTGGAAAAAAAAAACTTATTATCTTTGATGAAATTTTTTGAGTATTAGCATCTTCTCGCCCATTGTTTATTGTGTGTCGCGGATTTCGCGAAAAAAGCTTTGTGTGTTTTAATGTGTTCCTGTTTGTCAACGTACTCTTGTTATTGGTTTATTATTCCTAAAATACAACAAATACGAAGAAATTTACGATGGAACATAATTTTTTACCTGCGGATTTACCAACCCAAGTACCTAGCTTGGCTGCCGCTATTGCGATGAGCTCATGTGCTTACGCATATAGCATTTTCAGTGATCATCCTATGATGGAAAAACCCCCTATGCTCTCTATTCCAAGTAGTACAGCACGCACAGAAGGTGAAGTTCCAAACCAAAATTCATATTTAACTACTGCTCCATCTAATGGCAACATTACTCGTGTTAATCAAGGATCTAATACAGGCCCATCTGAAAGAGAAGAAAATAAAAAAGCGAAAATATTTCCCTGCGAAGTTTGCGGGAAAAAGTTTTCGCAGAAGGGAAATTTGAAAAATCACATGTTTTGTCACTCTAAAATCAAGCCATTTAACTGTGAAGTTTGTGGTAAGGGATTTACCCAGAAATCAACAATGGACTATCATAGAAGTATTCATCAAGGCCTAAAACCATTCAGCTGTGAATTATGTGGGAAAAGTTTTACACAAAAAGGTAATCTTAAAACTCATCTCATTTCTCACTCTGGTACTAAACCTTATTCATGTGAAATATGTGGTCGAGGTTTTGCCCAAAGGGGCAACATGAAAACACATTTGAGAACTCATTACGGTGAAAAGCCTTTTGAATGTGAAGTTTGTGGTAAACGCTTCACTTTGAAAGGCAATTTAAATACTCATATCCTATCTCATAAAGGCATTAAGCCTTTCTCATGTGAAATCTGTGGGAAAACATTTGCTCAAAAGCTGAGTATGGAGTATCACATGAATAGTCATACTGGCAATAAGCCTTATAAGTGTGCTGTCTGTGGGAAGTGTTTTACCCAGAAAGGTAATATGAAGACCCATATGAGGTCTCATAGTGGAGAAAAACACCATGCTTGTCAGATATGTGGTAAATGTTTTACACAGAAAGGGAATATGAAAACTCACATGAAATTAAAATTGATAACTTATTATCAATAACATTTTATTCCAGTTGATTTTTGTTTCAATTTCCTTAACAGCAGCTTGTTTAAATTACTTTTACTTTTTAATTTTGTTTTTTGTATTTCTATCATTTTATCATAAATGAGATCTATTAAAAATGAATGATATCTCATATCAGCAGTGAATCATATCAGATCATCTTAATCAGAAAGGTAATATGAAGACCCATATGAGGTCTCATAGTGGAGAAAAACACCATGCTTGTCAGATATGTGGTAAATGTTTTACACAGAAAGGGAATATGAAAACTCACATGAAATTACATTGCCGTCCACCAGATGTTGATAAGCCTTATCAGTGTGGCATTTGTTGTAAATCATTTGTTACAAGGTCCAGTCTTGAATGTCATATGGCTAATCACGTTAACAGAGGAATCACAGGGCCAAATAAAACGACTGTAGGTACTGCTACTCCTCTTTCTGTAAATAGGCGAGGAAGACCTCCAAATGATCTTTCTATCAAGCAGCTAAATGAACATTTGGCTAAGCAGGCTAATGATCTTTCTATGAGGCAAATGAATGAGAATATCTATAAACAAGAAAACAGTGATCATAGCAACAATAAGCAGATCAGTGATCATGCAGTAAGACAGATGAATGAGAGCATAATGTGTAAATCAGAAAATCCGGTATCTCTTCGGACAATAAACGATCATTTAATCAAAGCTGGTAATTCATCGTTTGTGAAGCCAAACGATCCATTTGTAAAGCAAGGGACTGAATTATTAGGTAGAGCACTCAATGACCATTTTGGCAGATCTGGAAATGAAGCCTTGTACAGATCTTTACATGAACACATGGGCAGACCGGGCCATGACTTGTTTAGCAGGTCACTAAATGGTCATCTTGGGAGGTTAGGTAATGATAACATTAGTAGGCATGTTAATGAGCAATTAGAACGATCTCTAAGTGGTCAGTTAGGCAGATTAAGTAACAATTATTTAGGTGGACCAAATGGAGATCCAATGGCAAGATTAAACAATGAACAAATTTTAAGACAGAATGAACACATGAGACGGCATGTAAATGAACAAATGTTAAGGCCTAACAATGAACATATGGGCCGGGCAAGTGCTGATCACTTGAGACCTGCTAATGATCATATGGGTAGACCTAACAATGAGCATATTGGCAGGCCCAGTAATGAGCAGTTAGGAAGATCTGGTGCTGAGCATCTGGGAAGACCTAGTAGTGATCATTTAGGAAGGCCAAACAGTGAGCACATCAGTCGACCTAATGATCTTTTGGTAAGACATAACAATGACCACATAGTCAGACAAATAAATGACCATTTAGCTAGGCAAAATGAATTAGGTAGACAGAGTGCTGATCATCTGGTTAGGACGGATAGTGATCATTTGAGTAGGTCTAGTGCCGAACATTTAGGAAGGCCTTCCCATATTGAAGATCACATAAGACCTGGAGATCATATTGGACATCAGAATAATGATCATTTAAGACCCCCAAGTAACGAGCATTTAGGCAGCTTAAATAACGACCATATGAACGATATGAGTCGTCCTCCAAGTGAACTAATGGTCCGATCAAGTAATGAACATCTAGTTCAGTCTAGTAATGATCATTTAGTGCGATCAAATGGAGAGCACTTGCCAAATAGTTTAACTTCAGAGCATATGGGAAGGCCTAATCATGAGCATATTAATAAGCCTAGTGAACTTATGGTTAGTCCAACTCATGACCACTTTGGGAATGCCCGAAGTGAACATTTTGATCATGTTAATAATGATCACATAGAATCTGCAACTAGTGAGCACATGGGAACTGTTACTAAAGATCACTTTCCTAGATTGAGTCCTGATCATCATAACAGAAATGAACTTCTAAACAGTCCACATAACGAGCATTTAGTTAGACCTGGTAGTGCACATTTGGGAATGGCTGATACAGAGCCCGTGTGCAGTAATGGCAGCGATCCATTAGATAGGCCATCAAGGAATCCATCAGTAGATCCATCAGTAGGGGAAAACTTACAGGAAACTGAAAGTAAAATATTGAGACCCCAGGAAAATGACCTTCCTGTACAGCTAACTCAGAATTGACTTCAGTACAAGTGTTTCATGTTAGACTGCTTTGTATTTTAATGCTTCAATTTACATTAGAAGTCTGCTTCCAGCTACAAATCTTATTACTTCTACTATTCTGTATTGTGCTTATGAAACCTTTTGAATTCTTAATTTGGAACTAAAGTAACTGAACGGATGCAAAAACCATCGCCACTACACATAGCACCAAGAGCCACGAGGACATATATATAACATAGCCATTTAAAAAATTTTATTTCTGTCATTCAAATACAGTTTTTTATACAGAGCTTATCACACTAGAAAAAAATGTTATGCAATAATTCATAAGCATCATATATTATTTTACTTATACCTCTATGCTGAGGTTAATAGTTAGAGTTCCAAGACTATTCATGGGTATCAGTGTACCAGTTGCATTTTATAGCTTAGATTGTGTATTTAAAAAATTGGTTATCTCAGATTCAGAATGTATTGTTTCCTATATACTTGAGTTTGAATCTGACATAACTAATATCTGTGTCCCACCTTCATGTATATGTATAATACAGATTATCATGCAGGCACAGAATGGCTCAAGCAAAAAAAGCTCCAACAAAGGACTGCATCTGTTTCTGAAGCAGCTCTGGTATATTTAGAGAGAATTCAGTAGAATATCACATATTCAAAAATATTTTATTCATTTCTTAACTTTTATATAGTACATGATTTCTATGCATTTCTTTTAATATGAGTACATTTTTAAAAAAATTATTTCAATCATTTCTGATTTATAAATTTTATTTGGAAGAAATTAAGCATGTTTGTAAATACTTCATAATTATGATATTCATGCTTGGTTTTAAATGTTATGAATCTTTTATCAACACAATTAAGAATTTGTAAATTAATTATATTATGGAAATTTGAGTAGTTGATTTTCTACTGTATTTACTTTATATATCACTAATAATCAGTATCAGTGTTGTAAGTAAATGCGACTTCTCATATGCAAAATGTAGTACAAAATATTTATTCTGAATCTAAATAGTTTCTCAGAAAGAAATTGTTAGAATTAGGTTTATGAACTTAATATATTATGCTGTTATGAATGGGTGTCCATAGAAGCTTCATTGCATTATCTCTGTTCTGTTTTGCGTACTTAAAATAGACATGCTTATTGTTTGTAATAAAAAAGATATGCATAACATGCATGGCCTCTTCAAAACTTTTGAAATCATAATTATGATTAAAATTATTAAAAATACAATTCAAATTAATTGCTATTAATAGTGAATTATTGATTTTTTAATCTTAGTATTGATGATTGATATTTTGCTATATTTATATCTTGAATAAATTTATCTGGATAAAATAGCACATTAGAATACAATCAGCAGAAAAATAGATTAAATAATTTTGTCTTATAAGAATTTTTAACATATTTTTTCTCTTAAGAATGGATTAGTTTTGTATTTAAATCATATTTAGAAGTCAAACATTAGAGTTAAAATTTGTTATACTGTGTACATAAGTATAGAATAGAATTTCTAATTTCCTTCAATATTTTTATGGTTTAAAGTTATTTAATATCCTTTATTTAAAAAATAAATATATCTACATGTTGCTTGACTTGTTTTTAAATTATATATATAATAGTATATACTTTTTATTGATTTATTTTTAAATATATAAATCCAAATAGATAAAGCCAATAGGCATATTATATTATTTTTTTTTCTCTTAAGAATGCATTAGTTTTGTATTTAAATCATATTTAGAAGTCATAATTAAAATTTATTATGTTGTGTACATAGGTATAGAATAGAATTTCTAATTCCTCCCTTTTTTTTAAATTTAATGTTATTTATTATCATTTATCTAAAAAATAAATATATCAACGTTGCTTGACTTTTTTAACACACTATACATAGTAGTACATATTTTTATTGATTTATTTTAAAAATATATAAATTTAAACAGATAAAGCCAATAGGCTTGTTATATTCTATAAGGGTACATTCTTATCACTTACCCTTTTAAGAAAGATATATACACACACACATTGTGTATATGTATAATTATATTAAAAGTTTGATCTTTTAGTTATTGAGACTAAAATAATTGAAAATGTTGTTGTGATAGTAAAAATATTTTAATTAATAGATTAAATTAAATTTTCCTATTTAAAACTCTTATATACCTTTATAAGACTATAGAGATTATAATTTCTTTTCCTATTATATGTTATACTTTTTATTAGAAAATTGATTCGTATGTAGTTTATATATTGTTTCCCGAAATCATATTGACCATTTCTTTTATTTTTTCTTTGTTTCTTTATAATATTTGTAACCATAAATACTATCCATAATTTTGATAGCTGAATATAAAGTAAAAAAAAACTTTTGTCTCAGCTTGATTAGCCAATATTAATAATTTTTTTTATAATTAAATTTGCAAGATTTTTTTTTCTTTTTCTTATCTGTTCTCCAGAAAGCTTTAATTCTGTAAGGGTAACTAGAGATAAGTTCTATTAAAATTTTAGAAAATTTATAATCAGACTTAAACGAAAAATTTATGCACAATTAATAACATACTTATATCTAATATCTCCCTGCCTTTTTTTGCTGGTAGGTTACTTAAGTTTTCATATGTGAGATAATTATAAATGGATTGTAGAAAAAAAGCAAAGGTAATCAGTAAGTTTGTTTCTTATTTCAGCTTAGATTTTACTGTCAATTCTCTGTATATACTAGTCATTTTCCTCAGGTATCACCCAGTAAAGTAAATAGCTCTCTGATAAAACTAAGCATCAAGATATTTATCATTTGATCAAGAATATATTTTAAGCTGAAACTTCAGTTTCAATAGATTTTGTGTTTTAGTTAGCATCATTGTTTTGAACATAGAATGGTGTTTAAGCATTTCATTTTTTTAATTAATTCTTTTCATTTATTTTGTTATTGATCAAATAATGTAATACAGCTTATGCAATTCACTCCTATGCATTTCACTCATTTATAAGAAAACTTCTATCAATGCAATATTATAAAATTGTTAACTTTATTCAACCTAAATTCATTAATTTGAAACTATCAATCATAATAATCACCAATTCAATTTATAAGTACAGAGCTTAATCAGTTGTAGTTTAACATAAACCATAGGTGGGGATTTTACCATTAAGAGGCTACATTTCCGATAGGCAGTAATGAAGAAGGCTGTATATGTTGATACTAAAAAATCCAACTTTTATGAAATATTATAGTTTTTAACAGTTTTATCAGTTTATTATATAGGAACTAGCATATAGCCCGTCATATGACAGTATCAGTAAAATTTTTAATTTTCCAAAATTGTAAAGTGCCTTATGAGGCAGGTAAAAAATGGATTGTTTTTTGGCTGAGAATTATCTTGCAACAAAAAATAATCGATTATTCAATTTAAAATTATCACATATGTACCTAATCTATTATTTAAGCCAAATATAAAAGAAAAACACTTACGTAATATCTAAGTTCAATGATAAAACGTATGAAAATAAGGCATAATTTAAATAAGTTAAAATAAGAAATGATTCAATGAGATGGTTAAAGGAATGACGTCATAATGCTAGAAAATGTTATTTTTACCTATTTATTATGGCATAAATTGATAAATTTAATCGCTTGCTCTTAACCAGGGAAAATAGGAGTTGAAACAATGGCATTAAAAGCTCGAAAAGAGGGGAAGGGGTGGATTTCGAACATTTTAAAGAAGGCAGTATTTTTTGCTGTGATATGAAGCATATTTATACCAATTTATTTTTGAATCGGATCTATAGTTTAGGAAAAGATAAACATTACTCTCTTTGAATTTTGCTATGGATGCCTCTATCCATTCCAGGTCCAACTGCTTCATAAAATCGAGGACAGACGTACAGATAACTTAGGCTATTATTATATAGGGGATAATTTTAAAAAGTTCTTATTCAGTATAAAAATTTGCAACATAAATTATTTTTGCTTTCACATAAGGGTAATGACCTTTTATATAACATTAATTTTTAATTATTTTTTTACTAAACAACTACATATTTAAATACCACTTCAAATAAACTTAATAAGGTAGAATTATTTTTAAATAAATTTGTTACATTATAAAGAAAGAGAATAGATAGGTTGGTTAGTTTGGAGTGCTATGGTCTACTGTTTTGCTACAAAAGAGCTAATGAGACCAGGAACTACTGCTTAAAGTCAATTCCAAATGGCTACAAACATTCATGCCAGCAATGGGATTCGAACCTACAACAACTGTACTAAACAGTAGCACTCTATCCATTCAGCCTTTCTTCTGTAAAATATACAATAAAAAGTAATAATATTAAAGTATTAAGAATGAATATAGCAACATTAGATTTTTATTAAGTTTCAAATTGTTGTATTCTACAAAATTCAATATTAATACAAGTGTCAGCTTCTGTAAAGCCTAAGAAATGAAGGTCACTTGGTCCCCACTTGTGGTATAAACTGTTCAAAGTTTAAAGATAATAATTGCATTACCAAATAAAACTTTCGCATTTTTAGTATTCTCTTATAATGTGGCCTTTTAAAGAATAAGTAGCAATAATACTTGCTTCCTGAAAGAATTATTTTAAATACTTTAAAACAATAATTACTAACTTTCTGATCTTCCTGCAGATATGAATCTACCCATTTATTTTTTCTTTAAAATAATTATCCCCCCCCCTCCTATGGCTGTTTATTTTCTTTTGTTTAAAAATTCTAGAAATATTTCATAAAACTTAAAATACGAAAAAAATAGTTCTATACTTGAGTTCCAATTTATTCTTTTTGCATTAAAATCTGTGGACACTCAAAATAGTTTACTATTTTTTTGTTACAAGGTTTGATGCATCATGTAATATTTGAAATCTGTGTATGACATTTAAATTGTGAATGACTTGTATGCCATAGATTATTATTATTTTTTTTCATTTAAAATACATAAAACTGATTTATATTTACTGTTTATGTTTTATAAAAAATTTAGGTATTCATGCTTTGAAAATATTTATATTGCATGATTTTCTATTTTAATTGTGGTGCTGCAAATTTGTGTTTGTTTATGTTTTCATATGGTGTACCATTTTTCTCTTATCATTAGTAACTAAGTGACTGCAGGATATTTGCTATGCAAAGTTGTTGTAGTGTGCCATTAGAACTGTCAGTTTCTACAGGGTAGTTAATGTTATATGGAAATAGACGTGTTAGTAGTTTGTTTACTTGCTGCCGGTGTACTGTACATATAAAACATGTATGTCATAGTTCAAAGTATATCTTGGTCTTCAGAATTTCGGGGTGACATTAATTGAGGTACATTGGATTTTATGTTTTTACTCTTTTATTAATTAGATGTTTGTTGTAAAAAATTTTAACTTTGTTTTTACTTCCTTTGTTATGTAAATTTTTCTGTTGTTATTACCTTTATCATTATAGAAATGTCAAAAGTTAGTATTCAGGATTAATAGAAGGCCCAATTTGTTCTAAAATTTCGCTTGTCTTTTAAAGTCAGAATGAAATTTTAATCTAATCTAATTAGAAATGAAAAAATTGTTTCTGTTTAATCTGTAATGAGTGGTTTTTAACCTTATTACAGTTTTTAATAATCACTTTCTTTTTGTAACTAGGTAAAAACTAATTTTTGTTCTTATTTTAATATTGGCATATCTTTGTAAGAGGTAGTGACTGCTGTTTGAAATATACATCTTAATATCCATTTTTAGAGGTTTTTAACCAGTATTATGAACAGTTTTGAATGTTCATAAACAGAATTTGTGGAATATACACTCCAGGTTCACAATATTTTAAATTAAAGGCTTTGTAGAAACTTATTTTGGAACTGATTTTTTAAGTCTTTTTATATTGTGAAAATCATTTCAATTTTCCCTAAAACTAATACCATATGCTTATTTAAAGGGTTAAAAACCTCGTAAATTATCATATTGGTTTTGAGACACGCTATGCACTGTTTTCTTTGAGCACTAGCAGCATTTACTGTTGAATTACTTAAAAATATAATACAAGTATAGAGTATGATTGTTTTCATTGTATTCTTTTATTGATGTTATCATTTATAAACATGAAAACTGTTTCAAATTTTACTAAAGTTTCTCATTATATTCATCATAGTTGATTTTGTTTGACATTAGTGGGCTTTTAGATCAAATTTTTTAAAGAATGCAAAACAAGTAATATTTTTCAGCAGTTTTTAAATTTATACTTTAAAAGTATGGTGAAATACCTACATTTCACCACCCTTAAGCTAAAATGTTAAGATTTTTGATTAAATATCTTTTGTTTTAATTTCATATATTAAACAACTTTTTCATTTTAACTAATTGCAATTTTTTTTTTTAGAAAATTTTCTTTGTGAAATTTTAATATAAATATAAAACAAAGAGGTATTTAATACCTCTATTTGTTATTTAAGTATTGAAATCCAACCTTTATTATAAAGAAAATAACAAATAAAATAGATCAGTTAGATGTAAAAGAAAAAAAAAGTTACAGCTATAATTTACCTACCCTCTCTCTAAGGCCTAAATGATTTTTCTTTTTAAACATAAGCAGTATATATATGATCATTAAAACAGTACTTTAAAAGCAAATTATCAAGTATTTTATTAAAAGTTAGTTTAATTTTTACTATTTAAGTATTGGTAAATCAGAAAATTACCCAGCAGTCTTTGACATAACTAAAATGTTGCCAAAACCATTTGACAGATAAACAGTTCCTATTATGTTTCCTTTATGTAATTTTAAATGAGCAGTAATTTTAGCCCTATCAGTCTGTTTATGGTAAAAGTTAACTAAAAACTTATCTTTTGTGCCAAATTTTCTAGTATCTCCTTAAAATATTGTTTCAGTGCTCAAAGTTTCTAGTTTTGCTTTTGTGTTGTTATCTAGTCTTTTTTTTTTTAAATGTATTTCATTTTTAACAAAATTTCTTGTAATTTTTTAAATGAAATTAAACTAGTTGGATTAAGATAGGTATTTTTAAAGTTCAAATAGCAAGTGAGATTAAATATGCATAAAGCTCGGGTTTGAAATCTATTGCTTGTTTTGCATTTATTATTTTAATACAATAGTGATTTTTTTTAAAAATCAAAATCAAATTCTAATTGAGTTTCTGCTGAGCTTAACACTTTTAATACATTTCTGGAACATTGTATATATTAGCATTACTACTTAATCCTTTTGTGTACTTTCATTAAGTTTTATTCGTTATACTCATCTGTTTTTAAACCTATTTCATTGGTCACAGTATATTTGCTTAAGTTTTTGTTGCTGTATTTGGGTTCTGGGTTGCTTTTCATTATCATATTTTACTAATTCATTATTTGTGTTCATATTTTACAAGTGATGCTTTGCATAACGTGTCTCCTGTGTAATATGCATCTTACGCATGCAGAGCATATGTTGTGCTTGTATATATATCAGTGTTTGTGATTTTTGTATATTGTCCATAACTCACTTCAACTGCTTTTAATTCTCTTCCCCCCTTTTTTTTCTTTTTTTTTTTTTACAGTTTCACTGCAGTATTGTAGATGCGATAATCCTAAAAATTAGTAAGCACTCTTCAATGAGGTGTAGTTTTTATATTTAAATTTGACATTTGGTTATTTTGGGTTGTTGATATGTTATTAAAACTGTTTTGCTTTGCATATATTTATTTCTTGTATAAGTTGTCACTTTCTATATATTTTCTCACACTATTGTCATACATAATTATTAGTAAGTACGTGTCATCACTAAGGTTATAAAATGCTTGTTATATGGAACAAAATTCATCTTAAAGTAGACCATTTCTGTTAAGTTTTTAACTGACTTTTGTTTTTCTCTCACAATTTTTAAAATCTTATACTAGTTCATGAGTCTGACAAATCCCCCAATAAAATGAAAACCCCAACAAAAATGCTAAACATATCTGTCCTATTTCTAACTGTGGAGAAGATTGATAAAAAATTACAAATATCATGTCTACTGTTACTTGTATAGTGTAATATTGAAACAGAGTTTCTCATAAAACTGCTTATGGTGCGATGTAAAACTTGCTCATGAGCAAAGAGGAACAGTCTAAGGAAAAACTTATCATGAGTAGAGATTGATTATTCAGTATAAAAAAAATAATGAACAAAAATTGCTTCCATATGCTAAGTTGATTTATATTTAAAATTTTTGAAAGTTTCAAACTAATTTCAGAGTTGTGTAAAATATGTAATAACTCTGTTGTTACCCTGAATTAAACAATTCACAACATTTTCATTAAAGTTTAGTAATGAAAATACTATTTATTTACACATAATATATACATAAAGACAAGCTTTTAAAGTGATAAAAATTTGAATTACACCTCTAAAATGGGTGCATGCTGGTTTCACAGAATCCAAAACTCATCTCTTCATTTTAAAATACCTTAGATGACCTAAGCCCGTTCTTAATTCAATCTCCTCTATATCTAATCTTTAAAATTCAGGTGATCAGTTTGCAAAATATATATCATTGGATTACAGATCCCTATGCTCATATTTCTTACTGTTTTATATTTTTATTTAAATCCCTTTTCTCATATAAAATTCTTGAAAACACACTGAGATGCTTTCTTTCTCTTTTTGTATTAAACCTTTTTCTTGCAAAAAATTCTCAAAATCATACCTTTCCTTCCCCCCCTTTTCTTTTGGTATTGAAGGGATGCAGGGTGGTATCCATAGATGCTTTTATTTCCACACATATCTCTTTACAACTCTATCACACAGAAAAATATTTCAATTTCTAAATTTTAAGAATTCACCCTGTGCAATATACATATACAATGCCTGTTATACCTGGCTATTTTCCACTGGTGAAATGGATATCCAATATTAAGTTTTTGTTACATTGTATCTATTATATTTATCATTGCTGAATAATAAATATATCTAAAAATATGTATATACGTCATGTAAGACAAAATAAATATTAAAATATTCTTTTTGTATGTGAACAATACCAATAGAAAATTTTAAACAAAAAATAATTTAATATACCTTAGGTTAATGTCAAAATAATAGGCAAAGCTTATGTATATATATATATATATATATATATATATATATACATGACACATTCCACTAAACGACACTAGAGTCCTGAGTACATTTTCATCGCTTTATTAAAATCTCAAAGCACACTATTCACCAATCATCTTCAATGGCGTCACACATTGGCGCTTAACTTTTGACAAAGGCAGGTTTAGCAGCCACAGCCCTGTCTGCGGAATGGGCACACTGCTCTCAGCTCTAGATTACTGTACGTGAGCCGTATTTTTGTGGGTAACTCATCACGCTGCATCACTCCCAGTAATTAATCCCTACTTAAAATCTTTTAAGATTAATCTACAATTTAAATCCTGACATATATACATATTAAATTCATGTTTCAAGTTACTCATAATTTTAAGTTAAGTAGTTTTCGAAAATTCATAAGGAAATATTTGTAATGATTATTTAAAGTTATATTTTCCCTTGTGATATTTAATTCTGTATAAATTACGAATAAAAATTTAGTTTATTAAATTTCCATAATTAAAAACCATCTTTTCAACAGTTAAGCTCTTAAAAAATATACAATTTAAGACATATGAAAGCCTTGTTTTTGTTTCAGGATTATTTGAAGGGAATGAGAAGATCACAAGAGCATATCGAAAACAGCCAATCTTAATATTCCAATTGAATATTCATTTCTCAGATCTAATTGATTGTAATAGCTGAAATTAATTAAAGATACGTGTCACTTTCTGTTACTTAGTTTCAAAATTCTCAGAGAAAGAGCTTTTCTGTCATTTTTTCTCTTCAGTATAAGATGAAGCAGATGTGTTTTCATTGATATCAGATTTTGTTTTCAATAATTACACCACCCTGCAAATTTTTTTTTTAATTTTTTAAAAAATCAGTTTAATTTTTTAAAAAACAGCTTTTTACTGAAGATATTTTTTTGCTATGAATTTCTACCTCCGGTCAGATATCAATTTCATTCTACTTTAACCTTGTTGAAATTCTGATTCATTAAAATGTTACTGATAGATAAGCAAAAAGTTCTTGCAGAGAAAATGTGAACAGGATGATCTAGAGCCTGCTTTTATATATGATTGATTTTTGAATTCAAATGTAGTTTCAACTTAACTTAAAATTTATTTATACAATATTTACAACATATTTAAAAACTTGTATCCTATCTTTACCAATTGCTAAAGTCACCAAATCCTCTTGCAGCAATTTTTTTCTTCTTTGGCTGCAAATCTTCCTCTTCTGCTGCCTGTTTTTCACTGAAAACCAAACTGCATGAATTAAAACCAGCAAAATTGAAAAATGAAATAAACTGATATAAGTGAAAACTGTAAAAAATACATATTTACATACTCTATTCTTTAAATTAAAATTCCTCAGTGCAAGAAAAAAAAAAAAATTAAATTCCTATGTGAGAAGTTGATGTACTTCTGAAGCAAATGTACCTTCATTAAATTTAAACCAAACCAAAAAAATGACATTGCTTTTCATTTATGATCATAGAATTCTGAATTAACAGTTATTTTCAGAATAAATAATTGTAAATTTTATATCATAAAATTTAGAAATTTTTTTTTTTTTTTTAAATTGTGCATATTGCCAAGAACAAAATGTATACACATAAGAGAACATTTTATGAATTTCTCCCATTCATTGAATTTAACAATTTAAAATATTTACATTTAAGTTTGAAGTTGGTGAGGAGGCTTTGTAAGTAGAGGAAAATATTTATATATAAATTAAATTTCAAAATATAATTCAATCTGGATTCCAGGCCTGCACACCAACAGTGGTCAAGATTTCTATTACCAGATTTAATTTCAAGTGATTAGGGCAATTCGATCTTGCATTTTTACACTTTTGAGCTAGTTTTAACGTTATAACTGGATCTTATTGGTTATCCAACACGGTTCCAGATACTTAATTCAGCCAGTTATCTGTTTTATGTCTAAACTGAACATTGGAAAATAAATAAAAGTTACTGAAATATATTTGTTAATATTATAATCAACACTATTAGACTGATACAAGTTAATTTTATACAAGTATACAACTTTATCTCAATTTAAATTGTAAGCATAATAGAAGCAACTTACATGATTGCAGAATTGATGTATTTTCCTACACCTTGGTGATAAACTTTTAACTTCTTTTTTTCAGGCTCTGGTGCTTTTTCAGCATTCTTTTCAGCTGCAATTTTTTCTTCCTCTCTTAACTTTGCAAGCTGCATATAAATAGGAAATTTAAAAAAAAAAAATATTTAAACTTTTATTAAGCAGTTACTATGTTGGAAGATTATTTATATATCAAATAAAATTTATTAAAATTATCTTGTGCAGAATATTACCTCCAATGTTTAAGATAAAATACTCATATCTTAGTCTGATATGTTATTACTTTAAGTTTTCCTAGTGGCAATATGTAAAGGAACAAATCATTAAGCAGTTCAACAGGTGTGGTATTTTATTGCATAAAACATAGGTTATTAAAATATATTTATAAAACAAAATGACTAATAACTAACCTGGTCATCTGCTTCTTGGAAAGGGTCGACAAAAACCATCAGTTTCAAAATTTTAATTTCTTGCTACAAAAGAATTATTTTAAAAAAGTTACATTTATTACAATGATTTTTACTTGTTCATTTTATAAATATATTGTATGCCAATATAAAAATTTATGCTATTCTCATTCAAAACATATAAACACAAAATTCCCATCTAGTGAAAAAACATACAGCATTCTGTTTTTTAATAATTTGTAAATTAAAACTTCAGCAAAACTAACTTACTGTTGGCTTGTCATTTTTGTCTGTTTCAATTTTTTCCATCTTACTTAAGGTGTCTAACCCTCCAACAACTCTAATAATAAAAAAATTAAGTCATTTTTTCATGTAGTTTTTTTTTGCATAATATTTATTTACACATACACCTTTGTAAATGTTAAAAAAAATAAGATTTGTATTCTTTTAAATAATAATTGCAATACATTAAAATACAATTATAATGTTAAATACATTTCTTAATTAATTTAGATTTATCAATCATGAAATGACTGATGGTGACTGCAAATCATAGGGAAATTTTAAATATTCAAAAAGTATTCTGTCTTTGATTTTTTCCTGTCAATAACTAATTTCCTCTGATTATGACTTTTTTTTTTTTAATAACAGCATTTGGACTTTAAACATAATTAAAAATTGAGAAATGAGACTAAATAAAGCTCTCAATGTTGATATTGGTAATTTTATTCAATTATGGCTGTTAAATTAGCAATTAAAAAGTATTGAAAATTATTCATTTAATGTCCGAGTGTGGTCTGCTTCAGGAGATTCTTGTTGGAACATGTTTGTACACAACTATGATGATAGAACTATATTTATATATACATACAGCTGATGAAGTGGATTCTTGTTGTGACATGTGTGCACATGACTTAGTTTTCTGCCAATTTGATTCTCATTCTTGGTGATAGAGTGCAAAAAATGGCTGTTATATATATATATATATATATATATATATATATAATTCCTTAATATTTCACTTAATTATTCCAGATTGTTAAATTTCTCTGACATTTCCATATTTTAATAGTCTGTGGACATACCGATTTTATAATTTTACTTGGAATCTATTACACAGTTTCTTTACTGATAAGCAACTACTATTATAAAATTTGAATTTTAAAACAATGTTCTAATACAAAATTCAAAGACCATTATATAAATATCCATGTGTATATGTCAGGGTATGCTAAAATTTCCTTATACATTAAAATCCTGTCTATAAATCATGAGTACCTAAAATACCAAATTTTAAATTATCATTGTTTTATTGTTATTATTTACTCAGTATTATAAAATTAAAATAAATATCTATAAATAAGCATTAAAGACAAAAGGTAGCAAGATATTTACCTTCCAAATATAGAGTGTTTCTTATCTAAATGCTGACAGGATCTGTATGTTATAAAGCTAGAAGGAATATAACCAGAACAAAAGATTTTATTAGATTAAAATAGATATGTTCAATACAAATACAAAACTGTCATTAAAAACAAAGTATTATATCTTATTCTTGATCTTAAAGAATTCTAGTTTTGAATCTAAGGGGATGGGTTTTAATTAAATTTTAGCATTGCTAATGCATAATAATATGCTCAAATTTAACATTTCATTTTACTACATAAATAGTATACAAAACATGCAAAAAGTATTTGTGATATTTGAATATAATATTTTATAAATATTATATTGTTTGAAAAAGTATTTTTGATGAGCTATTTTAAAGTTGGTTGATTTCCCAACTACATTTTCTCTTTTCCTTTTATCAAAGTTTACAGTAATTAATATGTAATGGTGTGAACTTAGTATGGGAAATAATATGCTAAAGTTGGTTTCCAACTATAGATGTCGAAGTAAATGTAGCAGAAAAACCCAAGGAAAGAGTACACCCATAACCAGTATGCAGAATGTGGGGTACTGTGTACTAACTATCCACGGCAAATAGTCGCCATTAAATTGAATTTTTTCAATGAATATCAATGCTATTGTTTAATTGATAATTAAACAAAAAAACTGAGAGGAATTTAAATGATCCATGAAACAGTTAAATAATTTCATGTTTTAATAGTATTATAAAAAAGGCTTGTATAGTTTTATACGTACAACTGAGATTTATTTGTGTTAGGACCTGAATTCGCCATGCTAAGAATTCCTCGTCCTTGATGGCTCAGATTTGGGGCAAACTCATCCTTAAAAGCTTTTTTCCAAATAGATTCACCACCATTTCCAGTACCAGTTGGATCTCCTCCTTGAATCTGTAACAAGTAAAAAATAAACAAGAGTGATTCTCTAACAGCAGAAATCACATAGTCAAAAACAACTTAATTTATATTCCTATTACACTCTTCACACTAAATCATACAAAGGTAAAATTTGCACATCTAAACTATCATATTGCAATGTATTTAAAAAAAAATTAAAGAAAATATGCATCTTTTCTTTTTAAGCAATATAAAATGATGGTACATACAACTATAAGCTGATAATAACACGGTTAAAAAGAAGAAAACGTTTAATTTTTAATGAAATGAACTTGATTCATTAAAAGTTCCTGATATTCCTTCAGATCCAGAAATTAAACCTAAGGTAAATACATACTTTCCTCATTTTATTCTTGGAGAGGTCTGTATTTAATGTGTAATTGTATAAATACAGAATTTTACATTAATTTCCCATAAATTATTTTCACGGCAATGCATACAAGTCATTTAGTAGAAACTGGCAACAAACAACGACCTATGTTAAAATAAATTCCATTAAAATTGAGTATTATCAAATACAAAATCTTCAGAAAAATTTATGAGCACCTTGTGATAATTTAAATTTATTATGTTACTCACACACCAAATAAAACATTCTATAACATAACTTCTATAATTTTTAAAATTCTATTATAAAGATTTGTACTTATTTTTAGAATAAAACAAATAACTCTTAAAGACCTTGAAGATTTAAAATTTGTTTTGTTCCTGAATTTCATAGAAAAAAAAATATCTGAGTATACATATAAGTATTGATATATTTTCCCAAACACTTCATCCACATTAACAATTTAAACAACTTTTTTAACTAAAATATTTTTAAAGTATGAAATAATCTGTCCTTTCCAGTGATTGTTCTAGAAACCGAATTTAAGAAAATTGAATTATAAAACAGTCTATCTGTGAACATATGCAATTACATGTAGTAATATCCAATAAACAATTTTATAACACAGTGAAAAACATTTTTCCAAGTTGTACCCAGTGTGACGCAGTAAGCGAGCTGAGCCTAGCTTATTGATTTTTCTGGTGTTTATTTCTACACTCACAGCTATGTACATTTTTTACTTCATTATTTACACATTTATATACAAGGAGCATTATAAGCACTTAAAATAACTCCATTGAGCTAGGTGCGAACATACTTCAAGAAAATCAAACAAAATTCTCCGCAAATGCCGGGTCATACTTTTCAACTGTCCGAGAATAACCTTATAGGACAAAGCCTTTCTAGCTAGTCCCAGGCCCCTAGCCTCTCTCCAGTTAGGTGCTTAACCTCGCCTCCACTCCAAGGGGGGTAAGGGTAAGGATTTTCCCGCATTTCAGAGAGCTGAAGTAAAATATTGCAAAAGACGCACCCAACATTCCTGGTGATGGGGCTAGCTTTTGGCAGGAAAATATAGAATATTTCACACCAGACAAACTCAGAATTCATTCTAACTCAAAACTAAGATCTACTTATGAATTATGCAGCTAAAGGAAAAATACAAATGATGTCAAAAGCAAAATATGTGTTTTAGAATTTTCAGGTTCTTAAAAATTGAAATTAAAGTAGTATATATTTAAACTGCTAGTCCTTATACAGCATACTCAATATAACTTTTCTTTATTAATTTTGTTTTTAAAAGCATTTTTTTACTCTTTTTTATACACATAAAATGACACATTGCAATAGATCTAAAGTATAGCAGATTTAAGTTACATAGTATTACCCGACAAAATATTTACTTACCATAAAGTTGCGAATAGATCGATGGAAAATAGTATTATCATAGTAACCTTTCTTGGCTAATTTGATAAAGTTATCACAAGTTTTAGATGTTATTTCACAATGCAATTCTAAATTTAGTGGTCCAAAATTTGTCATAATCTGTGCATAACCCTTTTTCTTCACCATAGAATATCTAACAACATCATCATCTAACACAGCTAAAATAAACAAAGAAATACAGACAAAACTTTTTTTAATAAATAAACAATAAGCAAAAAGAAAGACAAGTAGAATGTTTATAACAAATTAGATGTAAATACTTCAAAAACATGTAAAGAAAATACAAAAATTTGATTATTTATAAATTAGGGTATCTAGCAACTAGGAATTATCAGGAAATTTGTCAATTCTGGAAAAATAAGGGTAACTGATATATATATATATATATATATATATATATATATATATATATATATATATATATATATATATATATATTTTAAATTGGGGAACTTTCTGAAAAAAAAAGTTTAAAAATAATGAGTTCCACCAGTCAAAATTAAATAGTCTAATTAAAAACTTTTTGTGCAGTTAAAAAAGCTTATTCACTATTAAATGAAAGTATGGAGGAAAAAAATAAGAGTCTTCTAAAAAGGATGCATTAATACTCAAAAGAAAAGAAAAATCAAAATTGATTAAAAAACAATCAGAAGAAAAAATATCAATAATCAAACAAGCTAATAAGGAAATTAATGGAGAAAAGTGTATTTTTTATTGCAACTTTTTATTAATATATAACGGTGCATTATTTAAATAAAAATAAAATATAAAAAGCCAACCTGCAAGAGTCATCAGTTTTTTCATAATTATTTTAATTAAATTTATTAATCTTTTAATCACACAGGTTATTCTGAACACCCCAAATACAGAAAAGAATATTTCTAAATTTATATCTAAAAATATTTTTATAAAAAAATTTAAAGAAATTGTGTATTAAATAGACTGAATTTATCATGAAAAAATTAAGAATTAGATGAAAATATCAGGGAATTTCTAAATGGTTTCTCCCTGGATCCCCTGTAAATGTTAAATTATATTTTTTTAGTGTGCACACTAAGTTTTGATACAAATAATTATTCCAGCCGAATCATATAATCTATTATATTTATTTATTGTAGTATAAAAGCTTTCATCCATTTTTAATATTTTATATGGTTTTATAGTTATTTTTTGTGTTTCACAAATATATGTTTAAATCACATATTTTGCTGTCCCTTTCTAATTGTCACAAACATCTTGTAAAAATATTTTTCTCCCATAAATAAACTACAGAATTCGGATAGACATAACTTTTAAGTCTCCAAACCAATTTTTGATATAAATGCTGACAGCAAGCTGGTAACTTGCATTGTTACATCATTGTTATAACTTCGCACCCAAATATACAGAATAACTAATTTTACAAAAAACAAATTCTCATGTATTAAATATAATTTTTTGGGTCTTTGTAAAATAACCACTAATTGGCTTGGCTTGGCTTAACTTTTGTTTAAAAGTTTGTATAGAAAACATATAAATTTCCATTATATTTTTTACACCCTTTTTGTACACCAATTTTAAAACTGTACCATGAATCCAGTATTTATTTTTAATAATTTTTAGATTAAAATAGGTGGTGAAATTCTTCATATATATAATAGTAACTGTGTTGGTAAATTATTCATATACATTAAATTCATTATTTTATATAAATAATATACTTCTACCCTGACACCTCAAAGCTGGTAACTTGCATTGTTACATCATTGTTATAACTTTGCACCAAAATATACAGAATGACTAATTTTACAAAAAACAAATTCTCATGTATTAAATATAACTTTTTGGGTCTTTGTAAAATAACCAATAAATGGCTTGGCTTAACTTTTGTTTAAAAGTTTGAATAGAAAACATATAAATGTCCATTATATTTTTTATAACCTTTTTCTACACCAATTTTAAAACTGTACCACAAATCCAGTATTTATTTTTAATATTTTTTAGATTAAAATAGGTGGTGAAATTCTTCATATATAAATAGTAACTATAAGAGTAGCGTTTGTCTCTGTCGGTGGTGAAGCAAACTTTTATTCATTTTAATAATTGAAAATGACAGTATTGTCCCCATAATGGTTTTCTTAACGTACAGAGGTGTCAAGTATGTCGTTTATCAATATACTGACAGAGAAAAAGAATTTTGCTTTGATCCAGTCGGCCAGGCACCAAGGGCATTTTGGCTACCCCAAGGACAAGGGTCAAATGGGGTGAGGGTGTCAACCTCCTCTAAAACTGAGATTTTCTGCTTAAAAAAGGAGAAGCGAGAAGGACTCCTGGCTGACCTTCGAGAAAGGAGGTTGATCTAGAGGGATCTCCTATGTGGATGAAAGGTTGCATCTGCAAACACTTTAATGTTTCTTTAAATGTTTTTTTTTTGTTGTTGTTGTGATAAATCAAACCTTGTTAAGTTTTAATCATCTACAGCTGGTTATTTTGTCTCCATGCCTGCTTCAATTGCACAGGATCCATGTGAACATAGAGACAATGCGACTGCTCAGTGTATTAACAGTAACTGTGTTGGTAAATTATTCATATACATTAAATTCGTTATTTTGTATAAATAATATACTTCTAAACCTGACACTTCAAAGTATTGAAAAATCAGATGTTAACAGTTTAAAATTAAACTCAGTAATTACAAGATGATATTTAACTGTACAATAAACCTTTAAAACTTAAATATTTCTGATAAAATTTTGCAAGAAATGACATTTTATACCTACTTATATAAACAAATACTACCATATATAAATATATAGTATAAATATATAAAACACAGAATAAATAAATATGTCAATATTTAATTACCTGCTTCCTGAGATGTGGAGGGTTCTACAGCTGTTGATGTACTACTTGCTGCTACAGCACCAGTAGAATAATGGGCTGCATTGAATTTGTCAGCTTTCACTTTATTCATTGCTTTTTCTCCCTAAATGAAGTTTATCAAATCTATAATCAGGATGTGAAGTGCCATTTAAAGAGCAGAGAAATACAAATTTAAAATTAACTTTAAAATAGCATTTCAGTGTATATTAATTTACATTTATAATTTGTTATAATAACATGTAAAATTTTGTAGTACCAAGCAACAGTTTTTATTTCCAAAACCTCTAAAATAGCACATTAACAACTGTATTTACTATACAGGGTTCCTGCTGTTTTTCTAGAACAAAAATTAAGGACTTTCTAAGGTCCAAAGTAACATTTTATAAGGACCTATTTGAAATATACGACATAACGACATAAACCCTATTTCCTGAGGAACATATTTTAATGATTATGAACCAGACAAGGCATGTTCAATAAATGCCCTACAATATTTCAGAATTAAGTTTTTAAAAGTACTTAAAAATTAGTAATGAGATATATCTATTTGACAAAAACTAATTTTGAAAAATGTACATCTAAAGCTTTTTGAGTGATCAAACTAGAAATAAATTGTGAATAAAATACAATATTATTTATAAACAGTACTTTCTGATGGTTTAAAAATGACTCTGATATATATATATATATATATATATATATATATATATATATATATATATAAATGTATGTATGTATGTATATACTAGCTGATTATACCCGACGTTGCCTGGGAAAGAAGAAAGGTTTAAACTTTTCTATTACATTCAGTGCAAGGAAAATTAAACTTCCTTAAGTAGCTGAAATATCTACAAACTCCCCACGTTCCATTCTTCATTTAATTAAAATTGACAGGACTGTTAGCTACTAGGAAAGGGCAGCTGACTTTATACTTTAAACCTTTTCAGAATACAAAAGATTATTTATTGGTCAAATAATAAGTAACTAAGAAAAAACTGTCCCATAAGAAAACTGATAGGAAATAATGTGACGACAGTGCATCATGTTGATGGAAAAATTGATCAATTTCAAATTAAAAAATTAAGGAGTTTTTAAGGACCTTAAACAAAAATTAAGTAGTTTTAAGGGCCCTTAAAAATGAAAGCTAAAATTAAGGAGTTCTTAAGGACTGTAGGAACCCTGATATAATACACACCTTTTTATTTAAAAACTGTAGGGCAAAAACTCAAAGGTGTGTTATACACAAAGTAATTTTTAGTTTCCAATAATCACTTGATATACATATAACAAAGATAGGTATTTAAAAAAGAAAATACAGAAGTAAATATCTTAGTCACTAAAAGTATTGCAGCTTGAATTTAATTTTTAAGGCAGTTTTTTTATACAACAGTGCTTGCTAGTTTCCACATTTAGAAATATGATATTTCACTTCAATTTGCATTTTTTTTTCTTGAAAAATTCACACTATTTAATACACAATTTCTTTCAATTCTTTTATAAAACTATTTTTAGATATATATTTAAACAAGGTTATAAATTTTAATATAAACAAATAATATCCTAATAATTTAAAACCTAGAAATATTTTTTTCAGTCTGTGGGGTGTTCAGAATAACCTGAGTGAGAAACTGAGGGTTAGCAATTTAATTATACAAAAGACTGTAACAGTCAGACTACTTTTACACATTTAATCTACGATTAAATAATGCAGCCTAATATATTAATTAAAAATTTTATAATATTATTTGAAAGATTCTATTAGCTCTACCATAGTATTAATTTACTTATTAGCTTCTACTTTGATTATTGACAGTTTTTATTCCAATTGCTTTTTAATTACTTTTGATTTTTCATTTCAGTTTCTGCTGCCTCATTTTCAGAAGATTCCCTTTTTAGTTTTTTCATATTCTCATTTAACCTCAAATAAGCATTTTTTATAAATGTACAAAAGCTCTGAAATTAGAGTGGTTTTTTTTTTTTAATTCAGACTGGCATAATTTGTTATTTTTAGGCTTTTTTTATTGCAGAAAATTCCTTAATTTTTTTTTTTTTTTATTTCACAATTTTTCAGATATTTCTAAAATTGTTATTGATAATTCTCAGTTACTGGACATCCTGTAGTAGCATTAATTATTAACTTTGAATGCTAAATTACTGATTTAGAGAATGATTCCAATTTTCATATGGTATATCGTATTATGTGCAATGTATATATGCTTCAGTTTAACTGTCTTTTCCGTGTAATCCACATGTTGTCACAAAGTACTTTTTTTTTTTTTAAATTAAGATTGATAAAGAAATTACAATCCATTATATGACATTCCATAAGAAAGGAGAGAGATGTACAAAGTCATCTTATAATAGCTGAAAGCCATCACCTCCACCAGTCAAATGGCCTAACAAGGTAGGGTAGCTCAGTCGACAAAGGAATGCATTGTAAAATAGTCTATATTTTCCTGCTAAAAGCTAGTCCCCTCTCCAGAAATGTTGGGTGCGTCTTTTGCAACATTATACTTCACCTCTCTGAAATGCAGGGAAATTCTTACCCCCCCCCCTCGGAGTGCAGGCAAAGTTAAGCACCTAACTGGAGAGAAACTAGGGGACCTGGGATTGGCTAGAAAGGCTTTGTCTGAAGAGGTTATTCTCGAACGGTAAAAAGTTTGTGACCCAGCATTCGGGGAGAACATTGTTTGATTTTCTCGGGGTATGTTTGCATCTAGATAAACAGAGATTGTTAAATGTTCATAATGCTACTTGTATATAAATGTGTAAATACTGATTAAAAATGTACATAGCTGTGAGTGTAGGAATAATACCCAGAAAATCCAAAAAGCTTGACTCAGCTCGCTTACTACATCACATTAACTTTTAACTCGAAGGTTGCGAATTTGAGACTCGAGCCATCCAAAGATCTGCTATGTTCATTAAGAGTGGATGGGACATATAAAACTGGTCCATGGCCACAATCTCCTCCAAGTTCCCAAATGACACCCTTGGAGGTTGCAGACCAAACCTGGAGGGTTTTTTGCTTGGTTTCTGTTTCTAAATCATAAGGACCTTTTTTATGTTTCAAAGAGAGTGATGTTCAATGCCTAAATGGTGCTCCTGAAATAAAATGGCCAACAAATATATGCTGCTTGGGAGTACAAAGGCCCCACATTGGAAATAATAATAATCCAAAGGCTATACACAACTGATAATGATATTAAAAGAGCATTGGAGCTCGATTCATTATGTCTGCACTGCAACTGGTTTGCAATCTAGAAAATCCCTTGTATGTCAAATTTTTGTGCATGTTATACACAAGATATAATTTTTCACCATTTTTTTGATAAGCAACAAGGTATAAAATAAATGCTATCATGGCCTTAAAAACCAATTAAAATCTCGATTTATAAGTTTAAAAATGAAAATTAACATCTATAAAACTCTACTTCGACCTATTCTGCTCTATGGAAGTGAATGCTGGGGAATAACCAAATTGAATGAAAATAAATTGCTGGCTTTTGAACGGAAAATCTTAAGAAAAATATTTGGTGCAGTTCAAGAGAATAATTTTTGGAGATCTTTATTCAATTTTGAAATTTATAAAAAATATAAGCAACCTCATGTTGTTAAAGTCATAAAAATCAATAGACTGTGATGGCTTGGATTCGATGACATAAACCCAGTAAAACAGCTCATTTTCACTAATCCCATGGGGCAGAGGAGCCGAACGCTGGCCGATTGGTTAGGGCGCTGATCGTCGGTACCGGAGTTCGTGGGTTCGAATCCCACTATGGCATGGATGTTCGTAGCTGTTCGGAATCGGCTTTAAGCAGTAGATCCCGGTCTCATTAGCCCCCGTGTGCAAAACAGTAGACCGTAGCGCTCCAAACCAAACCAAACCAAACCAAACCATGGGGCAGAGGAAACGAGGAAGACCACCAATTAGGTGGCTTGACTCAGTAGAGAGGGACTTAACTACTGACAAAAAGGGAAACTGGAGGAGCCTTGCAGCAGATAGGAACGGCTGCAAAAAACTACTTGGGACAGCCTTGGACCGTAACAGGCTGTAGTGGTTTAGAAGAAGAACAGGGTATAAGCCATGTTACATATGTAGAGAGTAACATAGTACATACAATAATAACAGAGGCTGAATAACACCTTTATAAAATCACTGGAATTAAAAAAAAACAAAAAAAACAGGCAGTTTTTTAGACTATCTTATTAAAATCAAGAATAAAATTTGTAAAACTAAAATTTTCTCAATAATTACAGAGTCTGATTTAAAATAAGGAATGCAGATGAGAGAAGAAATATATTTACATTAGTTTTATTTGCAGATTCTTTTTTCAGCTCTTCTAAAACATCTCTAGTTACACTATTGACACATTTCAGATTCTGGTAATTATCCTTTTCTTCACTTGTTTCAGCTTCTGTAAACAAACATTTCAAACAACAATTTTACTATTATTAAAAGCAAAATCACTCCATTTTCAGTAAAATATAAGTCTAAATTACACATAAAATAATATTTATTATTCATGGAAATTTACATTCAGCCCTCTCTTTATATATTTGAAACGTACTATAACAAAAATTAGGATAGTTTTTTACACAGTATATGTCGCTGACAATTTGTTTGAATATCAAATAATGCTCCCTGGAAAGGAAATCAAATTCATATTTTCTGATTATTCTAATCAAGTAGTAAATTATAACTGATAATTATCATGCAAGAATTTAGTAAGTTTTAAAAAGTTAGAACTTTGTATAAGCTCTTACTTTTTAAATGATGATTAAATGATATTTTATATACAAAACACACTAAAATTGGATGAAAAATAATAACTGTAATAAAGCATCAAACAAAAATACGACAATCAATACATACAATAAACTAGTTTTAAATATTGCTTACAGGCATATAATAAAAAATAAGCAAACAATTTCAGTTATGAAAAATCAGTTAATGAAAAATAAACATTTTTCATGAACTGATAAAGAAGAAATTAATCACCTAATGTGTTATCAGATATATTACTCAAAGTAAAAGTTCACTTACCTTCTGTTATAGCCATTTTGTTCTTTAAATGATGAAAATTGTTGAAATTGAATTTTTCTAGGTTTGAAGGATCCTAAGTGGAAATAATTGGTTTTTGGTAACAAATGAACTAAATTAAATATCATATTTAATAAGCTTAAGCAAAAGTGTTTCAATTTGTTTAACTCAAATTTATTATATTCAAAATTTAATGCTATTAAATTACATATACTAAAATGACTAGCCAAAAATATTAATGGCAATTAAGAACACGAGATAAACAATAACAATATTCAAAAGAAAATCTGGCAAATATTAAAACATAAAATATGATTAAACTAAAGTTCAAACAGAGTTAGTTGATTAAATTGCTACATTAGCAAATAAACTGAAGACTATTTTGAATGTGGTTAGAATTTGTCTACAATTTATGCCTGTTGGCATACAGGAAAAAGATCATACAGTATTTATGAAAAAAGTGTCAAGTTATGATCAGAAAAAAAGGGGGGATTTGACCTTATTACACGCACCTTCTAGGAGTGGTACAACAAAGAAATGCAAACGGTAAATATAAAATATGAAACACTAAAAACTTAATTCAGCTATGTCATTTTTGAAATATCAGCAACCCATTTTTAATAATTTTACTTTAGAAATATTAATTAACTGTTTGTTATAGTAATTGGTACTTTTCATTTGCAAAGTAAGAGACAATATATCAGCTCATGAAACTAAAATGGTTAAGAGAAGATTCTTCCATTGATAGCAATTAAGCACCAATCCGGGCCCATATGGCCATGAGACCATTCAGGCTTATACCATTGGTGGTGGGCAGATCGGAAATACTGGGCCACCTCACTCAGCCAACCCCACTGTCAAAGTGCCTGGCATACTGCAGGCACCACTGGTGGGTGAACACAATAGAGTAGCAGTTGGGGGAATTTGGAAGACTACTGAATACTCTAACAGACATCTTGATGACATCAGAACACATTCCTTTGATAACAAGAAGTCCATATATACAATATCCACAGGCCAACTTAAATTCACACACAAATGGAACAGGGTGTATGCTGAACCTATTTATATTTTGGCTCTATAAATAGTTTCAATGATTACTTTATTTTTTCCTTTTAATAAGGAATTAAGGTTTATTTGTAGACTCTGATAGTTTCAATGCTATCTGCTGTATTTTATATATTTTTAAGAGTTAGGTTTTATTTATAGACTTCCATGTAAAGTGAATGAGTGCATAACAAATATACCTCATTGCCCCAAAAGATAGCACTCTGTTAAAAAAAATTGCAAGTTTAACGGCAATTGAACAATTCTAAATGTAATGCATAGGCCCTGTACTGATGGGCATTATCATATCGTTATTGGATAATGAAAAAATCGTTAACAACATTAAACAACAACGCAGCAGCAAAATAAGATGTGCAGAGAATAACAATTTTTTAAAACTCATAGTTACTGATAAAATACCAATATTTGCATGCACCTAGCAACTGCCCAAATAAACAATGAATGTAAATCAAAGATGGTAGAAAAGATAGAAATAAAGAGTCCTAAAACTAACAAATGAAACTTGCATACGGAATGGATGAGAAATATATGCAATGCAATTAATAGTGGTAAAGGGAATTTCCATACAATGGAAACATAAAAAAAAAAAAAAAAAAAAAAAAGTTCCTAAATTTTGAAATTAGCAAATCTATTGCTGATACACCTCTAAACAACACAGTAACAACTATCAAATGAATGCTCTTGAGAAAACTTATTTACTGAGTGTCAGGCTAACTTTAAACATATGGGAACTGAGGGGACGATACTTATTAACTCTGGTTCTGTCGCATAAGTTTGTTTTATTACTAGTACAAATCAAGGAAAATGAATATTTGATTTAATAAATTTACCTGGGAGTTCTATAGTTAATTTCAAATGCTCAAACATACTCATTAGCCACTATACCTCCTCCCCCCCAAAAAAAAACATAGCCACCCTAAACAAGCTCAGTACCTCATCCTCCTACTGCTTCCTAGGAGATGGTACCAAACCCGTTGAGAACCATTTCTGTATATATACTTTTGTTTGTATTGCAATAAAATAAGTTTCTTATAGTTAAATCTCTTTGGTGTTTTTAAAATATCCTAACTTCACTGCTAGATAAAAAACAAAGTAAAAAATTACAATAAATAAATAAATAAAAAGGTCCTAGGTACATCATGACATTGTACCTTGGTACTAATTAAACTTTAATTGTTAAATGCTCAGAAGTGAATACAAATATTATAACCTTACATGCAATCACTAATCATACTACAAATACATATTAATTATTTTGCTTACTACCTACAGTAGTGTTTCCCCCAGACCAAAAAAAGGGCAGGGTGCTCCTTGATAAGAGGGCACTGCCTCAGAACAAAACAGGCAGGGTGCTGCTGGGTATGAAGGTACTCTATTGGAACAAAACTGGTATTTTTTAATGAAAAAGATTTTTTTTTATTTTCTCAATTACTATAAGGTTTAATAAAAATTTAACTATTATTTTGTGATTGTTTGAAGTTCCTTTTATTTTGTTAAATATGTATTAAATTTTTTACTTAACCGTGTGAATGGGGATATTTGAGAAAGAATTGGAAAATGGATCATAGGGGTGGGCTGCTTAAAGTCGTTTTTCCATTTATTCGTTTAGGGAAGGAATTTGACTTAAGTCATTTGAGAAAGGGGGAAATTGGCCAAATGGATTGCCCACAAGCAATGAAACATGCTTCTGTATTTTCACTCAGCAGAAAAGAGAATGGCTCTCCACGATCTCGTAGGGAATTAATGCAAACCAAAAAGGGGTAGGGCATATTAAAGGGGGCAAAAAAAGGGAGGCAGGGTGCATTGAAAGCTGAAAAAAAAAAAAAAAAAAGAGCAGGGCACGTTGAAGGCCAAAAAAAAGGGGGGGGAGGGTAGCGCACAGTGCCCTCTTGAAAATGCCTAAGGGAAACACTACTACAGCAAACAAAATAATTCATTAAATAATCTTTATCAGTGCAAAATGGGAGAAAAATGCAATAAAACCTAAAAATAGGTTCAAGGTGCAACACTTCTCTAAAAGACATAATTATAGAAAAGGGGAGAGGGGCTGAACCCTCCCTAAAAGTATTTTTAATGTATGCATTCACAAGATATTTTATACTTATTAAAATTAGTGTACAATCCTAGTTTCCAGTGCAAGTGTTGAAAGATTGTTTTCAACAAAGAAAAGAGTAGAAACACTTCTCCACTTTGTCACAAGAAGTTGACAAATGACTATAAATGTAGATGGAGGTTAGAAAAAGCTGGCTTTAGAAGCTAGAAAAATTAATTTGCTACAATAAAACAGTATTTATAAAGTACTGCATTGTTTTTTGTTGTCATTTAAGGTACGTAATTTTATAAAAGAAAAATAAAAGAATGTGTCATCTCTTTTTCAATATGTTTTAATTTTAGTACTTATTTATAAAATTCTTTAGTTTAAATTTGTTTGGTAAATAATAGAGTGTAAATATGCTCCAGTATTTACCAGGCAAATTTGGAGCTTAAATTAAGAGACAATGTGTCTGCAAATGTATTTTTGAAATACAATGAAATTACATACAGCTTTGGAGATCTGTTTAATAATGTATCAATGCATGCAAGCAAAACTATAGATTGATGTGTAAGATTTATGGATGTATACATGTATGTACTTTATGTGTGTGTGTAGGGGGATGAGGATAATGAATATCTTTTTATGAGATTCGACAGTTCATTGTATTTTGGATTAAGACTTTGGACCCTCCCCAAAAAAGAATTTTAGCTACATCACTGGCTTCCCTTATGTATTGCAGATAAAAGTACTGTCAAATTTCCAAAGAATTATTTTATTATTTTGTACAAAAATTTTTAGTTTTAAAATTAGAAATATGATAATTGAAAAATGTTATCAAGTGTAAGTGTTTGAAATAACTCAGAAGTCTTATTTCTATACTTAACACTAGTATTTCCTTGCTATTCAAAAAGTTATTCCAAAATGTAAACTTTTGAGAGAAGAAAATACAAGGAAAAGAGCTGCGATAGAAAAAATTTTTTTCCCAATAATTTTCAAACAAAAATTTTGAAAAAATACACTTATTAAATCTTTTACCTGTATAGTTATAATGTCATTTCTGGTGAAAGGTTCATCTGTTAGGAGATCCTTGAAGTTCTTTGTTTTTAAATTTAATTGTTCAACAGCCTGTAAATAAAATCAACTAAGCCATAAATTTAAAATCACTAAAAATTAATCCAACAAAATTAGACACTACATATGCTGAAATAAAAGAATAAAGATTATACATTTGTACAGACCAATAATATGAACAACAGATTGTGACCAATTACTCCTTTATTTGATACTTCAGTAACTGGTTTGTGAACAAAAATAGGGATGGATGATATAAGAAATTTAATATCGCTATTTATCTCTAAATTAACAGATATTGATATATTGTGATACTACTTTGAACTAGAAGTGAATAGATATAACTATTTTTGAAAGACTAATAGTATATTCACCAACAATATCACAAGTTTCCATTAACAGAAGGTATGTTAAATGCAAACAGCAAGTTATTGAGATGCATCAAGTGCATGTTTCACTAGCTATTGCAATTAACATATACAGAAACATCAACACATGCAGATATCACAAGCAGTGAATATCAATATCTTTAATATGTCCCCAATAGATATGAGCCAGAGCAGATGCAGAAACAGGACATTAATGAACTTCCAGTTTTTATCCTACTGCATGTAGGAATGTAATGGCATTTATTGGGATATTCTACCAAAGACCGTGACAGTGATGTCAGATCTTTAAAGGTAGACTTTCTAGCTTGTGTTTGTATCAAGTATGCAGGAAAATATGCGAAGAAGACATTAAACCAATATAGTAACTGGGTGAAGTATTGCTTCATACTGATTTATGTGGAATACATACTTTGTCTTTGAGCAATCATAATATCACATGTGGAGGGAAAACAGTATCACTGATGTGTATATACAGTAGAACCTCTTTTTAACGACCCCTTCGTTAGAACGACCATCTTAAAAAGTCCAAATTATTTTACCATAGGAATAATGTTAATTTTGAATCATTACAATGACCCCAAGCGTATTATTTTTCTAGAACGACTGCCAATTTTAGTCTGCAGAACTCATGCACAAGTGGGCTATTTCAAAATTATTGTACTGTGGCGCAACTTCAAGAAATCTGTACTTCTCTCTTTGTGTTTGCTTAAAGGAGGGGAGGGGGCATGACAAAAAGGGGAGAACTAAATCTTCAATTATCTTTTGATGAGTCTGTTGTGGTAAACGAAACTTTACAGTGCTGCAAAGAAAATTTGAATGAGGACGATTTTATTGCCTGTATTACCAGAAATGAAGAAATCTGAGATTCCAACGACAGAGAAGAAATCGTCCCAGCTTTTGAAGAAGTGAATGAAAAGGAAGCCTTCAATGCAATCAATGCCTTGCATCAATATTTTGAAGTACAATTTAATTCTGAAGATTTCCTTCAAAATCTTAACGGATATGGAATCAGTGATAATGAAAAATTTCCAAATGAACTTGAAACAATAGTTAATCAAAGACTTTTTTTTCAAAAATTCAGTAATGGAGATACAAATAGAAGTGTTCTCTAGGTATATACTGTTGCATCATTTCTTTGCTCAATTTTTTTATTATATTTTCAATTCGTTATAACGACTCTTCATTACAATGACCATATGATGTTGGTCATTATACCGAGGTTCTACTATATTGGCAGAACCAAATTTAAAATTTTGTAGTCATATTACTTGAAAAATATCAATATTTGATAATATATTGATAAACAATCCAGCCCTAAACCAAAACCCTATTGTTAGAGTAATATGCATTACATAATACTAAATATAAGTCAATAAAAATTTATAAAGATATGGAAAGTTTAATCATTTGACACAAAATTTATGATCGACATTAAAGTGAATAATTTTGTTAAAAAAATTATAAAATATGACAGTACAACAGATTAAAAATTAGTACAATTATTATGTGTTGTAACATATTCTGCATGTATATTTAATTGTATATTGATATAAACTAAAAAAACTACTTAAGGTTTCAAAATTTTCAAACTGTAAAAGACTATGATGTTTCAAAAATTTAACAGAGTTAGAATAAAAAATTAAGGATATATATTGAGTTTAAAATAATTTAAAAATGTAATAAGTTTAAAGAATAAAACACATTTAAACTGCAACATTTCAAAGATACATAGATAAGAAAATAATAAATCTATAAATTTAATCCTAAGCTTTTACAGCATATACATATATATTTCATATTAGTATATATAAGTACAATATGTGCCAAAGTATACAGTACTGAAATGAAAAAATGAACAAAATTACATTATAATTTGTGAATTTATTTCTCAAAAGAAATTAACATACACACTATTAGCATGTTGATTTACTAGTGTATATGTAAGTGTTTAAAGTGTATACTGCTCCACTGTAGACAGTGTTCATGTTGAAAACATAGTTAAAATAATTACTAGTCAACTAGACTTCCCCTTTTGCTGACACAGTACACTACCAGAATGATGAAATTTCGTAACAATAAGACAGCATAACTGTGTTACATGGTGCCGTCTTTTAAAACTCCTCTCAGAATTGTTCTGCCACCTTTTTCAAACTCAGTCTATCTTCACAACCAGCAGAAATAATGTTCCAACTAAGAATATTTTTTCCTCTGATAAGAGACCCATTTCCAATAACAACTGCAAAACACAACTTTCTTTTAACTACCACAAACAAATGCTGCTTGAGCTATACTTTATTGATAAAATGCAACCACGTGTTCAAGATGCACAAGTTTCAGTACTGTATATTTTGGCACATACTGTATTTATACAAGTACAGATATATATAATGCATACATGATATTTATTACATTTACATAGGTATACATATTAACAATAATAGAGCTTTTGAAAAGTTAATAATATTTTCATGAAGCATAAATGCATTTTACACAGTTTATATACTCAAAATAAATGTACTCAAAGACTTCTATATTACCTCGTATGAAAAAACATTTCCTGTAGTTTTAATAGCCACAATATGAGAATTTTCATTAAAAACTTTGAAAAGGACAGGACAATGGTACTTGTCATCAGCATTCTTCACAAAATTCAATTTTATCAAAGATTTTGAGTCTAAAGGCTAAAATTAAAAGATAAGTTATAAAATGAAAACCAATTAAAATATTCAAATATCTAATTTTTCAAATAACTTACTTTTCCACTAGCAGGATCAATATGATATTTCTTCAGAAAAGGCACAATATGCCTAGAAGAAAGAAAAAATATATATATATAGTAAAAGAATATACATTAATCTTTTACAGGGCAAATTAAAATCCAGGTATATTTTTTTTTTTATTATTTTATTTTTTACTTTTTAATGCTTTAGTTATGTCAGTCATTTAATTAGGGGGAAAATTTTTAAACAATTTTCATGATGTTTCCAATTGGGAACATTGGCCACTTCTGACTATACATGGGGTTCACAAATTGAATATAATGATGTATATATTAAAAAATAAATAAAAGATAAAGATTTAGAATGAATTAAAAATTTATTGTTAAATTTATTCACAAATATCAATAAAGTTTAAAACTAAAAAGATTACACCTTTATTTTATGATTCATTGGAAGGCAATTGAGATGTGATTTCTTCTTGCACTTACTGCAAACAAATCTTACATTTAATGTGCATTCTGCATATCTACCTTCTGTTTGTACAAGAAAATGGCCATCACTTCACTTTTTCTCAGTGATATAGGGCTGTGAACTTTGGGTTCTAATTGAAGTCCAACTTTCCTTGGGGCAATTCATAGAAGAGCAGTTGTAACTTGTAGTCAAAACTACAGAGGAGTCAACTTATTTTTTTCATATGTTATTGAAAGTAAAAGTCAAGCAGCAATAAGAGATAAGTTTAAAGCCTTAATAAATTCCAGAACCATTTCTTAGTGTGAAACACTGGGCACAGCTGCGTAACATTATACCTAAAAGGTCAACTTCTTCCATTTTAGCATTATATTTATGTATTAAATTTGGTTGCTGTATGTCCACTTATTTAATTTGAAGAAACCGCTACTACAGAATTGTCTTTTCAACAGCATAACAATACTGATCCATCACATTGGTAATCAAATTAACATGTTTCTAATTTTCTCATCTCTTTTGAGAGCATCATGGACATTTTGATATCCAGAAACATCAGAAGGTACAACAGGACTGAGAATATTGCCATCAAAATTCTCTTCTTCTGAGACACAGTCATTTTCATCAGCAGGTAGTTGACAAATTTCAAATTATTCATCAGAAAAATCTGATAAATCAGCAGCTTGGTTTGGTTTGGTTTTGGAGCACTTTGGTCTACTTTTTGCAACACGAGGCCTAATGAGACCGGGACATACTGCTTAAAGCTGATTCCGAACAGTTACGAACATCTATGCCATAGTGGAATTCAAACCCACAACTTTGGTTCTGAAGGCCAGCACCCTAACCATTCGGCCATCGTTCTAAATCAGCAGCTTGGAGAGACATAAAGAAGTCAACAGTTGCATACATAGCTTTCCTCCATATTATGTTAGCACACAAACAAAATTACTCTGAACACCTTTCATAACAATATCTGAGAATCAATTGAACTAGACTGCTTTCCCTTTTAAACTAATTTCTCTTTCCCTGAAATGCTTTCCGCAGAGGAAATTATTTGGTCACAGTATAATAGGAACTGGCCAATGTTCCCTATTGGGAACACCAATAGTTAACCCTTTTCACTCCAGCCTAGTAACTCATTGAGGATACCAATAACTCCAGCACTATATTAGTTACAAATACATACCTGTGATGTAAAAGAAAAACGGAGTCGCATAAAATGGAGTACAGTGATCATTAATGAGTAAGCTCACTGTGTCACTGTAGCTGCAACAGTGGATTTAATGTTAGCATTTTATTGTCGCAAATACGGCAACAACGAAGTTTTGATGAACTATTTCAGGTATGCTTCTAATTATTATTACCTAATTTCATATCTTTTATATGAATAAGAGTTGTTTTAAGCATACTAATCAGATTTTAGAAGAATATTTTACATTTATATAAAATTTTAATTTATGCCTTATAAGAAAATGATGAAAATTGTCAATTTTATAATTTTTTAGTACATTTCTCTATTACTGATATAAATGAAACTTTCATTTTAAAAAATCAAATAAACTTTTTACTACATCTGCTAATTTTTTCATGTGAATACTGACGAAATTCAATTTTAAATAATTTTATTAATATTATGTTCCTAACTGTGAAAATAGACTGTAGAAGATTAAAAGTACACAAAGCATTAATTAGAATATAATCCCTTCCTCATCTGCCTTAAGTTTCCATTGCTATAAAAACTATATACAGAAAAAATTTCTTAACTTAGAATTTTTTCACCACAAATAGCCAACATATTACCACCTTTAGTGTACTGAATGAGGAATTTGCACATGTGGGGGATTCGAACAACTTAGTGTTTTTCTGGTAATTTCAGACTCGTAGATTCCAAAAATGTTCTCAAAAATGTAAAAAACTGGGTCCATCATTTAAAAAATTAATTTTAAAGTTAAGCGAAAATCACGTGACATCAAAAAGCTCTGTGATTGGTTGTGATGTCATCGTTCATGCAGACCAATATTTTTGTATTGCTTTTAAGCGCGCACTATTTTCCGATTTTGTTTTTGCAAGTTCCTGAAATTTTCTAGCTATCAAAATTTATTTTTATTTAAACCTGAAGGTTTATTTTATCGATCTAGATAGCTTAGTTATCTCAATTTGTCATAAATGTCTCTTCTACCTGGATTTACCAATCAGACAACCTCCCGAAAATTGACAGCATGTCAATGTTTTCTTTCTTGGCAAAAAACCCGGATTTTATGGGAGCAGAAATACGAGGAATTAAAACCCAAAGGTGTATAAAATCATTTATATTTTTTTTCCAATTTTACTTAACATGTATTAATACTTTATTCATGCTAAACACAGCTCTTTTGTTTGTAAACACAAACAAGTCAAATAAATATACATATATCATATACATACACATTTGTAGTTGCATTGTTTTTTATAAATAGAGACGGATGTAATATTAAAATAAAAATTAGAGGAGGTATTTTTTGTGAGACCGGTCTCATTAGCCTTCGTGTTGCAAAAAGTAGACTGTAGCATTCCAAAACCAAACCAAAACAAAATCAATTCTTAGATATTTTAAATATGATGAAAAGAAATTTAAAATCTTTAAATGGCTTTACTTAATTATTTATACATTTTTAAATAGCAATACAATTTTATTGCCTTTAATATTAATGTCAAATTAAAAAATGTATACAATTTCTCAAATTAAATTTAATTTTTAAAGTAATATAATTATTAAGTGTTTTAAAAATATTATACTTTTTTTTTCAAATTAGTCACCAATTTAATCGAAAAATATCACTATTACATTTGATACATAAGAAAGTATGCATCTCTGAAGAAAATATTTATAATACCTTGAAAATACATAACTTTCCCCTCCCCCGAGTTATTTATTAGATAATTATATGCTTTAGATATTTATATGTTTTTCGATATTTATATGCTTTATAAAATATTTATTGTATTTGAACTCTGTGATAATACTCGAAAATTAGCAGTTTTAAAAGTTAAATAGCAGTGGTTAATCAACAATCCTTTTAAAGGTATAGATGTATTTTATATACTTTAATTGTTCTAAAATAGTAATATTTAAACAAATGCAAGCGTTTATTTACCGAAAAATGGTCTTCACAAACCCATAGAGATGATTTATATGACAATTTGAGGTTTAATTTCTCATCCCTTTTCATCTCAGTTGTCCAGATTTTACGTGTATGTGGGTCTTTTGGGACGCTGAAAAATATCTTCTCATTGCAATTAGTTGTTGTATTTTTACAGAGTGGCACAATACAATATTTAGAGTATGATTTTTTAATGCCAGACATAACAAAAAAATGCTATTATATGCGATACTTTACACAAAAAACAAATTTAAAAGTCGCCTTTTAACATGTAAACAGCATAGGAGCTCGGTGTTTACATGAACGATGACGTCACAAACTCGGCGGAGATAAAGTAGCGTTTTTGAGAGACGTTAAAGAGTCCGCTATAAAACCCATTAGAAATCACTCATTAGGCCCCCAAATGAAAGAAAAATAGCTACTGTCCTGCTTACTTTTTTGTCTTCTATCGTTTAAAATCAAAATTAGAAAACGTGAAAATTCCTCATTCTTGTAATAAATAAATAAAAATCTATGGTACAATTTAAAAAAAAAGTTCATGTACAGCTGCATATGCGTACACCAAAAACCTTTATTACAATAATGTTATTAAAATTGTTTATGGAAATTATACTATATTCTCCTAAATTAATACAATTCTCACCAAAAAAGCAGTAAGTAGAAGAATATGGTTTTTCATTTAGGAAGTTAACACTTCCTAACTCCTACAACTTCCTTCCTATTTCAGCCATAAAAAATTAAGTTTAATAATCATACTTACATCAAATCATAAACAACTCCATCTGGTGTACATAATGGATGCTCAAATGGTTGTAAAGAGAGAGAACAATGATCAAATGGTAATCGTCGAAATTCAGAGCTGTCTCCATTGGCCGCTAAAAAGGGTTTTTATAAATATTTAATATACTTTATATGTGTACAACTAATAAGGTTTTCATCTATCATTAGAGAACTTTTTTCTTTAAACGTAGAAACTAGTTCATGTTTTCCATTTTTAGATTTATTTTTTATATTATCATAGATAATTACACTTAAAAAACTTATTCCTGGAGAAGTTTTTATAAAATTTCTAATAAATAAAGAAAATTTAGTAAAAAAAATCGTTTTTTTCAAAAGGTGTAATTTTTTAATAAATCAAATTATTTCAAAATTTTTTGATGCAACACATTTCTTATACACTGGACCAGTGAATCACCTAAAATCTTTGCTTAATTTACATTTAGTAAAAAATTTTGGTCCTTCAAAATCATACACATTGAATTTTTAACAAATTTTCATCACCTTTATATCTAACTATGAGTGAAACATTAAAAATTATCCAAATTTAAAGCTTTTAAGTCATTTACTAGTAAGTACTATCAAAAGCATTCATAATAATTTTCAACAAAATATTTTAAGAACTTTTTAAGAAATCACATTTCAAGTTTCAACATTTTATTAAAAATAGTGTTCTGAGAAAAATGCATTTGAAGTTAATGAAAGCACCTTTAACTGTTAAAAAAATTAAAATACTTGTTTAAAATTTCCCACACTTTCTTGCTTTAAACTTTCTAATTGTCTAGTTGCTAATTATTAAAAATACTAGAGAAATGTTTAAATTAATCTTCATGAAAATTTAAAAAGTTTTGTTCAAAAAATGCTCTTTAAAATGCTTTAAATTCACAACTTCCGGTTCCGAAGTTGCTACTTCCGTTTTGTTTTGACAGCTGTCACTCATGTTTAAACAGCTGTAATTTTTCTTTAAAATGCCATAAAGACAAAACAAAAACAGATTTAGAACACTAAAAGTTGAAATTTTACAATATTGAAATAAAAAAATTATGATTTTTGGCAAAAAATGATGTTTTTAACGTAGATGGATACTTTAAATCTAACTTATTAACAAAGCAAAACTTAAATTTTACATTTTATTTTATCACACAAATTAATTTACATAACAAAAACTCTGTTAAAACCAATATTAAGCAATTACTGCTAATATTTAACTGAGCTACAACATATGTTAACTATTTTACATTTACATGAAATACCATGTTATGTTTCTGTAACATATTGATATTATGAACACATGAATTACATATGAAATTACACAGATCAAAGGACAAGAGCTCAAAATAATTATAAAATCATTAATGTCAATCCAAGCAAATACAAATTGCTAATTAACAAACTAAAATATTTAATTAGTAATACTAATAATGTGAAGTTTGATAACTTTGCCAATTTGAAATAAAATGTTTATATAAACAAAATTAAAATTTTAACTTCTTAAAAAGGCACCGAAGCAGAAAAAGTACACTAATTAAATACTGCTACAGAATTTAAAAAATAGAATTTATGTTACAATGATGCACATTCGTTCAACGAAATAATCTTGTAAAGCAGATGTTATTTGTATGAGGGCCGACTAAGGTGTTTTTGTGCCCAGGGCACAATCCAATTTTTGTGCCCTCCACCCCTCTGCTAATTTATAGTGACAAGTTATTATCATCATTACAGTCATACAAAAATTATAACATTGAATTAGCAAACAGATTTAAGAAATTAGCATTAAAGTGTCCCACTTTTTTATTTTCTACCTTGTCATACTCACAAGCTCTGTGGTGCAGAAATATATTATTAATAGAATTAAAAATAATTTAAATTGGTGATATGATTTAAAGGTTTATAGTGGTATATTGCTAATAATCTGTCTTATAAATATGCAATAACCCAAAGGATAAAAAGAGCACCAGGTTCATTGAGGGAATTAATTATCAGGTAAATAACAGTAAAATTAAAATAAATAGCAAACAATATAGTTCATGACAAACACAATTACCTCGTACACTAATTTATTAAAACTTAACAAAAGGGGAATTGTGCATGTAGATTAAAAATTGTACTGAAGAAGTTCAAATGAACAAGATATAACGAAGGAAATGAAATTACTACAATGACATTGACATAAAATTCAACTCTTATGCACAAAATAATGTCAAAGACATTAATTGAAATTTATCAGGACTAAATATTTAGGAGGTAAAATTTAAGCACAGAAATTGATATCAACTACTGCAAATTATAATAACCACATTATAAAATGATAAACAAAGGTAAAAAATTATAAATTACACCAGGAGATGAATACAAGAAGATATGCATACAAAAAGCATTAACTAAAGCAGTAGTAATATACAGCTGGCATATAAGAAAAAAGAGGTCATCAATTAAGCAGCAATATATAACAATTAGTGCATTAGTATATTAGTAAATCTTCGTGCCCCCTAAAACTTTTGTGCCCAGAGGACTTGCTGTAAGTGCCCATGCGATAATAAGGCTCTGATTTGTATAAATGTTGGTTTTCATTTTCCAGGACATAAATACTGTGTAAAAATATTATATTTACATTAAATTACACTATTTTTATAAATAATATTTTTAAAAAAGAGTGGCTTACCAGGTTTTTTACCACCATAAAATTGACTCCACTCTGTGGCTGTTAGGTACCTAAATAAAGTACATTAAGTATAGGTTTACTGGAAATATTTTAATAGCACTGTATATACACAATTATTTAAATAAAATGTGATGTTTGTAATCATATAATCTGCTTTATGAAATATAAATTTTACATTTCCTTAAAAGATTACTATCATTACTAAATATGTTTTATTCATTAATTGAATAATGTAAATATTAAATCTCTCAAAGAATGACTGCAATCCCTAGAACTAATATATACAGCACATACTTTGCAATTTCTATTTTATCATTTGTTTTCTATATTACATAACATTTAAAGAATAGCAAAAAATTAAATAAGAATTTTACATTTTATCTTTCTGGTGTTGTTTTTTCCCCATGATTAATTTGATCAAATAACGGGTAACTTTAAAAAAAATTCTATTTTTGAAAAATAGTTTACGATTTATTTAGTTATAAAAAGCTTATTATAAGATAAACTAATACATATCACGAATTGTACACCAATTATTATTATTATTATTAGAGTATTTGTGAGATATATGCTACAGCCACGTGGCCGGCTTTATCTCTACAGATATAACCATAGAGGACGAAGCACAAAAAGAAAAACGCTATACACTAGCGAGAGAAAACAGACGTAGATAATAGATATTAAAGCCAAACGGCGACACATTCCACACGGGAAGTATTCAACGAAGATAACATGAAAGAAAGAAAGATCCGTCAGGAAAACATAAAAAAAACGGGGACAAAAGTGAAACGCTAGACAAACTACCCCCAACCGAGGGAGTGAAACGTAAAACATACCAGGGCAACCAGCCCACGCCACGAGCTTGTGGCTGAATTGATCACACAGTCATACGAAGGATTACCGCATATGTTGAGTGAATTAAATAAGATACGACGCTGCGCCTGGAACTTGACACAGTAAAGTAAAATATGATCTGGAGTGTCGTTTTCCGGGCAATGATCGCACAAGGGGGAACGAGCCATATTCAGCTTCTGCCATATGTAATTGCATTGAATTGTTTTAGTACGCCACCGAGCCACCAAAACATCAATCTGACGATGGAAAATCCATTTACGATGCATTTGATTAAGGAGATCAATCGCACCATATCTCTGGCGGTAGATGCTTCTGTCCCACTCATGTTCACTCGCTGTGTACATATCATTTTTAATCCTCCTGATAGAGTCTTCAGGGCTCACCACATTAAGGTGTTGAGTGCTATAAGGGCCTTGTTTGCATAACTCATCAGCTTTCTCATTTGGATGAATTCCTCTATGCCCAGGGGTCCAGACCAGTCTAATAGATTTGATTTTTCCAATTACATGACTAATTTTACTTTGCAGCAGAAGGATGACCGCAGATGATTTTGGGTGGGCAGATTGAAGAGCCAAGAGGACGGAACGACTGTCAGATATAATTAAGAAATGGTCATTCTGCTGGCAGAAAGTGTCGAGAGCAAGAATGATGGCAAGGGCCTCCGCGGTAAAGATCGAGTTTATCTGGTGGGTCAGCATGGCTCTTCCAGAGTTAAGTGAATGATTGTAGGCCGCAATGGCCACTTTATCTTCATCCTTGGAGGCGTCAGTAGCAATTAGAATGGATTTAGGTTGAAAATTATTGAAGAACTCTGTCCATAAGGCCACGACGGTTTCGTTTGATATATTTTTATTTTGAAAAGCAAGACCCTCGGTAATTATCTCCACTTGAAAACAACAAAGGTTTCTGCCTGGGTCCAAAAAGTGGGTTGACCTCAGGTGATACTCTTCCAGAGTCTCGTTCATGTCTTGCAGAACTTTTGGGTTATTGGTTACATTATCCAAGGTACTCTTATGGAGGTTATCATATAATAGAGATTTTGTACTTAGCGCCAGTTGTTTAATGAAAAAGCATTTAGTGAGATGACGGATACGACACATTATGCTATTTTGATGGACTTCGGCCCGTAGCACAGGTATCGGCGTCCACCGGGGAAGACCAGTGGCTAGACGGAGACCAGTAGAATAGAGGGTTTCCATAGTGTTTACATTTTTCTTCGAAGTCTCTGTATACATGAAGCTACAGTAGTCGAAAACGCTACGTATAACAGCATTAACGACGGGGAGAAGAGTCCGACTTGTAGCACCACGAGTTTTGTAAACCAATCCTTTTAGCATATTTAATCGACGGTGGGTTTTTTCCCGCAGATGATGTATCTGAGACGCCAGAGACATATTAAAGGTCAGAAAGCAGCCCAAAACCTTGATGCACTTACTCCATGGGATAGTGTAGCCGGCAATACGACATTCAGGACAAGGAAATCTGCCCCTAGAAAAATTAATGGCAGCGCTTTTCATAGGTGAGATGCAAAGCTTCCAATAGTCACACCACATTACGATGTTATCAAGAGCGGTTTGAAGGTCCTTGCACGTTGTATTGGGGTCATCACCAATAGCATACACAAGTATGTCGTCAGCATACGTTAAGATAGTAACCCGGGCCGGGGTCGTATCGAAGATATCCTGCATGTAAACAGAAAAAAGGAACGGCGACAGCACGCTGCCCTGGGGGATACCAGTTTTGACTTTGTGTGGGGGAGAGATATGACTACGCCATTTCACTTTGATCTCCCTATCATATAACCAATTTGTAATCCATGATAGTGTATTCCCTCCAATACCAATAGAGGCTAATTTGTAAATCAGTCCATCAATCCAAATGGAATCGTAAGCTTTTTCAATGTCTAAGTTTGCAAGAAGGATGTATTTCTTATTCAGACGAGCGTCCATGATGTCAAGATAGAGCTTGGCCAAAACAGTTTGACAATCCCTATTAGGAAGAAAGCCCCCGAGACCAGGAGGGAAAACGTTGTTGTTAGTAGCCCATAGAGTGAGACGGTGGAGTATAATGCGTTCGAAGATTTTACACCAAACCGAAGTAAGGGCAATAGGCCTGTAAGAACTAATCAGTGTACTGGGTTTCTTAGGCTTCAGAATAGGGAGAATAATGGCAGAGCGCCACTGAGGCGGTACGTAGGCTTGTCCAAGGAAATCATTAAACAGGCGAACAATTTTGCACAGATTGTCATCATCAATGTGTTTAATCAGCTTAATGGAGATGCCGTCTTCCCCCGGAGCAGTACATTTCGCAGTTTTGATCGCTCTCTGAAGCTCAGAGGTATCGATAGCGTCGTCAAACTCAACAGCCGCATTAGTTAAGGCGTAAGGAAGAGGTGGATGGTTTGCCGTTGGGTAGAAATTCTGTCCAAATAAAGCAGCTTGGTGGCGGGGGCAGGTAATACTGATACCACTATACAGGAGAGTCCCACCATGAGCTTGTCTATTAGCCTGCTTTTTAAGAGTTCGATAAATAATTTGAATGCTGTTTTGCCGATTACAGAGATTATTCCAGTAGTTACGAATGCTGCTCTTTATGTGACGTCGAAGGATACTAGAAATCTTTTTGTACTTTATCCAGTGATCTCGTGAAAAGAGGCGCTTAGCTAACCGAAAGAACTTTCTTTTCTGCCCTAATAGCCAAGAGCACCTAGAGTTCCACCACTGCGGGTAAGAAGTTCCAGAGATTCTTTGATAATGTCTATTGTCCGAAATAGCCTGTTTGCAAGGAAATATGAGATCGGAGTATGAGGTCAGATTATGCTGTTTCATGCACTCGTTTAAGTCACCGCCAGCCCTGGACCAGTTAGTCCAAAGACGAAAAGCACCAGAAATCCGTTGAGCGTACGGACCATGAAGTTGCAGGAAAATCGGACAATGATCAGAGTCAAAATTGTCGGGGTGAACATAAAATTGGATTAATGGGAACAAATCAGGAGAGACGATCGCAAGATCGAGAACAGAGGGTAAGTTGCTAGTCATGAAACGGGTAGGAATGTCCATGTTTACAATGCAAAGATCATTCCTAGAGACCCAATCAAGAAACTGATTTACCGGAGCCAGGCCGTAGCTACCCCGTTTAAGGAGGTTTAAATTTAGGTCACCCATAATAATAAATGGAGGTTCAATATTATCAAGCAGGGAACTGAAGTAACCCAGATCAAAGCTGCACCTTGGGCTATAGATATTAATAATAGTAAGCGGAGTATTATTAATCCAAACTTTGACAGCGACGTGTTCAATAGTAGAATGCTGAATGGGCAGAGAGAGAGATATCGAGGTAAAACAGCGCTGAACGGCGGTGAGGACGCCACCTCCACCTCCCCCCAGACGATCCTTACGATACAGAACCTTTTGGTCAAAGGAAAAATGAAGATCAGGGGTAAGAAAAGTTTCCTGAGCAAGCAGAACAGGAACAGAAGAAAAAACTGGGCATTTAAGCCAGGCGGCTCTGGCCCGAAGACCACGAACGTTCCACGACACAACAGAAAAACCCGCCATCAAAAACAAAAACAGAAACCGAAAGGCCCACACCCTAAGAGGAGGGCCCGTCCGGGCTGGCACACTCAAAAGGGGGGAAGGGGGCCCAGGTAGGACAAGGGCTACCTTGGGAACTAAGACCAGAGTACTCCATCAATCCAAAATCTCCATCAGAGGGGGATAAGGGGGAAGAGGGCAAAACATCCCTTAACATCCTTTTCTTTCTTTTTTCAGATTTTTGAGTAGCACTCTGTGGTGCTGTAGGGAAAAACTTTTGTAATATATTAGTGAAAGATGATGTCATTATTTCAATGACTTTATTGAACGTTTCAACTTGAGTGTTTAAAAAACTTTGGAGTGTTACCTCAAACTTTTCCAGTATTTTTTCTATATTCGTAGTAACTTCTTGCAAATAGTTGTCCTTTTCTCTTGGCTTGGGAGCCACCGCCTCTGCGTAGGATATTGTTTTTGTAATTTTATTTTTTTGTGCGTAACGCCTCCTAGCTTCAGTTATTGTTAAGTGATTCAAACATTTGAATTTATTTATTTCTGCTTCCCGGATATAAGCGTTACAATTCTTGCTATTAGCTTCATGACTTTCTCCACAGTTACTACATTTCACATAATCAGACTGGCACTGTTGAGCCGAATGACCTTCTCCGCACTTAAAGCACACGACGGCATTTTTACATGCCCTAGTTGAGTGCGAGAATTGATAGCAGTTATTGCATTGGCGAGGTCTGTCTATAAATGGTCTTATTCTTATTTCTTCGAACCACAAAATAATTTTATCAGGAAGGTTTTGCCCGATTTTTGTCACTAGGATAGTTTTTAATGGTATACGTTTGCCCTCAGTCAGCTTTTGGAACCGACGCACTTCAGAAACTGGCACGCCGTTTGCCATAAGTTCCTCGGCCACCTCGCTGCAAGTTACATTTTGTGGAACGTCATATAGAAGAAATTTGGTAGTGAGAGTGTCTGGGATTAAGCGGGGTAGGATTGGTACCGAAAGTAAATTTTTTATATTAAGTAGCTGGATGGCAGTGGTGTTGTCGTCAGTCACGCAAACAATTTTCCCGTTTCTTGTAGCTTTTAAAAAGTTGAGCTTTATGTTGGGGCCCACGAGGCGTATAAGTTCATCCTTTAATTTTTTGGGGTGAAAATTGGGGATATTCCCTTCAGGGTTTTCAAGGAAGATAGTAAGAGGCCCCACTCCCTGAGCGAAAGCCTCATTCAAAAAATTAAGCGGCTGGAAATTCGCCGACCAGAAGTTGTCGTCATCCGACGACACCTCCATACCGAAAAAAACAAACCCACTTACCTCATAAACGCAGGTAGAAGGGAGAAAAGTAAGAAGAAAGCACAGCAGAAAGCAAAAACCAAGGTAAACAGAGAAGAAACAAGCTAAAAAAATATCCAAAAGCCGTGAAAACACCAGGAAAGCACGAGAGAGATAAGCCGCCATGTGCTACACCAACGCTCACCAACTTTTTTCCATTGTACATAATTTTTATGTATTACTACAAGGAAAACAAAATCTAAATGAGAGGTTATGTTTCGTTGTTTCCGAAATATTAAACCATGGATACTAAAAGTTTTCCGTGTTACTTGAGCAGCAGACACGCGGGGGCATTTAACTTTCATCGCTGATCGCTGTCAAATTATCACTGACCTAAGAAATAGCGATTTATATTTGAAGATCAGGTTGTATTTTTACCAGTGGTTTCAAATTATACTCAAAATAGTCAAAATTAATCTGAGTTAATGAATCATATATTAATAATATTTTTGAGTTATATTTGAAAAATACATTTCGAAAACTCTTTTTTTTTTTTTTTTTTTTTTTTTTTTTTTTTTTTTTTCAGTACAACTTGAAATACGGCATGACAAAATGTGATCCAAGGCATTTGTTTGTTAATTATATTTTACTAACAGAATGTATAATATTAAGCTACACAAATGTAAACTTGCTCAGTCGTCTTTCTATTTATATCCTTCTCCCTAAAATTTATAAATACAATATCAAAAATAACAAAACAAAATTGGGTTAACAGTAAACGAATATCACCATTGTATAACAAACAACACAGCTGATTTCAATTAAATAATTGAGGAGCAAAGGGGATCAAATTTCTCCATAGTTTTTTAGAGGAGGGCCAATCTTGCTGTTTTGACCTTCCAATTTTTTCAGGTTTTATTCATATTTAATTTTCTGATACGACTTTGCCCATTTAGTTGAAACGCTGAAATGAGGAATTTGCACATGTGGGGGATTCGAACAACTTAGTGTTTTTCTGATAATTTCAGACTCGTAGATTCCAAAAATGTTCTCAAAAATGTAAAAAACTGGGTCCATCATTTAAAAAATTAATTTTAAAGTTAAGCGAAAATCACGTGACATCAAAACGCTCCGTGATTGGTTGTGATGTCATCGTTCATGCAGACCAATATTTTTGTATTGCTTTTAAGCGCGCACTATTTACCGATTTTGTTTTTGCAAGTTCCTGAAATTTTCTAGCTATCAAAATTTATTTTTATTTAAACCTGAAGGTTTATTTTATCGATCTAGATAGCTTAGTTATCTCAATTTGTCATAAATGTCTCTTTTACCTGGATTTACCAAAGCACAATCAGACAACCTCCCGAAAATTGACAGCATGTCAATGTTTTCTTTCTTGGCAAAAAACCTGGATTTTAAGGGAGCAGAAATACGAGGAATTAAAACCCAAAGGTATGTAAAATCATTTATAATTTTTTCCAATTTTATTTAACATGTATTAATACTTTATTCATGCTAAACACAGCTCTTTTGTTTGTAAACACAAACAAGTCAAATAAATATACATATATCATATACACACATTTGTAGTAGCATCGTTTTTTATAAATAGAGACGAATGTAATATTAAAATAAAAATTAGAGGAGTTATTTATTGTGAGACCGGTCTCATTAGCCTTCGTGTTGCAAAAAGTAGACCGTAGCACTCCAAAACCAAACCAAAACCAAACCAATTCTTAGATATTTTAAATATGATGAAAAGAAATTTAAAATCTTTAAACGGCTTTACTTAATTATTTATACATTTTTAAATAGCAATACAATTTTATTGCCTTTAATATTAATGTCAAATTAAAAAATGTATAAAATTTCTCAAATTAAATTTAATTTTTAAAGTAATATCATTATTAAGTATTTTAAAAATATTATACTTTTTTACAAATTAGTCACCAATTTAATCGAAAAGTATCACTGTGATTTGATACACAAGAAAGTATGCATCTCTGAAGAAAATATTTATAATACCTTGAAAATACATAACCTTCCCCTCCCCTGAGTTATTTATTAGATAATTATATGCTTTAGATATTTATATGTTTTTCGATATTTATATGCTTTATAAAATATTTATTGTACTTGAACTCTGTGATAATACTCGAAAATTAGCAGTTTTAAAAGTTAAATAGCAGTGGTTAATCAACAATCCTTTTAAAGGTATAGATGTATTTTTATATACTTTAATTGTTCTAAATTAGAAATATTTAAACAAAAGTAAGCATTTACTGTTATTACTGTTGTATTTTTACAGAGTGGCACAATACAGTATTTAGAGCATGATTTTTTAATGCCAGACATAACAAAAAAATGCTATTATATGCGATACTTTACACAAAAAACAAATTTAAAAGTCGCCTTTTAACATGTAAACAGCATAGGAGCTCGGTGTTTACATGAACGATGACGTCCCAAACTCGGCGGAGATAAAGTAGCGTTTTTGAGAGACGTTAAAGAGTCCGCTATAAAACCCATTAGAAATCACTCATTAGGCCCCCAAATGAAAGAAAAATAGCTACTGTCCTGCTTACTTTTTTGTCTTCTATCGTTTAAAATCAAAATTAGAAAACGTGAAAATTCCTCATTACGCGCGTAATTTCAATACGCGCGTAATAACTGGGGCGCCCCAGTTACTATCCATCATTATCATGCTATCTATTATCTATTATACTTTTAGGTATAAGACAAGATAGTATAATTTGCTCCTCATTAAGTTTTTATTTTGCTACTTTTGTTTTTATTTTGCTACTAATGTAAATTTTTCAAATTAAGTTAACTTTAAGTTTGCAAATTTTTACATGCTACTTATGAATTTGTGAATACTACAATTATAAACCACTAATACCTATTAGTTTTAGGTGTGACATATTTTTTATTTTATCTTAATAAACAGCTTGTTAATTTCTTTTTACCAAAATTCTGCAATTGGTTTTTCCTAACAGTATGTTGAGGAGATACAACAAGATAGGGCTACAGTACATTAAGTACTTCCGTTTATTACAGTATTAATTCCGCTTGAATTCCTGGTTTGACAGTTGTCCAGTTAGTTTACCTATTTTAAAAATATCAAAACTTTAAGCAAAGCTGTAATGATTCAGGTAAAATGTAATTGCATTTAAAGCTATATTGCTATATGTCCGTGCAATCAGATCAATATTATTTGAAACTTAACCTATTACAAAAAGCACTCCTCCCCTCTAAGTTTGAAATGAAATTTAGCACAAAAAACACTTTTAAAATGTTACTTTTAATGCCATTTAAGTCATACTACCAGTTGAGACGCTGAATTATTCTATACTTGTCTATATGCCCGAATTTGTTATGTTTTATATGACTAATCACTGAATCACTTCTACATTCGAATTCGTGGACTATTTAACTGTTAACCTTATGGTTTGTTTACATCCTACCAATTTGAAAATAAGGAAAGTCCGAGGATTCATGCGTTCAAGGTCTGTTTTCATCTGTTTCCTGTGAGCTTTTTTCCCTGTCATATTTATCAGCTATTTTTTAAACTATAATTATTTCTATACGAAATAAAATGATTAGATCTTTTCCCAGTGTTTAATGCTCATCCTTAATTAGAAAATATATTTGCTTGCTGTACAAAAAGCCGATATGTGCGTTGTTTTAAATTTTTATGAGTGATATGAGTTTTCTGTGGGAAAGATTAATTCTTTAAAGCTTTGGTATTTTTATCAATTTTAAATGAATTTGTTTTAAACAGTTATTTTATTGTAGAGTTTGTTTTCTGAAAGGATTCAACATACTTATATTATTATTATAATTTCTATTTTTTTAACTAATGGAAGCTACATTTTTAATATTTAATTTATAACCACATGTTCTTATGTTTATAGTCATTTTATATGCCAATATAACTTAGATTTTAGTAAACTATAACCTTAAAACGTGTACATATGGTGATATTTGAAAAAAGAGTAAATATTTAAAGTTCGGCTCTCATAAAAAAAAGAAATATATTTTTTCCCATGACCTCATATTTATTAATATTAATTTATTTTGCTCAATCAAATATCAAACATTGATATTTTTTAAGGATGGGCTGTACAAGTGGTAGTTCAACCTCTTAAATGTTCCATTATGATGAAAGTTCAAGAAAGGAGTAATATTTAGTTATTAAAATTATAATCATATAGATTTTGAAAAAAAATATTAGGTACATCTGCCTTTTAAATAAAAATGTGCCTTTTAAAGACTTACAGATTTATTTTCTTTAAAAAATGCATTTTTCTCTGAATTCATCCCAATATCTATTTTTTTTCTCATCAAAGTGAAAGTTTATGATATTAGTATAATCTCATTTGGTTTTCTGTATTTTGGGAAATTTGAAGTAATGCCATTTGAAAAGTGCTACAAAAAGCTACTATACACTGTCTGCCAATAAGTATTTGGACACCTATGCAAATGACGATATCAGCAGTCCTGATGTATGGCACGGCCTCTGCCGGTCTACATCATGTAGAAAACAGCATCGGCATTAGTCGCATGCAAGATGCTGTGCAATTCGGAGCTCTCTGATTTCGAGAAAGGTATAATTATTGGGTATCACAAATGTGGCCGATCCTTAAGGGACATATTTAGTGATCTGAAATACCCAAAATCAACAGTGGTCTATGTGATTAAGAAGTGGAAGGTGAGCAGTAATTGTCGGAATGTGCCCCGAGTAGGCAGACCAATGAAACTGGGAGATAGAAACCAACGAGTGCTGTCCAGAGAAATTCAGAAGAATTGCACCCAACCGATGGCCCTCATCCACGAGGAGTTTTAACAGGCATCTGGGAGTATTGTTTCAATGAATACCATCTGTAAGGAAGCACATCTGCTTGGTTTTCATGGTCGTGCTGCTGCCCATAAGTCTTTGATCACAAATTCCAACTGCGCTGCTCGGTTAATGTGGTGCAAAGCACATCAAAATTGGACTGGGAAAATGGGTTCTTTGGAGCAACAAATCAAGGTTCACCCTTTACCGTTTGGATGGCAGGGTCTGGGTCTGATGTCTGCCTTTAGAATGTCTCCTGCCAGAATGCATTGTGCCAACACTCAAGTTCGGCAGAGGTGGAATTATGGTCTGGGGATGTTTCTCCTGGTGTGGACTGGGACTCTTGGTCCCCATTCATGGTAAGCTCAAAGCCGATGCCTACTGCACTATTTTGGATGACAATGTGCTTCCTACGTTGTGGCAGTTTTACGGGTTGGACCTCTGTTACTTTAAGGATGACAATGCCAGTTGTCATGTTTCGAGGTTAACCAAGGCTTGGTATGGTGCCAGTGGAGTTCATCGAATGGACAAGCCTGCTGAGTCCAGACCTAAACCCTATCAAGAATTTCTAGGATGAGTTGGATTGCCGAATTAAGGGGTGCACTACCCGTCCAAAATTGGTGAAGAAACTTGTATGTCTACTTTAAGCTGAGTAGAAGACAATGCCACTAGCTGTAATACAAAGACTTGTGGAAAGCATACCCTGGAGGGTTCACGCTGTAATTGCCTCTCATGAAGGCTCTACCAACTATTGATTTTGAATAAAGTTAGTTTTTCCTTTCTATCATAGGTGACTAAATACTTATTGGTAGACAGTGTATATAAGCTTCTGTACATTAAAAAATTAATTTCTATAATGTAATTATTATAAAAAGTAGAGCATACCTTTGTAATTAAATATTTTCATACTGCAGTTTTACTAAAACTGCTTTTACTTGAATTTAAATTTTATGTTTTTGTATGGAAAGATTTATATATAAGATGTTAATTTGAAGCAGCATAGTAGGAGGTATAAGAAGGAAGGCAGTTTTTAATAGTGTTAGGTTACCTTACTGTGTACAAATACCTCTACAAGTTATGAAATTAGATATTTGCCAAAGAACCTTGATATATCATACAATCATTGAGCGACAACAACCCAATATGGCTACCAAGCATGATGGGCCTTGCATAGGCTAGCTACTACTGACCTATGCAAGACCCATCATGGTTCGGAAGTTTATTTTAGCCCAATCTGATAAGGACAAATACAACAAAGATAACTTCAGGGTAACTGGGTAGAACATAGGGAAGATCACTCTGGTGCTTGAAACTTGTGCGCACTAAAAGGAGGTGTGCCTCTGAAGAAGATCTCAACAAATAAATTAAGTTTATAGGTTTTAAGCTTTAAGTGTAATATTTCAATTTTACCTAACTGAAGTTAGCATTGTTTTATTCAGTAATTCTTAGAAGTTTTTTCTTATCTATTTATACATTTTTATAAAACCTCAGAGTTTGTATGTGCTTGAAAATACTTTAAAACTCTATTTTTAATGATTACAGAAAAAAGTCTTTAAAACTGCATTTTTTATGTGAAAATGTTTTTTATATGAATTTTTACAAAAGTACTTTCTTTTATTGCCTTTTCCTCTCTTGCACATAATTAACACACATTTTTATAATAGTATTACTAGCAAAACCATTTGATAACAAATTGTAATTGTTTTTTGATACTATCTGTTTATTGCAATTATGTGTTTTCACAGGATTTTTACTACAATCTTTACTTTGATGTAATATTAATGGGTAACTAACATCATAATATAATTCTTTAATTTTTTCTTTGTTATTTTGTATATTCAGTTTACATTATAATACACATAAACAGTAAGATTTGAAAATGCAGAAAGTTTGCTTTGGTAGCTCTTAAAAATTATTTAGAATAAACCAACACAGAATTTTAATTACTAAATTTGCATTACTATAATATCTTATTTGTAGGTATTTTTTTACTTTTCTAATTGAGAGTGAATCCTATAAATAGAATAAATATTGAACTTTTTTTTGTTTTATCATGTAGGTTTACATTATTATATACATAAGCAGTATAATGTGAAAATGAACTAAGTGTATACCAAAAGTTTGCTTAAGTAATGTATTGCATAAAAATAATATAAAATAAAAACAGTATAAATGTAATAACTAAATCTAGACAGTTACAATGTTGTAATAGTTGGTGCTTTTTTAATTTTTCCCTTAAAGCTTTTTTTTTTCTTCTGTCAATTTAATGCAAACCCAAAGACCTATTTAACCACTGTTTGGATAATCCTAAATATTCATGACTATTATGTCTCCTCCATTAGGACCTTCACAATTTGTTATAATAGCTTTCCCCATAAGTAATATAAATTATTATAAAGCCAGAAGCAGGGTTGACATGATTTAAACCAATTGATTTTTTTGAAAAAGTCATTGATTTAAATCATTTTTTTTTCACTTCTTTTAAAACCTATAGTCCAAAGACGGGAGAATTGGGAATCAGTCAGCACAGTAATACCAATAAGTAAATAAGTGTAAATAGATAGCATATGCTTTCCAAGAATTTAGGGGTGCTGTTACTAGAAAGTATGTAGTAAGGGTAGTACAATGACTGATTATGACTGGTGGAAATCATTTTATGCAATGGGAGGTAAAGAGAGTATTACAAAACTTGATATCCAGTTTGTCTACCAAATAACAACAGCCGTGGCTTCATCTGCTGGAATGAAAAGACAGTTTTCTTCTTTTAGTATTGTTCATTCTAGCCTTCGTAACCAATTAGGAGTGGATAAAGCATCAAAGCTAGTGTTTTAATTGAAACAATTAAATCCATAATTCAGTGCTTAAAAATATTAAAATAATTGTGATTTGTTTATTAAATAAACAGTTTGCATTAAAAGAATATTTGTTCTTTTAATTTACATCTTATTTAGTTTGCACTATCCAATTACAAAATAGTAGAATGTATTTAGATTAAAATTTATATATTTAAGTTTAGGTAATCAGTGTGCAGAATATACTAGATAGATAAGATGTTACATCTTATAACAAACTATTCTATGTATATTGCAAAAAAACATAAAAACAACAATTAAAATTAGTATCCAGAAAAAAATAAAAAAAATCCGATTTAAATAAAAAAAAATCTGATTTAAATCAAATAAATCTGATTTTTAAAAAAATTTTTCCAACCCTGGCCAAAAGGATATAACACTAGAATCAAATAAAAGCTGGCCAAACAATGGCCCATTGGTTAGGGTGCTGGCCTTCGGATCCGGAGTTCGTGGGTTCGAATCACACTGTGACATGGATGTTCATAGCCATTCGGAATCAGCTTTAAGCAGTAGGTCCCAGTCTCATTAGCCCTCGTGTTGCAAAAAGTAGACTGTTGTGCTCCAAACCAAATATAAGTTATATATAATTGTAGGATATGTTTTGCCACATTTCCTTTTTAGTATGTAATATAATCAGATATTACTTCAACTGTTTAGTAATATTAAGATGTAAATATGTTGTTTAATAGTTAAAGTTATTATGAAACATCTGTATTAAATTTGTTTTTTACCATTTTACTTCTATAATTATCTGTATATTTGTCACATAAAATTATATGTTTATATTATCTTTTACAGGGTCTCATTAGCCCTCGTGTGCAAAACAGTAGACCGTAGCGCTCCAAACCAAACCAAACCTATCGTTTACAGATCTGTCTCACATAAATAAAATATGCATAATATAAGATATGAGCTATATAGTGAATGTAAGTGTAAATTTTTTTGCTATTTTACTCATATTGCTCATTACTTTTTTCACTTTAATTTTTAATACCTTATAAAATTTCATGGCTTCCTCTTATATTAACTTATATCACATTTTTAAACTATCAGTGTCAATATATATTAAGATAATTATTTGAATTTTAACTTCAATTTTCATAATTTTTCACCTTATTGTATATTTCTGAATCTAAGCCCATCCATGTGTAAGTCAAGGGGGATATTTTTCTTATTATCATGTTTATTAAATGATATATTTATTATTAGGAGCAATATTAGACTAAGAATGTATAACATATTTTCGAAAGTTTTAAAACTTAAAATTAATCTGTTTTATTATTGAAATGAATTTGAAACTGAAAGATTAGCCAAGTATGTTAAAATAAGATTCTTTTTTTTAATACACTGTATTAAATGTTACATAATATATGAAAACTTAAAGGTAGAAAAAGTAGACAAAGTTATTAAAAAAGAAGGTATATATTCAAGACTGTTTATAAAATAATTGCAATAATTAAAATGTTTAGGGAGGGCAGTTATAAAAGATGAAAGGACCACATATTTACAATCTCTAAAGTGCTGTTTCTTTGGATAAAAAACTTTATAGCATCCATTTTTTTATGTAAATGTATCAGTAATATCCTTGTTTTTATGTAAAAGTTTATTGGTATGTTGAATAGGGATGAAATGAATATTATAATAACTATATAATATTGATGATATTATAATAACTATATAGTTATAATAACTATAACTGTTTGTTATGTGGTCTTTGTGAATGAATTTCAGCAATTTTGTGCCTTGCCATATGTCCAACCTAACAATCCAGATATTTAGACCTGAAATCTAATATTTGGAAGTAGAAAATTTGTTTTCTCACAAAAACAAATTATCTTAAATGTATTGATAATTTGATAATCGCAAAATTTAACAAATTATCAATTTTTTTTTTTTAATTTCAAATACAAAACAAAATTGGTTGGGGGATGTTTGAGAAATAGAAAAATTTATATAGTGGAAAAGTAGTTGATTAAAAAAAATAATGCCATCAGGCAGAGATGTATGTAGGCCTTTTCTTCACCTGTACGGTGGTAGAGAAGAATAAAGCTGAAGAGTTTATCCGACTTTTGTGAGAATTTATGGTTTTAAGATCTATTATTATTTCCAATTCAGGGGCACTTGCTTTTACAGCATTCACTACTACCAGGCTGCAGACATTTGTTGGCCATTTTATTATGAAGCACCATATAGATGGCCAATATTACTCCTGAGGGACAACACAAAGAAAGTTGGCCTTCATAATTTAGAAACAGGGACCAAGCGTAAGATCCCTAGGCTTGGCCTGTCCCCTCCAGAGGTATTGCTTGAAAAATTTGACATTGCAATGATGAACCTATTTTAAGTGACCCAATTACCATTAATGAATATAGCAGATTTTTGTCTAGCTCCAAGGCTCCCAACCCTCCTCTTATCAGATTGATGCCTTTGCCAACTGAGCTACTAAAGTTAGGTTTTGGAACCTTGAAAATAAACCCTTCTAAAGAAGACTAGTATCTCTCTTAAATTTCTTAAATATATATATATATATATATATATATATATATATATATGTGTGTGTAATAACTATTTCCTATACTCACAGTAATTATGTAGCCCTTATTATTTTTACTTGCCTGGACTGGTCAGCAAGAAGAAGAAGCCTTATCACCTAGCAGTAATAACGATGCAGTCAGGCACCATTGAAGAGAATAGCACAAGTCTAATTAAAATTTTAGAGCTGCTAAAATGGACATCTTTACTAGTCAACGACAGACAAAAGAAAGACAAAAATCACTCTACTCGAACACAGGTGCACCCAAGAACGAAAACAGAAAGAATTTTCCCAAGGGATAAGAAACTTAGTGAATTAAACTGTTAAGATCAGGAAAAATGCAGAGCCATTTGCCGGCGACAGCTGGAAAACAAGTTGAATAGACAGAAAACTTTCATCTATAGAACAGACAGTTTTGGGAAATGTATCAAAAGAATTTTAAGTCGAGGACACTCCTTTGATTAAGACATTTAGAGGCTGGGAAAAAGATTTTAAAGAATTAGAATGGGAGGAGGTTTTTAAGGAAATATTAAAGTTAAATAATTTTGATATATTACATATATATATATATATATGCGTGTGTGTGTGTCTTTTTGTTTATAATATTTTTACCTTTATAATGTTTGAATAAAATATTTTTATTTTCAGAAAATTATACCCAATTTCCATGAAACATGATTCCAGAATTCTAGTCTTGCTGAAGTAAAAGTGTAATGTATATTTTAGTCACCTGAATTATTTCATATTTTGAGTTACAATTTTTTAAATTTTTAAAAATGTTTTGATTTTTTTATTATTTGATTTTAAACATTGGATTATTTTTAATCATATTAATGTATTTTTTTAGATATAAGCAATTTTGATTAGATGAGATAATGTGCAAATGGTTTTTTTTTTTTTTTTTTTTTTTTTTTTTTTTTTTTTTTTTTTTTTAAAGTAGTAGATATGTAGTTGATATATATTTTTATTTATACATATATAAAATTTTGAGAAAATATTTATTGTAATGTTTTGTAATATTTTATCAAAATGTTAACCGTTTATATTTCTTACTAGATTCCTCTTGTGTAACTAGGAGTAGGTATTTTATAAATTCAAGCATTCTAAAGACTAAAAATTTTTTACATTTCATTGAGTTTTAAATTGTGAAAGCATTTAAAAATGAATTTTTTATTAATTTGTGTTTTCTTGTTTTTTCTATAAATATATCAGCATGCCTTCTTGCTTTTACTATGAATTATTTATAATTTTCAGTTTATTTGAGTATGCATGCTTTAGTTTATTTCAAAAAGCTAGTCATAGTACTGATTTTCCTGAGATTTTTTTTCTATCTGCATTGATCCCTTGTAATGAAAATTAAAAATTGTTTGCATTTTTAAAATTGGAAATATAAAATCAGTTTTGATGATATGATCCCCAAATAATACTCTTCAACTTTTATTAGCAGCATGTATAGTGGATATACAAGTATAATAATTCTTTTAAAAAGTATTAATATGATATATAATTTAAAATTTTTTTAAAATGTTTATTTTTGTGTATGTGACATTTGATTTAAAGCTGTAAATTTTTTTCTGTTATAAATTTTCTTTAATTTCTAAAATTGATGCTCTGTATTTTTTATTCTAATTTTTTGGATAGATTTATATTTTTACGGAACACATTTTAACCATATAATTAAAAGCAGATATGAAAAGTATGATTTTTTATTTAAATTTTTGTCTTAAATAAAATTTATTTCTTATTTCGTTTTATCTCTTTCTGAAAGAAGAAAAATAATGCTTCATGATATTAAAATATAAATATTAAAAAAAATAGTAAAAAGATTCATTCACTGCTAGTTGGTTAATAGAATGAATCTAAAAAATGAAAATAAAGTATTTTATAAATTATCTGACCCAAAAAAAGAAATTTTTGTATAAGTTTGTGTTTAGTATCAAATTCTCACCATAAATTCACAGCAGAAAGATTGCATCAGCATTTAAAATTATAGTATTGCATTAGCCGCATAAAATTCTTACCACAATTTACAGAATAAAGACTGCATAAATGTAAATGCTGTACTGAAGGAAAATGGCACAAAAATACTAAAATTGTATAGTAATGCTGCACTAAGTTAAGGTATGGCATGTTATTGGTATGAATGTCAAATTCACATATTTTTTTTCTTCCAATGCCACTAGCTAATACAAACTTTATGCCAAACATGGCTGCAAAGCTGTTACTCATTTATCACCACCTGGGTAATATGTATAGCTTAAAAAGGGCTACAGATGTGCATAATGTTGTGCCACTGTGTCCTCAAAAATTAAGAAGCAGGGGCCAAGCAGATGACTCCCAGGCTTGGTCTGCCAGCTCAGGTATCATTTGAGCTTAGAGGATATTGGGACCAAAAACCTACTTTACGTGCCCTAGCTGTCATTAATGAACTTGGCAGATCTTTTGTCAGCTTGAGTCTCAAATTCACAATTCCGGTTATGAAACTGACACATTTGTCCACTGAGCTACCATAGCTCATAGCCACAAAATCTTGGATCTTATAAGTTCTGATGTTCTATTCCTAATTTGTTCAGCATGGGTGACACTAAGCTTGAAAGTAGCAGTATGACTTCAATGTCATTTAGATGTTATTTTCAAAATTTTCCATTTCCTTCTTACTCAAATATTATTAAACAAGTACTGTCCTGAATGATGACTGATTGGTAAAGCTCTGCTTTTTGGTATAAAACTCTGCAGTTTCGAATTCTGTTTCTGAGATGGATATTCATGAATAGTCAGTGCGTTTTTAAATTTAGCAGGCCATCCTCACATCTTAGAGGTATTTTGTAATTAAAATAATAAATTGTTAAAATCTGGAAATAGCTTTATTGGGCAATAAATAATTTTTTTTAAATGAAAGCATGCATACTACTTGCCTTTCCTTCCTATAAAATAAAGGCTAAATTCATTACTGCTGTTCTTCAGTATGAGAGTTTGGGGGTTTGAATCCTACTAGTACATGGATGTTCATAGCCAAAATTGGCTTTAAGTCTCAGTTTCATTAGCCCTCCTACAGCCAAAGACCGAACGATGGCCAAATGGTTAGGGTGCTATTCTTCGTATCTGGAGTTCGTGGGTTCAAATCCCACTAAGGCATGGATGTTCATAGCCGTTCGGAATCGGTTTTAAGCAGTAGGTTCCGGTCTCATTAGCCCTTGTGTTGCAAAAAGTAGACCGTAGCGCTCCAAACCTAACCTAACCTACAGCCAAAATGTAGACTGTAGAACTTTAAACCAAACTAAGCCAACAAGCACCAATACCAAAGTATCTACAGCAGACAGAAATGACAGAAAGCCAGTAATTTAAATTGACATGAGTATTATTTAAAAAAAGAGAAGATTGTAATTGCTCCAAAATCTCATTTCAGATGAATAAGTCTGTTTATTATTATTGCATGTAAGCAATAAATTGCCAAAAAGGCCACACCTACTGAAAGTTTAAATTTCAAGCTCATACACAATATGGTTTTTTCTTCTTGAAAATACAGTACCTATTCTTGTATATAAATGTTTTTAACAAAAACTAAAGTAATAGTTTATAAATAGTTGACATAAATTGCCTTTAAAAAGTGCTTCTTTTTTATCCACTTTTATGTTTACATAAAGAAGTTAAAACCATTAATTTGACAATTTTCTTTTTCTTTGCAGGTACTGCTTGAATCCTAGTTAGTTTTGACTCACTTCCACTATGTTACTCGATGACATAATTTATATGTCACTGCTGTTTGTGTCAGTGGCAATTGGACCCATTATTAGAAATGTGCCAAACCCATATCATCGGAAATTATCCTCAACTATTATTGGATTTTTTATTGTTTTCATAGTTTCAGGATATCATATTATTCATCCTCTTCTTGTTACTTCTGTTAATGCCTTCATTCTTCTTCTGTGTAGTAAAAGGTAATTATAACTTTTTATAATTTAAACAATTTTTGATTATTAAATGCTACCTATATACAGAGAAACCTTGATTCATAATTTTTCAATTAACTAGGAATAGAAAGCAATGTATGTAGAAATTCTGCAAAATGTGCGATTATGAATAAATTAATTATTTAAAACACTAATTTGAAGTATGTAAAATTGAAAAAAATAGCATATTTAAAATGTTTAACATTAAAAATAATATTTTTAAATAATACCTATTTTCTGAATATTGATTGACTGCAATGACTGGATATTTTAAATCTCTCTACCTGTGGAAGTACTCTATCACATTAGCTATTTTCTGGCTTATCAATCCCCCCCCCAAAAAAAAAAAATCTGATGATCAGTTGCAATTTTTAATGAAGTATTTCTTTGAAAATAGCGTAAAAATGCAAATTCCCTTACAAGAACCTAAACAAGTTATTAAAATTACATATGAAATAACTTTATACATTAACATTTGAAGTTAACAGCTATAAAGCAGTAATACAGATTGTTAATTTTTTATCAAATAATAAATAATAATGAAAATATAGATAGGTTTTAAGTTTAATGGCAAATAACATTGGCATTCTTCCAAACCCTCAATACTCCTTATATTCGATTAAATATATTATCATTTGATTAATTTTAACTTTCTGCTTTTTTAAAGTGAATCGTATACCACGGATGATACAATGTTAAAATTCACTCATTTTATTTATTTATTTATTTTTTTGTGGCTGACACTCATCTGTCAATTTTTTTAAATACCAACTTTCTATATTTTGTGACAACGTTTGATTCCCTTACTGCTGCTAGCAATAGACCTAATTAAAAAAAAGTGGAAACAGTTTAAAATTAAATACACGGCACTCCTATGTAAATCCAAATTTACAAAAAGATTTCCACACTTTTGTTTTCTATATAGCAAAGTCCCGAATTTTCTGTTTTGTTTTCTTTTTTCTTAGGAAATCTACATTAGGATGTTGTGCTTGAAAAGTTAATCCTCTGTAGTAAGTTTTTGACTGAACACAGGCAATTTCCTCCCTTGACACTCACATCTGATCTGATTGGTCCAATCTCAGAATATAAAAACATGGTATTTTAATTAGAACAAAAACCAGGCAAAGTTAAAAAATTAATAAATAAAAAAAGAGCATCAGAAACACATCAGCAGAACTTTTTTAAAAAGTAAATAAATAGAAAATAAAAGTAATTATTTTTAGTTACTTCTCCATATCTGTAAATATTATGATGGTTGTATATGAAACTAAGCTTCCCATAAAATAAAAAATATTGTTGAGTGCCCTAAAAATTTGAAACCTAGTCATCATTACAATTTAAAAAAAATCTCTGGTTGTCTAAGAATAGTTTCTGATGAGCCAGAAATCATTTTGCCATTTACACAACCATGAACATTCTTATCAGTTCAAAAACACTTCCTCAGTTGGACTAAAAACAATACATCCAGAAAGATAACAGAAAGGGGCTGAAAATTCTCTATGTTAGATGTGGGAAGATGGCTTTAAAAAAATAACATTAGTTCTATGGGAATAAATTTGGGACCAAATGAATTAAAGGATGAATGCCAGAAACAGAAAACATAGTGTAGGGTTACAAGATCAAGAGTCTACTGTATATGTATGTGTGAGTGTGTATATATATATATATATATATGTATGTGTGTATATATATATATATATATATATATATATATATATATATATATATATATATATATATATATATATATATATATATATATATATGACATGTCGTGATCCAGAGTTAAGGCGAGTGGAAAACAGTCTTCTTGATAATAATAAGTTTATTAAGCCATCATTAAAGTAAAACTTGCACCATTTTCACTTTTTCATCAAAGACATGCGTAGAGTGTTGTTGACAGCTCCATGTCTATGCACTCACCGAAAACTTATCTGTTTGCAAGCTCATCAAATTGTTTCAAAATGCTTCTGCCTGACCGGATTATGCGAGCATGGGTCTTTTTTATTTATTTTATTATTATAAAAGAGTTTCCTCTTTAAAATCGTTTTTAACTCCCGTAATTTCTAACTACCCCTTTTTCAGACCTGACATATATATATATATAATTTGCAATAATAGAAGCTTATATTTTTAAAAACTTATTCAATAGCATACACATATTAAATATCTAAATATGCTGATTAAAAAATTAGTTAATATTAATAACATAAAATTCTCTAGAGATTTCAATGGAAATTTCTGTTATACATTGTTAGATTTTATTGCACTGCATAATTATATTTTGCTTAAAGATCAATTGTTCATATAAGGTGTTGGTGTATCTTAGGGTCATAATGATTCTATTATACTTTCTAATTTATATCTCTATTATTGTGAGTTAAATAATATAATAAACATTATCAATTATTTTGGTACATAGGTGGCATAATAGTACTCAATAACAGCAATGACACATACACACACATATATATTCTTATACACCTATATTATGTCTTCAAAATTTTTATGTGTATTTATTTTCTTTTTTAACTGCAGTATAAATATATACGAGTTAAAATTAACTACTTTGTGACTATTTTATAGTTGCAATAATTTTGTTTTGTTTCCTTTCTTTAAATACTTCAATGTTTTATAACTTTCATTTTTATATCTTGTTAATTAACCTATGTGTTTAGTTTTCTTTCCAGAAAGTAATATACAAATAACTCTACACCAAATACATTTCCATCTGTTGTCAATGCTTTGTAAATTATCTGACATTTTTAGGTTTACCTTTTATTTGAAATAAATTAATTTAGTTTAAAACATATTTGTAACAATGTAAATGTCTCAATTTAATTGCTTACAATTTATTTTTGCTGACTTATCGAATTCTAATTGTGTATAATAAAAGTACTTGTTAATAAGTAGAACATTACTTTATTATTTTAATAATTCTATGGTTTTAAAAGGATTCATTATTGTCCCTGCTTATCAGAAAGTAGACAAACTGCATCCAAATAATTTTTTTATTCTTAAATGTTTTTTGTATAAAATATACAGCAAAATAAATCCTTGAAATTTGTAGTGTTTTGCATAAATATATTTGTACTGAATTCTATGTAATAGTGTGCATATTTATTTCAGGATATGCCATATTGTGAGTGCTGTATTTTGTTTTTCATATCTTGCATTTTTTCGAAGTACACATTATTTTGGACTATCCATACCTCCTGGTCACACAAATGCTATTCAGATGATACTTACTCTTAAGGTAAATGAGATAATTTTAAATTGTCATTCTGTATCCTATGAAGGTTTTCTTTTGCACTAAACCAGTTCGCATGTTTGATAGATAATTTTAAAAGTTCATAAGTTAGTATTTAAATCTCCACTGCACTCAAAGATGAAAAATGGTCAGAATTTTCAGAATTTAGTCTAAAGTCAGTATTTGACGAAAAATTATATTATTCTTGCATGTGTTAGTGTTTTATTTTAATACTTTAATTTTGCTTTACTAGTCTAAAATTATTTTAAAATAAGGGCAAGATGTGTGTGGGAGAGATATATGTAATTTTCTTGTAGATATGTAGAGTTGTCTGGTTTGTTATGTAGATATTTGTATGCAGATCAAATGTGTTCTTTATTTTGCTATATATTAAATTTTGGCTCTTTTTAAATTAGTAAGTAGCTTTATAATATCTTAACTTTCCTATAATAATATACAAGGCTTTCAAAGTAAAGTTGCGACTTACATTATTACAAAATAACGAAAAGACAGTACAAATGTTAACTTTTATTTGTCAATTGCTATACTAAAATTGGTCAGTACTTTTAAAAATCTGTCACTATTTTTTCCAGTTTTGGTAAGTAAATCAGTATTTTAGACTCTGACTATCCTTCATACCTGACTTGACTGGAAGTATATTTTGTCAGGGTTTGGTAGCTCTAAAAGACACAGGAAACTTTTGTTCTTGCTATAAATCTTGTATTTCCATTTTCTGTATTTGTATAGTTAAATTAATAAAAAAGATATTGCCTTGTTTTATGTTAGACTTAATGTTAATAAGAAACAAACTATAACATGAGAACTTAGATATGGAGTTAGAGTTGAGGGTCTATTATCATATTGATAAATTTTAAATCTGTTGAATGTCTGTATAAAAAGGCTTATAGAGCTTCTTTTTGAAAGATACATGATGGATTCATTAGGTCTTCTAGATTTATGACATTTCATATACACTACAGAGAGTATACAGAGAGTTCTATACTTAACTTTTTCATTTGAAATGCACATGGTTAAATTTACTTTGCCTGCAAAAGTCAGTAATATGATATTTTTCACTTATAACCCCAATTAAAAATATCTATAAAAAAAAAAACTTATAAATTGTTCATGTTATGGTTGGTTTGGATCGATAAGGTCTACTGTTTTGCAGCATAAGGGCTAATGAGTCCAAGACTTTCAGCTGAAAGGCGATTCTGAATGGCTACGAACATCCATGCCTGTAGTGGGATTTGAACCCATGAATTCCAGTACTTAAAAGCAGCGCTATACCATTCGGTCATCATTCGACTGTAAAATGTTTAGTTCTTTCTTTATCACACCCTTTTAATGATAATAACCATTATTCCCCCAGCATAATTAAATCTCTAAAAAAGTATTTTCACTGTGTACAAGGGGCTGGGATTTGCACTTTAACCACCCGTCAAACTATACCCCATCCCTTCAAAAAATAAAAAATAAAATTATGCATTTACATTTAGAAAGTTCATAGATGCCATTTATGAACTAATTTTATTAAATCCCAAAGAATTTACATTAGTGTCCTTTAAAGGGTTAAACCTGTTTCACCACAACATCCAATTTAAGTGCTACAGAGGTAGAAGATCGTTTACATCTCGAGACAATTAAAAGGATATCTCTTAGCTCGTTTTAAAAGTGGTGAGGAGAACAACATACATTTAAAATTTTAATTAACTTCATGTTGTCTTAATTAATTTCACAATTTTACACTAACTTATCTAGATTACTGCCACTGTGCATGGTTTGATAGTTGCAGCACTACACAATGCGACCAATGATATTTTTTCTTACATGCTAACAGTGAGTTTCAAATCTGGTAACTCTATATAAAGGTACATTTTTCATAAGTTTAAGCAGTATAAGCTAAACAGAAGAAAAAAATGCTATGTTTGTCAATTTATCATTTGCTTCTGGCTTACGTGGAATTGTGTTTATTAAAAGATTAACTGATCTGTTACCATTATAGTACTGTTGTTATGGGGTGATTATAACACAGATAAAAGTCATTTTAAATTTTTGAGTTTTTACTGATTTCAAAATTTATATACTTTTTGCTGTTATAATTTTTTTTGTGATTTACTGTTTTTTAAACAGTTCCATTAATTTTTGCTAATTTAGTGACATTTTGTCATCAACAGTAAAAAGCATTTCCAAAAAACACATGTATTACATCTGTTTCATGGTATATAAGTCGACCCCTCACTTTAAGTCTTTAAAAAGCCCCAAAATTTCTCAGCTTATACACAGATACATATGGTACCTTTTTTTTTTTAGAAGATTAACCACTATAAATGTAGTATTGCTATTTTTGCACAATTCTAGCACAAGAGTTATTATAAATTTACTTTTTAATTTTAGTTTTTTCTCATTTCAGAATATTTGCTAATTTTATTTATTTTTCTCCATTATATATTTTTTCATTATTTTCTGCTTGAAATGAATGTTTAGTTTATTTTTGCTAATTTTGTGATGTTTGTCACCAGCAAAAATTGCTGTCAAGAAGGTCATACATTACATCTGTTCTGTGGATCTATGTAAGCTGTTTGTCCGACATTAGGTCTATAATAAGTCCTACAAATTCTTGACTTATACACAGAAGTATATTGGTATTGTGATAGTATTTTCTGCCAAAGTACATTATTTTTATTCAGAATTTTATCTAAATAATATATTTGTTTCAGATGGTTGGATTAGCCTTTGAACTTAAAGAAACTTGTGAAGGAATTGATACAAAAGATGAAAATACAGTATTACGATATAAATATAGAAAGATTGATGTATCTTTCTTTGGAGTGTTCCACTATGCTTTTTGTTTTGCTGGAGTTTTGATAGGTAATATTTTTTATGAGTATTAAATGAGTTTGGTGTTATATTTATTGATATTTCATTGTAAATATGATTCTGTTTTTTAATTTTATTTTTTAAAATAAGAAATGGTAAAGAACTTTGTTTCTACTTCCGATTGTAAGTCATACTATAGTCATTTAGGATATGATTTCGTATAGGTCTCGTATAAGGAGCAGGTATGGAGGCGAAATAATCAGCCGTAGATGATTTTAAACTTAACAACTATTCATTTATTTAACAAAAAGCATTTAAAGAAATATTTAAAGTGTATCAGTAAAATCGTCCAGAGAGGAGGTTACTCTAGACAACCTGCTCATCTCAAAGTTCAACCAGGAGTCCCCTTCCGTTTCTTCTTTTCCAAACAGGAAACCTCGGTTTTAGGGGAGATTGAACCCCCCCTCTTTGACCTTTGTCCTTGAGTAGCCGGAACGCCTTTTGGTGCCCAGCCGATGCGGTCACACAAAGCACAGTTAATTTTCTCTGTTGGTACATTGACAAAACCGGCACACTTGACACCTCTAATCATCCATGCATCAAAAGGACCATTACTGGTACAATACTGCCGTTTTCAATTGTTCAAAAGAATAAAAGTTCGCATGACCGTTGCGACTCTTACATATGTTTTAGAAAATTATGTTCTTACATTTGTTAAACACATATGAACAGGTATGATAATCTGAACAGGTTTATAAAAATGCTCTTGATACTTTATCATATTATATCTGAATGTGAACATGAATGTGGAAGCGTTCACATAATATTAGAGCTTTTCAAAATAGTCATTTATTTTGAAAATGAAGAGCTACAGAGAAATATCATCAGGCAGTGTTTATAAGGCAAATATTTGTCTAACTATTTATCCAATGAGTAATTGCTTATGAAGTATATAAAAACTTTTAAACAAAGAATGAAAATAATAAATTTTTCTGAAAATAGAAATGTCCAGAAAAATGCAATAAATTTATATGCAAATGTCATACCATAAGCCATACTTTATAAAATTTATACTTTAACTATATATATAACTTTATATATATCACTCATATTTTGAGGGACCTTTTTTTCATCTTTAACATTGCAAGAGAGTATGTTCCAGGAGTTTTAGAAAGATATATCTGTAGAACATTTTGCATCAAGGGCATCATGGAGATTTTCCAATATGGATCCTCCTAAATATGACCTACGCATGAAATAAAACTTGTTTATTGGAAATTATTCAAAATCTGGATAAAAATGTAATTGTCAGCTCAAAGATAAAGGCAAGTGCTTACAATATATACGTATTTTCTGGAGTATGAATAAAATGAAAAAGTTAACAGAGATTTTAAACTAAAAGTTAGCTTTAAAAAACAATAAACCATAATTTTTTGAATTAGGGATATAAAACCAATTTGGTGAATTTTTGAAAAAAAATCCTCCTATGGGATTGTATTTCCTGTAAAAATATATTTCTACAACACATTGTAAAAATTATCTATATGTTCTAATGCTTTGAACTATATTCTTATGTTGTGAATATAAGCCCTCATAGTTCAGTCAGCAAAGGCATTGATCTCATAACTGGAGGGTTGTAAGTTAAGCTGGCCAAATATCTGCCATCTTCATTAATGGGAGCTGGGGACCGTAAAATAGGTTCTTGGTCACAATGTCCTACAAGTTCAGACGATACCTCTGGAATTGGCAGGCCAAGCCTGGAGGTCTTCTGCTTAGTCTCTTCTACTAAATTTTCAGGACCCTGTGGGATCAATGTGTTTGAATCTGTATCATTCGTTAAGCTACACATGCTCCCTGGGGGATTTTATTATTTTAATAATTCTGTGAGTTTAAAATGATTCATTATTGTCCCTGCTTATCAGAAAGTAGACAAACTATGTAAGCGCACCCTCTTTCTGGTGCGCTATGTTAGCGTGGGACCTGCCCGCCTACTGTACTGGGGCAGGTATGTTAGACCGCAGTCGCTGGGATGCATGTAATTAAAAGAATTCCTCCAAAAGCTTGGACGGACAAAACAAAATTTATTTACAACATTTAAGACACAATTAAAGTAAATTAAATATCATAGTTGTGAGTCTCGGAGCTTTTCAATCTTCAAAACTGCATGACCGAGCTTATATGTCCGAGGAGAAAAAAAAAAGTACGAAAGTTTTCTCCCTTTCCAAGCAGAGGGATCTGTGTCAGTTGCTGGCTTGAATCCAACTCCAACTGCCCTCTTGCAAATCTCTCCCTTCATCAGTGTGTGTGTGTGTGGGGGGGGGTATCTGGAAACTTGAGCCCTACCAAAAAGAGCACATCCTGCTTCTCCAAGGCCCTGGGAAAACAACTAACGACACTGAAACATCCTTATCAGGCCCCCTTTTGCCGGCCGGCTTCTTACGTCTCCTAAGAAATGCCGGGTGGAAGGGGTCAGTGGGTCGATTCTGCCGATATCATCAAGGGCACGCATGAGTCGTGGGTGCAAATTCCTTACAAACTACATCCAAATAAATATTTTGTTTTTTGTGTTATATTGTATAAAATATACAACAAAATAAATCCTTGAAATTTGTAGTGTTTTGCATAAATATTTTTTTACTGAATTCTATGTGATAGTGTACATATGTATTTCAGGATGTGCCATATTGTGAGTGCTGTATTTTGTTTCTCATATCTTGCATTTTTTCGAAGTACACATTATTTTGGACTAAATAAGTAACAGTTTTGCAGCTGTGTTTGGCATAAATATATAAATGTCTCTATTGACAGCTACATTTTGGGGAAAAAAATGTGTTGAATGTTTTGTCAGTTTCATTATTATATTTAATTATGAGTATGTAAAGTATAAATTGTATTAAAAAATATATTTTTAAAACTGAAGTAATTGTTTTTAAAAGTATTGTTCTTATAATTAAGGCTTATTTTTGTAGGTCCTTATTATAAATATAGAACATACTCAGATATGTTTCAGTTACCATACAGCACTTGTGTATCAGCTAATAAATTTTTGAAGAAAAGAATTCAGGTTGTTCCATTATACATCTTCTTATATCTGTGTGGCAATTTCCTTTATCCTCTTGAAGTAAGTACAGTTTCATTATGTGTTATATAGTTTCAGAAAATAGGAATTTGTCATGTATGTGAAGTGTAATTTAAAAAAAAAGCTTATTTAGATTATTGATGTAAAGCTAAATTTCTCAAATTGCTTTTTAATTCTTTCAATTCTACATCATTTTTTAAATTATAGTCTAATTAAAGTTTAATCTTAATTCAATCTATAAGCACTGAAGAAAAATCAGTAACTTGTAGAAATAGAGCATTTGTATCTGTTCTCTTCAATACTTATAAATAGGGCTGGCTCATCCTTAACCTTTTCGCGCCTACTGTCACATATACTTGCCAGCAAGAAATGCATTCACTTCCTGGCCGACACACTGGCGTGCCAGAGCATTTTCTCGTTCACCCCTGACCGTCACATATGTGTGCCAATGTTGCGGAATATTTTAAAAACTATAACTTTTGACACAAGATGGCATTGTATGTCCATATGGTTTTAGATACATGTAGATTTGACCTTGTATTTAATATGAGAGTAGTACAATACACATACAAGTGGTTTTTGAATATATAAACATCAGGGGAAAGGAATGTTTCCGAATGACATGTTTTATGACTGCTCTTTAAATTCGCACGTGGTGTTTGTTTATGTAATGGCAAGGGAGTTTTATTTTTGCTAAAGTGTTGTGTATTTCGGTTTGCAGTCCAGTGTTTAGTGGAGAATTAGATCTGACAGACTTGATCTTTTTTTTTCTGTTTTTATTGTTAGACTTTCGATGTGGCGAAAGTGTTTAACTGAGCTTGAAATAGCTATGACTCAAAATATTTTACATTTTGATTCTGAAACAGATTAGGATAGTAGTAATAGTGACACTATAATATATTCGGATTGTTCTTTCTGTTCATATTGGACCTAATGATTCTAATGATGAGCAGGACATTTCTGACAAAGATGATAATGATGCTTTGTTTTTTTTTACATTCCCGGAAAAATCCTCCAAAACGGCAAATGAGTTACTACACACAATCCTACTGTACCGTAGGATTGTGTGTAGATCCCTGTTTTAAAAATTTTTCATACAAAAAAAGTTTAAATAACATAGTATTCTGTTTTGTAACGTTAAAAGTCATTAAATAGTAAGGAAAGAATGAAAAAAAAGGTATAAAATATATATTTAAAATAGAAATAGCTTAAGTAAATAAAGTATCTATAAACATATAATATAAATCACATTCCGTTTAAATACTGTACGCAGCATTATTGAATAACATGTTGCTACTTCATTAATTTCTTGAATTTAGGCTTAATCGCAAAAAACCCTCCGGCCCAGGATACTCACTCGAGAAAGTGAATGCCGGCCTCAGAGAAGAGCAAGCGTTTGCACTTCCTGTCGTGAAAGGGTTAAGCAATTTTTCAGTTTCTTCTCTATAAATTTAAAATTTAAAAATATGACCAGTAATTGTGTTTTCTGTTGTGCAAAATTGCAATAGCTCAATAAATAAATTTTATTTTAATCACCTTGAATAAAAACTGTGTCCTGGATTACAGATCATACTTAAATACATCATCAGTCACAAAACTATCAAAAAATAACTAGCTGCATAGCCTGGTGAGCTTAGACTATCTCAAATAATGCATCTTGTTTTCTGTTTTAAAATAATAGAAAATAAAGTCACATGGCACATGCCCAAAGGTGCTCTTGGGGAACTTACGTCTGTATGAAATTTAAATTTTTTTAAAAATGAAATTTTAAAGCAAAAGATTCCAAATTTCTTAGCTATGACTAAGAAAAATTTTTATTAAAAAAGAATGTTAGAAATCACATAAAATTTAAATAGTGCCAAATTGTAAAAATTTGTGATAAAATCGGTATAATTAATCATTATATTTTAATTAAATTACATTCCCAACCTTAAGCTTTCTTTCATCATTGTATAGAATGGAGGTTCCTTTTACAGTGTACTGAAACTTCAAGAAGTAGTCAAAATAGATCTCTTGGGATAAAAGTCAATTTGTAGAATTCAATTTATTATCTCTGCTATATAGTCTTAAATTACATAACACAAAAGAAAATTTATATTTCGCCACTTCATGTGCACAATATATATAAGGTGATTAAAATTCTTTCAGGGTTCTCACAGTCCTTAAAAGTCCTTAAGAACTCCTTAATTTTAGCTGTCATTTTTAAGGGCCCTTAAAACTATTTAATTTTTGTCAAAAGTCCTTAAAAACTCCTAAATTTTTAAATTGGAACACAATCAATTTCTCCATTGACACTATCTGCTTTCTTCACTTCCTATCAGTTTTAACCGTATTCTCATAACTTTCTAGTTTTATATGTTTGTAGTTATATTTGCCCAAAACCTGTTCTAAGAATGCCAGTACAGCTAGAAAACTTATTTGACAATCAATCTTTCTCATACTGAAAAAGTTTGAAGAATTAAGTCAGCTGCCCTTTCCTAATAGCTAACAGCCATGCAGATTTTAATTAAATATAGCATGGAGGGTGGGGCATAGATATTTCAGTTACTTATGGAAGTTTAATTTTCCTTGCATTGAATGTGATAGAAAAGTCTAAAACTTTCTTCTTTCCCAGGCAACGTTGGGTATAATCAGCCACTATATACATACACACACACACACACACACATATATATATATATATATATATATATATATATTAGGGTTTATGTCATTATGCTGTGTATTTCAAGTAGGTCCTTATAAAATGTCTGTTTGGTCCTTAGAAAGCCTTTAAAAAGTCCTTAATTTTTGTTCTGGATAAAGAGTGGAAACCCTGTTTTAATGCATGTGATAAAAATCTTTATGAAATTCAAATGTAAACATACATAGTGATATTCTTTTCAAATAAATTTTCACAGTAAAACCTTTAAATATTAAGAAGTAGATAACTCAAGAACTACTTGAGATAAATAAGAATTAAAAACATATCAACCAGTTGAAAAAATTCTTAAATTTGGTACAGGTTTCTAATAAATAGGAACAATATTAATAAAAGAAAAAAAGTATTTAAAATTGTTAGTTGCAGCACATGCATTGGTACAACTATCTCAAATGTTATCAGAAAATGGAAAGGGGGTTGTTAGCAACCATGGTGAGGGATAAAAGAGTCAAAGGAAAAGGAATCCAAATAACAAGCATTCAACATCATGGTTTGTAGTCTGCAAGGATTTTAAGAGAAAAAGAGAAAAAATTAGATGGTTAAAAAAAATAGAAAAGAAAATTGCCATGAAATTAGAAATAAAGAAGAAATTTTTCCCAAAAAATGAAAACTACCAATAAGGAGCATTCAGTGTGTGCTCTTTCTTTCTGTGGAACCGTTAGATTGTGTCTGGTGTGTTGTAGCTTAAAGCTGGGTCTGCTTACATATTTACTATCATGCTAAGCTCATTTGTATAAATTTCTGTCAAATGATATGCTTTCTTTTGTATTATTTTAGTTTGCATCATCCCCTGAAATTCTGGAAAAGTCCTTTTGGTACAGAGTTTTTTACATGACGCCGTCATTTTTTAATTTTCGCATGAGAATCTACTCTGGATTTATTCTGGGAGAATGTGTTTGTGTTGCTTTAGGGCTGGGTGCTTATCCAGTGTCCAGTAATCCACAACCAGGAGCAGGACCCACAAATTTTGCTGCACTGGATGAAATGTAAAGCACTATTTATTTTAAGTAACATTTTTCAAAATATTTTTCTTGAAAAATTTTAAAATTATTTGCTATTTTAATTTCTATTGTAATGATGCATGTTATTATTGGAACCTTTGATGATCCTATTCTTCTATTTATTGCTAGCTATTCGAAAATTAAATGTTTTAGAGCAGAGTTTCTAAAATGTTTTGGTGGGGGGACCCCATAAGCATTGTACAAATCTGACACATGTGTAAGTGAAATTGTCAGTATCTTCACTTGTTTTGTAAAATACTATTGTAGTTTTAAGTGATTAACATTAATTTTTAATTTTAAGGTATAGAATTGTTACTTCTGGGATATAGTAACTCTAATATGTTAACTCAAATGCAATGAAAAATAAAAATGGCTTGAGATGACAACAAAAACAACCATGATCTAATAGAACACAACTCAATTTAATTATTACTAACATAAGATATAAACTAAGATATTAAATTTAGCAAACACAAGTACAAGGAAACGAAGCAATTAGCATATTTAATGGTCAACAAAACTTAAATCAACTTAAAAACAACGAACCAGCCATAACACAAAAGTAGTACTAACTCCACGATAGAGAAACAAACAAGCCACCCACTAAGCTAAGCAAACAAAACACTGTATTTAAATAAAATAAGAATGTCCCGGAATGACGCTTCGGGGAAGAGATACTGCAAGAGATAAGATTTAACCATGGGATCTAACTAAATCCAATCTTAATTTTTGTGGTCTGTGAACACGCTTGTCACATTCATGTGCTTTTTTATGAGGATCTGGCAGCTATCTATAACTTTTGTGTTTGGAGGCGTATTGCTATCTTGTTTCTTCGTTACAATGATCTCCAAGAAGTCAGAGGAACGCATGGGTTGAGTTAACTTTAAGGTCCCAGGACACAGAAGTCCTACAACCCTGTGCCGAAAGAGCCCATTACATGGCGCTACTCTCTGTTACTTCCCGGGAGATAGTAACTCTAACATGTTAACTCAAATGCAAGTGAAAATAAAAATGGCTCAAGATGACAGCAAAAACAACCACGGCCTAAAAGTATATAACTCAATTTAATTATTACTAACATAAGACATAAACTAAGATATTAAATTTAACAAACATAAGTATAAGGAAATGAAGCAATTAGCGTATTTAATGGTCAACAAAACTTAAATCAACTTAAAAACAACGAACCAGCCATGACACAAAAGTAATACTACCTCCACGATAGAGAAACAAACAAGCCACCAACTCAGCTAAGCTAACAAAACACTGTATTTAAGCAAAATAGGAATGTCCTGAAATGACGCTTCGGGGAAGAGATATAGCATGAGATAAGATTTAACCATGGGGTCTAACAAGAACAATAGGAAAATTTTAAATTAGTAGCCAACTTAAAAATGTAATTCAATAATAAAAATAATTTTAATTACTTGGGTAAATTCAAATATTAACTATATTCTGTTCATTAAGTGATCTTACATATGCAAGGCCTTTGATGAACTGATAGTGTTTCATAAACGGAAGTAAAATTAACATTTCTATTATTAAAAAAATGCATGAAAACGTTTTTGTTTTTTCTTTGTTTGTATCTATTTTCAGATACATTGTGTAAAAGTATTTGGTAATGAGGAATTTACACGTGGGGGAATGGAACAACATAATATTTTTCTGATAATTCCAGACTCGCTTATTCGAAAAATGTTCTCAAAAACGTAAAAAACTGTGTTCATCATTTTTAAAATTGACTTTAAAGTTAAGGGAAAACCACATGACTTCAAAATGCTCTGTGACTGGTTGTGATGTCACAGTTCATGATGTTTCAATGTTGACATTTTGTTCGCAAGCACTGTCTATTTCTGGATTGTGTTTTGCTGGTATTTTAAAATTTTCTAGTCATCAATATTTATTTCTGCTCCAACTTTTAGGATAATTTTGTCAATCTTGATAATATATATGCGTATGTTTGTTTATAATATCTCTCTTACATTGATTCACCGAAAAACAGCCCTACAATCTCTCAAAAATTCACAACATATCAATGTTTTCATTTGGGGAAATAATTTGGACTTCATGGGAGCAGAAATACGAAAAATCAAAACCAAAAGATATGTAATATTATTGTTTTATGTAAAATAATTATTCATATTTTTCAATTTATCTTAATGTGCTTCATATGTATAAATGCTTTATTAATAGTAACCACAGCTATTATGTTTTTAGACACTAATATATGATAATTTAGGGTTTAATTTCTCATCTCTTTTCATAGGTTTAGTTTAATTTTTATGTATACTAGGATCTTAGGGAACGCTGAAAAGTATCTCTTCATTGCAATTAGTATTTAAACAGAGTGTAAGCCATGTAAACAACACATACTGTTGGTGTTTTCATGAACTGTGGCATCACAAAACTGGCAGAGGAAAAGTAGCATTTTTGAGTGACGTTAAAGAGTTCTATATAAAACCCATAAAAAATCACTAATTAGGGCCTCAAATGATTTTATTTGGAATAAGAAATACTGTCCTGTTTACTTTTTCTTTTTTGTCCTCTATTTAAAAATAAAATTAGAAAACATGAAAATTTCTCATTATAAAACTATAATAAGTTACAGAAATATCAAAATTGCTAAAATTTTTAGTGGCCCTTGTTGTAGGCCTCACAACCCTACCAGGATCGCGATGTATAGATTAGTTAAAGTATTAAGTTTAAGAAACACTGTTTTACAGTAATATATTTTCCGCTAAAGCAGTAGTGTAGATAATATCCCCAAACCAGCATACAATGTGATAACTTGAGAAAGTTAGACCATGTGAGTTGCAGGATATTCAGAATTAACATAATGTATTTATCAGTTTTGCATTTCTGGAAAGTTAGGAAATTTTTAAAAATCTCTAATAGATTGTTATCGCATGATCATTCAGACAATGGCTGAATAGGTGGTATGCTGCCTTTTCATGCCAGGATGTGTGGTTTTGAATTTGTGTATTTGAACTTTTTTGGCTAATTTGGTATATACTTCTTATAATTTCATTATGATTGTCTCTATTCCAAATTTTCAAAATAATTCAGATTAAAAAAAAGGAAGGAAAAAAATTGTTATACACTAAGTTCGGTATCAAGTGATGCCTAGATATTACATTTTCCTGTGATGCTTAAATTTTCTCTGATAAATGTTAAAAATACAAGGGCTGTTAACCTTGAAATGCCATTCTTTTCGCATAATTACTAATTCAAAATTATCTGTTTCTATATTTGTGCTCCATACAAAAAGCAAATATCATTTACCTGCAAGTGTTAAAATAAATTGTAATATTATAAAAATAAAATCCTTAGAAATGTCACATTGCAAATGAATACTATCATTGTTGTTGTATGATTCTTTGTTGTTTTTTAACCATTTGTTCTTCTGACTTATACATATTAATCTTAAGAAATCTAGACAATGTCAGATAGGGCTACTAGTTTGTATATATATATATATATATATATATATATATATATATATATATATATATACTTTTAGTATAAACACTATTTTTACCTAACCTTGTCAAAAGACATTTTTCAGATTTAACTTCAAATAATTGCCTTGGTTTAATTTTTCCTCCTCAACTAATTTTTTTACTTTTCAGATAGTTGCTAAATTAAATTTACATGTAAATTTTAAACTCTTTTGTGGCATAATATTGATTAAAATCATAGTAGCGAGTCCCAATTGCAGTTGTGATGGAAGGTACAGGAGTTATTGCATAACTTTGATTTTTACTTGATTTGTTGCCTTTTAGTGCAAATCATTGCATAACTAGTTCAAAATAAAAATGATTTAAATTGTTTTAGTATGTGTAATATCAATAAATAATTCTTGATAAGCTATTAATTATATTATATACCCACCAACTTTTATGGATTATCGATAAAATCTATCATTTTTTTGTTTAATAGTATGGATTTATGGATATACAGAGAATTTTTGTGGTTTTTGGTTCACTTTAGAAAATTGTAAAAATTAAAAAATCTTTTTAATTTACATGATACATAATTGATTGAAATTTACATAATTGATAAAAAGTGGTATAAATACAAGTAACTACCAAATATAGCATTGCCTGAATATTGTATTTTGATTGCATATTTAAGCCTGTAATTAAATGTGAATAATTTAAAAAAATTTAAAATCACACAAAAGAAAATAAATTAACCTTATTTATTAAAACTCGTATAAATATTATCATCATATTAATCAGTATAATAATCCCTCTCTACTCTTTTCTTATAGATGTTCAATTTAAAATAAGTTCATTTTGTGTTTTTCTAAAATCAAATTTGATTTTTAAAAATTCACTAATTCTTTATTATATATAATGATATTATAAATAATACATTAAGATTTTATTAATTGCAATTAATTGTGCCTCTAATTGTCAACCAACCGATGTTTCAACTAAAAAGTTCTATTGTTTTCAATTTTCAAAAGTTGGCAGATATGATATTATTATTGATAACTTGTCCCTTAAAAGGAAAAAATTCACTTTTCTTTGATTTGATTTAGTGAAAAGAAGAAAAATTGGGCAACCACAGAATATACTTTTGAAACAGTAAAAAATATATATGAATACGGTAGTGAATTTTGGCCGACAATTCGAGAAGGAATAAGAGCCTGGAACAGGACAGTACAGTATTGGTTAGCGTCATATGTTTATAAAAAAATTAAAGGACCCAAGCCAGTCAAGTAAGTAGCATTATTTTTAGTTGTGTAGTAATCTATTCCTTTGCTTTTCATATTTTATAAAATCATTTTACTTTAAAATGAATTCTACATTTCTTTTTCTTTCTTTTTTTTTTTTTTTTTTTAATAGATTAAATCTGTTAACAAAATTTATTGTTGGTTCTTTTTTTTTTTTTTTTTTTTTTTTGTACAGCTTAATCAATATTATTAAATCTTTTATCACATTTAATTCAATGTGCATGGTTTTTCTTACCATTTATGAAAGCTAAAAGGTATGTTATAAAAATATAATCACTAGCAGAATTAGCACTTTTATAATAATGTTAATTCTATTAGAAATCAATAAAAATTAACAAATCTATACAAAAATAAGCAAACAGTTTCTTTGAAAAAGTGACTGGGAATGCTCAAATAAATATGTAAAAAATGAGTTAGGATATTTTAGTCTAAAATATTCTCTATATATGTGATCTAGGATGTGATTAGAAACCCCAGAAGCAACAAAATATTAGAATGATTCTGTTTTTTTTTTTATTTATTACTTAATCAGGCTTGCAATTCCATCACTTTTCTCACCTTTAGTTTTTTTTTTCTTTACAATTGATCACTTTTAGTCACTTTTTTAAGAAAACAGTCACTTTTAGTCACTGGCTTCATGGTGTATCACGGGGTCCGACAATGTACTGAACCGTAAGCACTACAATCACTCGACACGACTGAATAGAAACCTTTTGTATTATTTTGCATGTGGGGCTCTCGTAGGTTGGCAGATGACCTTGGGTAAGTACATTATTGAATGGTTGGTTGGACAGCTACTGGTGGGAGGTAAAAACTTGGCAAACGCAATGATGTCTACAAGTACATCACCCCTTGGCTGTTCAGACCCACCTCTCTTTCCACGTACCATCACCCCGTAGGACTATTTCGGACCCTGTCTGGATTTCCGATTGATCTAGTTCCCAGTTCTTTCTGGTGTTGAAAAAAGAAAATCTGAATTAATAACAAAATATCCTAATAAAAGACCCAAAATGTGATGCTCTAATCTTAATTTTTTCTTATTAAAATGTAATCAGTCATATGGTTTCCAGAATTTAATGATTTTAAACAGTCATAAAGAAGTTCCTGAAATGTACATTTAATACATTAATGTAACTTATGTCCAAGCACACATTTCTCTTTTTCTTTTACTTCACAATTTTTTAGATACTCTACTGTAGCTATGTACATATTTCAAAACATCATTAATATATGCAGAAAACTGTGATTATAAAATTGATGTATTGTATGTATTCAAATCTAATTTATAGATTTTCTTGAATAAAAAGCAATGTTGAGTTGTGTTAAACAAAATTTTTAACCTTTTTTTATTTGACATTAAAATCAATAAATTTAATTTCAAGTTAAAATAAATAGAAAAATCTTAATAATATCATCTGTAATCAAGAGAAGAAAAAAAATCACTTTTTTTGTTCAAAATTTAGTCACTTTTTAGTCACTTATTCTGTATTATTTGTCCCTTTTCTCACCTTTTTCAAAGTACCTCAGCAGTTGCAAGCCTGCTTAATTTGTCTTTACATTTTAACATTTTTCTTCTGTTATTGAGACTCATGATTAATAAATTGATCAAAATGTTCCCACTGTGATATATATATTCTTACAAATAAGTAGTAGAGTTTAAACAAGTGAATATTTTACCATAAAACTTTTTTCTTGAATAATTCCAAAATTATCTGCTGATGAGCTACTCTTGAGGGAAAAGGAGTTTTACCTTGTATCATGCACTACACAAGCCTTGAAACTATGTTGGATCTTACCTTCTGCGTTTAGGACTTTCTTGCATTTTATTCATATTACTCCTCATTTCCATTCATTTAGAAGTTTGTCATGTCCTCCTTGTACTTATTAACATTGTTTTTTGGTATTTTCTGTATTAACATTTTAATTTATTTTTATATAATTTTGGGCTATTCATGATTCCGTGCTAAGTAGGAATAACTTAGGTTGCATTTATTATGCCTAAAGTTAAAAACAATTTCAATATCTGCATTAGAGAAGGAAAATGATATGTATTTTTAAATGCATAACATGCATTAAAATTATTTTATTTATGTAAATTCATTAAAGGGAAATTTGTTATTTATAACTGTTGAAGCATAATGAAGAGCCGCAGATTGCAAAACACCTTTTATTAATGACACCGAAATAATAACAATAATAATAATTCTAATAATGATAAAAATATGGAGTACATTGAGATTTTATAGTTTTATAAAGATCTTGAACCCAGCCAATCAAATTAAAGGCACAAGACAAAACTAATAAAACACAACCAATGAAAACACAAAAGAATCAACTCAAGAAAACCTCGTACATCCGAGAAAGATATTACTTAAATAATAATAAACAACCAAGCTGTCAAGTATGAGTGCAATTACATATTTCAACAATAACTTTTTTCTGTTATCTATATAAGCATTTTTATGTATAATCATTTTCTTTGTTTCTGACATCAAGGGTTGTTTGTTGCAGAGATTGAGCCTGCTGCTCTTTCAGAAATTTGCATATTGAAAAAGTGGCCTCCTTCATAAAATTCTATATATCAAAGACGGCCTCTTCACAAAATTCAGTATAGCAAAAGTGACCCCTTCACAAAATTCAGTAATGTAAAACTTGTTTTTAATAATGGTATTGTGAATAATGTATCTTTAGGGATTTCAAATAGAATTGATATAACTATAAATAGTCTTTATCACACGACAAAAAAAAATTTCCCTAAAGAAATTAAGAAAATTTACACAAATAACTTTTTTTTTTCACAAAACTAATTTTTCTTACAAAATGGGGACACAAAAAAGTCTGAATCAACCTTTTAACACATTGAAAAGCTTTTTAAATCTATTACTATTGTTTATTAAATTTTATACACTTATATGTGTTGGACAGAAAATGGTAATAGACAGTGTCACTTACATTTACAATAAAGAGGCCACAGACATATAAAACTTTTATCCTAATTTTTGACATATGTGCATGCATTCAGATTATTTTACTCTCTTTTTAAAATTCTTGTAGTCTAGATATAATTACTAATAAATTATTTATATTTTTTTGACAGAATTCTCCTAACAATGGTAGTGAGTTCATTTTGGCATGGAGTTCATCCTGGCTATTATCTATGTTTGTGTAGTGCTCCCCTTTTTCTGTTTGTGGAAATGGAAGTGGAAAAAGCCGTTAGACGTTCTGCTTCATATCCCCAGCAGGTGTTGTTCGACTGGGTGTGGTGGGTTATTAAGATGCAGTCTTTTTCATACATGGGGATGCCATTCTTATTACTAGATATTAAGAGCTGTTTGTACTTCTGGAAGTCCATCTATTTTTGTGGTCATATTTTCATTGTTTTGTGTTATGGTATAGCTTACTGGTTTAATAATAAAAAGACAAAGAAAACCTAACGTAAGTCTAGCACAAATTTTTTTTAGCTTATAAATTTGTTGATCTTTTTATAAACGTCTTCTTCAACTGTGCAATTAAAAAAATAAATAGCTTTTCTTTATTATTTACTTAATTTTTAAGATTTGAATCTGCATTTGTGTTTAGAGCAGCAGTTGGACCATCTAGCCAAAAGTCATAGCTCATTTGCAAATTATTCACTAGTAGTTGATTTAATTATTACCAATCTACAATCGATCTTGATGATGAAAAATTAATCTGTGTGATTGTTTTATGCATTTATACGTATAGAAAAAAACTGAAATTCCATCAAAAAATCATTTTTCACCGGTGATACTGACTTATGTGTTTTGTTTTTTAGTTGAATTGCATTTTCTTCTTATTAACATTATACTATAATTAACATCATGCTGTCTCTTGTAATTCATAGATATGTAATACATTCAATTTTCACCAATTGATAATTGTGATTAGTAGCTAATTATTGTACACCATTTTCCCTTTTTTAAATTAGAAATAGATACTTCTATCTCCAGCACCTAATGTAATTTGTCAAATTTCTTTCATATTGTTGATTTAAGCAAATGTGCCTCATTCATTCTATTTTACAAGATCATTGTAGAAAAATTACTTCAATCTTTGAATTATGTCATATTATAATTCATAGTATATTTCTTTGTTTCCAAAACTCAATTTTTTTTATATACTTTTATTCGTCTATTTGTATCTTTCATATTATATGTATATTAAAAAGTTGATTCATTTGTACAAATTGTGTATCATTTTCATTGTGTTTTTTAATATGCTTTATCTGTTTTTTATCATTAGTACAAAACTAATTATGTTAAAAGGCAAATGATCTGCCTATATGTAAATAAAGAATGTGCTTTAAACAAGCAATGCTGTCTTAGTTATATTACATATCTGCCAATTTTTAGTGATTATCCAAAAAATTTATGGGTTTTGCTTTGATTTTGTAGATTTTGAACGGACCAAGAAATCATACTCTTTTTAGTACTATAAAAATGAAATTGAGAGTTTAAAAAGAAACAATAGAATTTCCACTTTAGTAAAATCTGGAAATTCAAAAATCTATTTTATTTCAGCAGAAATATACATTAACTTATAAAAAGTCTATAAATATGCTTGGAATGTTTTAAAGATTTAAATTTCTGTATGAAATGGCTAAAAAAAAATAGTGGCATCATTGGACTAGAGGTTATGTCATATTTATCACAGTTTTGTAAATATGATTTTTTAAAATTTTGGAATGTTGAGAAAACTGTTTCTTTAAAAAAGAATTAAAAATTTAATAAATCGTAGTTTAATATTTTATTTATTTTGCTAAATATATATTAAGTTTGAAATTTAAGTTAATTTTGTCTGTTTCTAGAATCAAATTTGATTGAAAAAAATTAGCTAATATGTTTTATCACATATAATGAATGTATAAATATTTTATTATAATTAATTTTTATCAATTGTAATTACTTGTGCCATTAAAAATCAATCAACCAACCAACCAGCCAATAATTCACAAAAAGTTTTACTGATGGCAATGTGTAAAAGTTGGCAAATATGATATTAGTGTTGATGGTAATACTCTTTTGGAAATGAAACAGATATATATTAAATTTATTTCCTCTCTCTCTCTCACACACACACATATAATATTAAGAAAAAGGTGGTTGAATTAAAAAGTTCTTTATGTTTCTTCCATTCAATTTTTGTTAATCTGACTAACAATTTTATCACAAAGAAAATTGTCCTAACTTGAAAAATGTGTATATTAAAATTATAGTTTTATTTAATGTTTAATTAACAACTTAGGACAATTATTGATGGAATAATCTTTGATTATATTGTAATCAAAGGATATGTTGTAAATATTTGTAGTTTTTTATAGTTGTGAATAAATATTATTAAAAAATTAAAGCATGTCAAAAATTAACATTAAAAACTGGTAAAGTACAAGAAAGACTGAATGCAGTTTACATATATAATTACTTACATATACATATGTGTATTTATAAATATATATGAATTTATATATAATTAATATATCCGTCATGTAGAATTTTATACATGTCTTATTTAATCCTCAATGTATCATGATCAGTTGATTGAAATGTTTATAAAAATGCCTACTTAACTAATTTGATAATTATTTTCAACTATATCGTATTTACAGGAACATGCTGTTTTAATAAGCAAAATAGACAGTTACAAAATATAACAGGTCACATTTCACAAGTGTAAATAGTAATTCCTAAATTTAGAAACTGTGTCAATCCACATGCAATGTTGTACTTGTTACGAAAAGAAATGTGTTGAGTCAGCCTCAATCTTGGAGTACAAAGAGTTAACTTCATGGATGAGGTAGACACAATTTGTCCTGCCTTTGAATTGCTATATTTGAGTAATGGAGCATTCTTATTACAAATTTCTCCCAGACATATTTTTGTGACAGAGATGAAAACATAAATATTTTCTTCTTAAGTGACATAAATACATCCTAAAAAGGATCAACAATTCTGGACGTAACTTCATTGTATTTTGAAAAATGTATTTACAACCACATTGTGATTTTATTTTTACACTAAGATTTTACCAAGTTTAAATTTGCCTGGTAAATACTGGAGCCTATTTAATTTATCCTTCAGTATTTATCAAATTAGTTTATACTTCAGGATTCACCAAAATAATTTAAACTAAAGTAATTTTATGAATAACTAAAAAAATGGAAAATATTGAAAAGGAATTATATATTATTTTATTTTTCTTTTACAAAATTACGTACCTTGTACGTCAACAAAATCCAAAAACAGAATGGTATAATTAGTCATTTATAAACTGCTGTTTAATAGTAGTAAATTAATTCTTTTAACTTTTCAGCTAATCTTGTTCAAACTTTCATCTGCTTTTCTAGTCAATAGTGCATATATGTGCCTGACTGGTTCTATTATGAAAAAATGGTTTTAATTTTTCGTGGTTAAAAATAATTTTTCAACACTTGTAGTTTAAATTAGTAATGCACATGAATCTTTATAAGTTTAAAAAATATTGTAATGCATACATTGAAAATATATTGGGGAGGGCCTAAACGAGGGATGGGCAAACTACGGCCCACGGATAGAATTTAAAGTTGCTGGTCTGAGGCAAATTAAAAGAAATATATATTTATACATTATAATCCATCTCCACTTTTACTTTGCTTAAATATTATATTCCAAATTTATTATCTCATGCCCAGAAGATCAGCGGTATATTTGCTTCTTATATGAGAACAAGTGTTTTCAACTTTGAACCTTAGAAAGAATAATTTCAGAAGTAGACTGACAGAGGAGCATTTAGTATCATTCCTTAAAATCAGTACATCTCACTTTGATCCTCAATATAAGGAACTTTTTAAAATGAAATCGCAATTTCATTCATCTCATTAACATATTTAAGTCATTAGGTACTTGTATATTGTTTTTAAAATTTTAGAAAAATTTATCTTGGCCTGCCAAATTTATTTTCTTATGATTTTTAGCCCACGGCCGAAAAAGTTTGTCCATCCCTGGTCTAAACTCTTTCTTTTTATATATGCCCTTGAACACTGGAGAAACTTAGACTTTATTTTAAGGATTATAGCTACAAATCTGTAATGTTCCCTTCTGAAAGCTAATAAGTATATATTTTATATTAGTGCCCAAATTATAGTTATATAACTTGGCAATTTTTAATGGGAGCAAGAAGTGCTGATCACTAATTTAACTGCAAATTAAAAAATTAGTAGCTGAAGCATTGTATGCATATGCATAAAAATAGTATATAATGATTGTATGCAGTTCTTCTGAAAGCATAACATTTCTGTATGCAGTAATTTTATCCCATTTAGTGCATATTTCAGACAATTATAAATATTTTCTGGAAAGGCTTATTAAACTATAATATACACAAGATTCCAATTATGATTCTAAATAGTGCTTGTTGAACAAAAAAGAAGTTTTCATGTTGACTTTTTGGAAACTATATGCAGTTATATAATGAAAAATCAGTACAATAAAAAAAATTTAGATTATTATAAAAATTTAAGTTAATTGCAAAAATAAGAGAATGAAAATTTTAAATGAACTTAATTTAGACCTCCCCCTACACACACACACACTGGCTAAGCTAAAATTTGAAATTGAATAAAAAAATTTTTTTGCTTTGAAATTGCTAAAGTTAAAAAAAAAAAATATTGTGTATAAATGTTAACTATAATAAATTATTAGGAATAGATTTCTTATACTATAGTTATATTATTTTACCCATAGTTTTCATTTTTTTATTTTTAATTTGTTTTTGTTGCATATTGGCTTTGTTTATAAATATAGAATAGTTATGTTCTATTTCTGCGTGAGGCATTCAATACATTAACTTGTTTGTTTTTGTTCATTATATGCTGTAATAATACTGTGATATTTATTTCAAAGTGTGTGAAATTATTAACTTAAAATATTTTTATGTCATACAAAACTGACTTCTTACAACTGAAATAAGAGGGGCTTTTTTTTTAAAGTATGTATTAAACGTTTTGTTTCATTTTAGAATTTGCACATTATTTAAATTATTTGTAATATTTTATTCTATGATCTGGTTTTTAAATAATTTTTATATTTATTTTTCTTTTTTGTATGGTTTATAATTTTACTGTCATAAATTAATTGCAATTGTAAAATCAGATTCTAATATTTGCTACTGGAGTGTTGATGATGTTTAACATAGTTAATGTATTTCTTATATAATTTTATGTTGAAAACTTTTATTAATTGAATTGGAGCACAAAGGGTTAACTTTTTGTGGATGAAGTAGTCACAATTTTGATTAAAGATGTGTTAAAAAGACAAATTTTGTCTTCATTTTATAATGAAAAGTTTTTATCACTTGCATATTCATTTGTCAACTTCTATGAAAATTTTTTACCTGTTTAATTAAATGACCATTTCTGCAAAATGCTAAGAAAGAAATATATTAATATTTGTAATTCTCTATGCACAAATATTAATTTCTTTTACCAAACTTATGATGTGTTGCTAACAATCTAGAATAAGTTTCTAAAATTAAATTTTAAAAGGTCTTATATACTTTTAAATCATAAAAATTTCAACCTATGAAAAATTTGTCTTCAAGTGCTTTAGAGCCATTTATTTAATTTAATCAAAATGTATTTTTTTTTCATTTATAAAGTCATAACTGTAGTTATTACACTGAAATTTTTGTAGTGTATAATAAGAACTTTATTTTAAAAAATTGTCTTTGGCATTATGTTTTTATAGAGCTGATTAAAATCAAGAAAAATAGAGATGCCTGAATATTGTATTTTTATCTAGTCTCTGTAGTGAACTAAAAGTTTGATGTTATATTTGGAAGTTTAAAATTTAATGCTTCTTCTTATAGTTTTAGATATATGTGAAACTTTTAACAACAGGATTTTATTTTAAAGTTGTATTCACATGGGAGAGATGTGGTTTAATGACTGCCATCACTTACAAATGTGTCCAATTGTGTATGTTGTTTATAAATATTCCTCTAAATAGTTAATGAGTCCTAGATATTTAAAATAATTTATTAACAAACTTTTGTAGTTAATGCTTCTTTGGGTTTCTTGAATTTTTACTTAGTTTTTTAATTGTACTGTATATATAATTTTTATCACAGGGTATTCTGAATCTTCATATTTAACTTTTACCGTTTCAAACAAAAGTTAATTAAATATAATTTTTATTTATGTGTGCAAATGTTCAAAATTTATACCATGTTAAATGTGTCTAACAATATATATATATATATATATATATATATATATATATATATATATATAGTTTTTCTTTTAAATTATATATTATTTAAATTAGTAGCACTTTGATGTTGGGCATATTAGATGGCTGGCTTATTGAAAATATAGGAAAACAATCTTGCAGAAAGTGTGAAAAAAAAGTCTTCATTGCTAAATTACTGTTGAATTTTACTCTATTATTAAATTAAATTTCCCATTGACCATACACACACTACAAAAGACATTTTATCATATTATTTAGAGAACGTAAATATATATTTATATATCTAGGATTTAAAAATAAAATCAGAATTATATTGTAACAAACTCAAAGAGAGATGAAATCTTTCTATAAATGTACGTGGAATCCATAATTTTAATAATCACAATACTTCTAAAAGCATTTTTGTCCATAAAGTATTTTATATTTTTGTGCATTTTGCTTACACCACACAATTCATCAAAAACATATTTTAAAGGGTCCCAATATCAAAGTTTTAGAATAAGTATTTAAATGAAAAATTTTAATTTATAAAAAATAATTTGTTTTAGCTTTTTTTTTCTGCATATTTAAAGCAACCCTGTGACTTCACTACCTACCTTATATGAAGAACATTTATTGTATCTTTCAAAAATAACTTTCAAGATTAACTTCTGATACTGAAAATTGTATTCTTGCACTGATAAATTATAATAAAGATGTGTTAAGTGAGTTACTTGGCTTTGTGTTTCTTTAAAAAGCTTATAAAATCTTACCCAGCCGTGTTCACTAAAGGTGACTGGGGCACATAAAATATGTTCGTGTTCTCCAAGTTCTCAAACGATACCTCTGGGTCATTGACCCCAAGCCTGGGGGTCTTCTGCCTGCTTCTAAATTATGAGAACCCAGCGGGGGTAATGTTGCTTGCGTCCATAGCATACCTTAAGCTACATGGGCTCCTCGGGTGGTGCTAAATGAATAACAGGTTTGCAGCCTTGTTAAGGCGTAAGGATAAGGTCTGTATTGCCTGTTGTGTTGGGGGAAAAAAAAAGAATCTTATCCAGTAGCTGAAATCTTAATATACTAATATTTTTGCCTTATGTATGTATTTATAACTGGTAAAACATTTAAGGCTTAAAGTTTCAATGTTGTTAGTAATTTTAAATAATGTGCATAAAGCGATCTGAAATGTTCAACTCTTATTTATAATTGTCATATTTTAAATAAAAAGTATATAACAAATTGAGGTTAATTTAAAAGTTTACAGTAGTAATATTTATTAAATAACTATTTTATTGGAAATAGCTCTTCCTATGAAATAGCCATTTATTTTAATAAATATTTGATGATCTATCTAAGTTCTCGTCTAAACTTTAAAGTATTTACAAAGAAATTCAAATATCTGTTTTCAATTTTTTTTTTTTATTATTATTATTTTGTTTGACTAGTTTTAGATCTTTTCTAATGTTATATAAGTATGTAGTAAATTAGACTCAATCAATTGTTTAAATCTGTTACACAGCATCTTTTTACTAAGCATTCACATATAACAAAATAAAAAAAAAATAAAAAATAAAGACATACAGTCAAACATATGATAATCTGACATTGGCAGGAAATACACAGTCGTATTACTGCTATTATAAACCAGGTAATAGGTGCTCCAGAAAAAAAAAATCAAAACTGACAGTCAACTATTATTTTTGGTGTTGCTTCGAGTTAGGAAATAAAAAATGAGTAATTTTTTTTTTTTTTTTCTGAAACTGATATTAGTTCGATACACAAAAAAAACCTTTGGTTTTTGCAATAATTTCAAAATTGACTTGTGCTTATTCCTGTGGATCTTATAATTATCTATGTTTTATCTGCAGAATAAAAGTATAAAGAGTTTCTTTTTGCCAATGCTTTTAAATCTCTCTTTCAAAAAGAGAAAATGTTAGGTTCAGATTGCTATTTAAATGAAAATTTTGAAATTCACTAAGAAAACAACAAGGGAACTTTGGAATTCTTTGTAAAATTAGAAAAGAAAACTTTATGAACAAGGGCTAGACATCAGAAGAAAGCTTATAGCAGTGACTCTGTAAGATGGGCCGTGTCTAGCAAAGGAATGTAATAAAATTTTTTTCCACAATAAACCAAATCCTTAGGTAAATTTGTTTGCTTTCTCTTCACTCGGACAATAACGTTACAACCATATCTAAAACATTATGCTTTTAAACCTTTATGTTTCAATAGCTTTCAAGTATATAATAACCTTAGTATAATGCATGTGGAGGAAAGACTGGAGAAAAGAATAAGTCCCAAATTATGTTCCACCACTATCAAACATTGGGAGGGGAGTCTGTTGAGGATTTAGGATCATGTATGATTCTCAGTTATTGATAGTACAAATCTAATTAAAAAATGAAAAGAATAATAAAAAGTAGAAAATTCTATATTTATTGGTATTTAGGCAGATCTTGAAGTAATCTAAATTTATGGATGAAACAACGTTAGTTCAGCTACTTCTTAAAAGATGAGTTATGTTGACTTTCCACAGTGCACAGTATGAAAAATTTATTTACAAGAAAGCAGCACATGATATATATATTTATAAATATATTAGTCATACGAGCTCAGTTAGCAAAGGCAACAATCTTGTAACCAGTGTGTTGCAAGTTTGAAGCTTGAGTTGGTCAAAGATCCATTGTTTTTATTAATGGTGACTGCAGCATATGAAATAGGTTTATGGTTGGAATGCCCTTCTAGTTCTAAAATCCAAAATTATACATCTGGAAGTGGCAAGCTAATTGTGGGGTCTTCTGTTTGGTCCCTCCTTCTGAAGACCCACTTTGATTGTGTTGTCTCTAGGGAATAATATTGGCACCTATATAATGCTCTTATAATAAAAGAACCAACATATATCTGCAGCTTGGTAGTGGCAAATACTATAAGAAGCAAGTGCCCCTGCATTGGAAATAATAATAATTTATATATATATTACAGATTCATAAGTAAAGCATTTTAATCGTATCTAAATTTTCCTTTAAATTTTAAATGAATTTGTTGGTAAACTATTTAAACCAAATAAAGCTATAAATTATTTACTCCCAGACAAAATATTTAGCTATGTGTCATTATATAAAGGCAGACACTGGGGATTCTCTTTGAACTTTCCTGTATCCTCTAGTACTGCAGAGGGTGAACATATCCAGGGATCATTAGTTTCTAGTTGCCATTTTCTTAATGTTGTGAAAAGTGTCACAAGTTCTGATTCATATTCTGGGTTCATTGCTTCATTTCTAATTTCATGGGGATCTTTATCCAAATCATATAGTTCCCACTGTGATCTGTAATAGTAATCAGTCAAGTTTTTATACCATTTGGTGTCTTTTTTATCACGAGTTCTGTTTAATAAATCTTGGAAAGTAGGTGAAATGTAAAAGTCTTGATCAATTGGAAATGGCATTTTAAAATTTAAATTTTGGATCAATTTGGATCTTTGAGTCCTAATTACCCTTATTGGATAGTACATAGTTGCTTCATGAAGGTTGTGACTTGCAAAGACTGCATCATTTTCCAAAGGTCTCTGAAAGGTTTTAAGAAGTGATTTTCCTGTCAGTTTTACTGAAGCCTTATTCATTTTATACTGTGGATAAGGAATGCCAAACCAGTCAAGAATAGTTGGTACTATATCCAGTAGACTCACCATTGTGTTTGACACCTAAAATAATAAACAGTATCAAATAAAACAAGTTAAAAATTATATATATATATATATATATATGTGTGTGTGTGTGTGTGTGTGTGTGTGTGTAATATATATCAAACTATTGTCCCTAAAGTTCTTGAAAATTCTCTCAATCCATGCCCTACTTTTCTTAATCTTAACTTTGCAGCCACCCAAAATAAGTCAAGAAGATGAATCACTGATACTGGATTCCTCCCACACTTCACAAAACGAAAGATTAAAATAATAAATATTACACATAGCTCTCTCTTTCCCTTCTCTAATCTAGCTGTCAATCCTCTGAGAAAACACTGAAAATCTTTACATTTTGAATGCTGCTGTTTATATTTTTGCCACTCATGTTTTCAGATGCCACAAAAGAAATGATTTAACACTCTTTCCCATACGGAATCATCCATACAATTTTTCTCCTCACAGAATCAAACATATGCATACGTGTCTCATCTGTGTAAGATGCAGCTGTCAGTTCTCTAGCAATAAGATGGAAATAAAGGGTTTTTACTAAGTATTTCACACTTGGTCTTGAGTTCTGATTGAAAGCCTTTTGCACCACAATGACTGCATCTGAATTACATTGCCAAACAAGCCCTGGCAATTAAAGTATGGGCTATTTCTCCAATGTATTAAGTGAAGAATATTTTTACCATTTGTTACATATTCATGTAACACCAATTGATTATAGGTATTAACAACGCAAGTATCTGCAATATGGGTTTGATTTTAAAATTTGACTAGCATTTTATTCTCTCAAAGAAGTTAAAATTTATAATTTTTTAAAAAAGATCACAACAAAATTATAGTGCAGAGCAAATGTCACAATTGATAAGAGCTTCCACTTTGTTTCAGAGTAATTGAATTTAAAATACATTAAAAGAATATTTGATTTCATTATCATAATTAGTTTTAAAAAATTCATAAGTTTTCGGTAATTTATTAATAGAATGTTATGTATAATTTTTAGAATAAGATTGTGGGAATTTTTGCTAAATTATTTCATTAAATTATTTTAAAAATTTATTAATTAGATTAGAAATTGTACAGTATGAATTTTAAAATTTATTAAATTTTCCATATTTATCATAACTGAGATATATCTAAGCATTTTTTGTACTAGCTTAATTCAGATTACTATCAGAGTACATGATCACTTATTTGTAGTTTGTTGATAGTCAAACTGATAAGGTGACTGCCTTTAAATATTGAGTCTGTGAATTTAAATCTTACTGCTGATATGGATAAACACATAGAATTTAGAATTATTTTTAAGAGATAGGCTCCAATTAGCCTTTATGCAGCAAATAGACCATAACACTCACAATAAATTAAACCAAAGCCAAACTTATTTGCACTAAAACTTTATTTTCTATAGACAAAAAAAAATTACACATTACCTATCAATATATATACCTTTAAAAATTTAAGTTAGTCAAGAAAGGCTGCTGTGATGCTTTTTACTTTCGTTTGTATCTACCCACATCTTACATATGGAGTAAAAATATATTCATTGACAAATTTCTAATCTATGTGCTTGACTATAGAAAAACTATCTCAACACTTATATTGCCTTAAATATAGCATATAAACCCCCTCTTCCCAAAAAAGTCACTCCCTTAAAGGATATGTCTAAAAAGCACTAACTTATTAATTTTATTATTCCTTCCTTTTATTATTCAATAGGTACCTATGACCTGATTTAGTTCATATTTTATTAGTAAATTATTTACAAAAATGCTTTTCTTTTCATTAATTATATTAAAGTTTTCTAAAATATTAATCACAAAATACTCATTATTAAATGAAGACAAGAATTTGAATGATAGTTACTTTGTTCCATGTATCAGGCTGTTGAGGAATATGCAGTAGAAATGGTTCTTTCATTCCAGGATCATATAAATTAGTACGTCCACTTGGGAAAGGTATTCCATTGTCAGATGTATAAATAACCAGCGTATCATTTTCATGGTGAAATTTTTTAATCTCTTCCAAAATCAACCCAATTCCTTTAATAAAATCAAAACAACTGATAACAGTCAGAATAAATTGATAGTGTTTTGAATATATAAACTAACCTTATTTGGTGGTATTTTTATTTCTTAAATTACAATGTTTTCATCAAAAGCAATTTTTATGGTTGGAAAATATTTAGGTGTTCTATGACATATGCTTTTAAAAAATATTATCAAAGGTGCCCCTGCAAAATTTTATTTTTCTGATATTAAAAAATTAATTAGTTGGCTTGAGTCTGTAAAAAAAATTTTTTTAAATTTAAATTCAATAAAAGATCTTAGAAAAATGAAATCATCCTTTGATTGAAAAAGAACAACTTATGTTGTATGGTGAGGTGACATTTATCAGCAAATCAGACTTCCTGGTAGAAAACAAAAGGCATATTATCATCTACAGTATAAAAATATTCTAATTTTTTTGTAAATAAGTACACTGCATAATAAATATTAAATTTGTGTACTTTATCTGAAAAAAACGAATGAATAATTTTTTTTATGCTCATAATAAATATATTGTGTTTTACAAAGCTTTGACATAGTTTAATGGAAACCTATATAGAGAGCTAAGAACCTCTATATAAGCTGATGGAAGATATTAAAAATTATTGAAAAATATAGAGATATAGTGCTGTAAACTTATTGAAAAAAATATCAAAAACTACTGAAAGGTTATTGAAAGATACAAACCATAGCCATTGATTTTTGAAAGGCTATGAGGTTTTTAGAGACCTTGCTTCATGTAACAAGGTCAATCTCTACTGGGTGACCAGTCATTTAGGTATTTAAGATAATGAGCTAGATCAGGGATGGGCAAACTACGGCCTGCAGGCCAACTCTGGCCCACCAGAAGGTTTTATCCGGCCCGTGGATAGAATTTTAAGTGGCTGGTCTGAGACAAATTAAAAGAAATATATATTTATACATTATATATACATTATCTTCTATACATTATTTATACATTATCTTCCTTTCTACTTTGCTTAAATATTATATTCCAAATTTATTATCTCATGATCAGAATTTATGACCCAGAAGATCAGCAGTATATTTGCTTCTTATATGTGAAAAAGTGTTTTCAACTTTGAACCTTAGAAAGAATAATTTCAGAAATAGACTAAGAGATGAGCATTTAGCATCGTTCCTTAAAATAAATACATCTCACTTCAAACCTCAGTATAAGGAACTTTTAAAAATGAAATCGCAATTTCATTCATCTCATTAATGTATTTAAACCATTAGGTACTTGTATATTGTTTTTAAAATTTTAGAAAAATTTATCTTGGCCCACCAAGCTAATTATCTTTCAATTTCTGACATACGGCCGAAAAAGTTTGTCCATCCCTGAGCTAGATGATGATTTAATAATGAAAAGGTTTAGTATCTTTTACTAGTCTTGGACCTGTCCCTGCTTTGTTAAGTTTTGCTCCTGATGATAGATAGTTTTATACATTTTAATCCAGAAAATGATATTTCTCATAAAGTAATACTCAGTAGTATTGCTAAATATATTCAAAACACAATAAATAAGTTTGGAAATGCTGTAGGTCTGTTACTTTGAGAGAAAAATTGAAGCATCATGATGGATTTTATAATTTGATGAATGAGTAGATTTTAGCATTTCTTCATTCAACATATCAACATTCATGTCTATTTCCTTCACTATGTACACAGGTGCAATATTTTGTGTAATCTTAGAATATATCAAAGTAATTTCTAATTCTGCTCTCATTTTTCTCCCTTCTTCTTTTTTCTAATTTGAAACTTTCTATTAAAATACAAGTAAATAAATATTGTAACAAATTGAAGGATAGTCCTCTAGTATCTAAAGACTAAAATATTCAGTCTTTTGGAGATTGTCATCATTTTAGCTTATTTGTCTTGTTTTATGTTTAAATTGTTTTGTACCTAGATTTAGATTTAGGGTGGGGTGGCTCATAAGGCACCAGCACTGCGACCCAATGCCTATTGTACTGAAAACTCCTCATTTACTGGAACAAAGGAGTCCCAGCATAAAGTTAAGAAATAGTAACAATTAGGTCTCAGAGAGATGAATAGCTGAGATAAATCTAAGCAGCAATTTAACCAGGAAGTTGATCAGCTCCCACGGCTTGATGAAGTGATATCCAAGAAATTCAAATCTCTTGGCACAGTAGTAGTCGCATTCACACAAAATGTGTGAGGAACTCTCCTCCTCCATATGGCACCTCTTACGTACCGGACTGTCCGCGATGCCAATAATGTTAAGGTGCCTCTTGAAGCAACAGTGGCCAGTCAACAGACCAATGGTCACCCTTAGCTCATTGCTACTGAGCTTAAGTAGCTCCTTAGCCCTTATCCAGAGATAACCCTGGTTAAGCTGCTTGGCTTGCCTTTGATTACCAGAATCAAGCCAAGCCCTATAAGTCTCCCCCATTAGAAGGTCTTTAATAGTCTTTTTCACTACATTATGAAGAAGACCAAGTACTGGTTCCAGCCCAATGAAGGGTGTTTTGTACCTAACTGTTTGTTTTGTGGCTCAATATATTTTAACAATGTTTGGCTAGAGGGCAATCCTTATATTTGCTAAGATTGTTTAATTGCTCAAAATCAGTTTCTAAAGAGGCACAGGGCCCAATTGTGTACAATCATTGGATCTTCTGGAAAGATACTGCTATAAAACTACATGGAGATTAATATTTACAAGGTATAAAATTGATACCAAGGGATAACCATTTAGAAATTCCCTGATATTTTTCAGGTAATTCACTGTAATACTGTAATTCAAAATTTCTTCCCTGATGAATTCACACTATTTAATACAATTTTTTTTCAATTCTTTTATAAAACTAGTTTTAGATATAAATTTGTAATTAAATAAAGTTATAAATTTTAATATGAACAAATAAAATCCCAATGCATATTTTTTCTGCTTGGGATAGTCAGAACAGCATGTGTGAAGAACAGATGATTAATCAATTTGATTGAAATAATTACAAAAAAAACTATGATAATTCTTACAGTTCTGATTTTTCATATTTTATAAATAAAAAATACAACCTAATATATTAATTAAAAAACTATACATTATTTTAAAGACTCAATTTGTCATGGATAGCATTAATTTCCTCATTGATTGAAATAATTATAAAAACAACTATGATAACTCCAGGGTATCTGCCCAAATAAAATTTTACAAATCCATGACTTTTCATGAATTTCCCTGATTTAGCAGATCATTTTCCATGACTTTAAAAAGCTTTCGTTAAAGTATATATGAATAAAACTTCTGATGTACATACAAATAAAATATATGCTTTTAGAGAAATTACAGGAATTTTATCATAAAAGAACTATAAACTTACTTTATAAGTGTTAATAAACTCACATAAAAATAAATTGTTGTATCTACATACCTAAGTTTAATCATATAGCAATTTTTCAATCAAAATGTTTCCAATTTGAATTCAGGGTACTTGGTATTATTCAGGTGACCATGAATAATAGCCAAATATAACCCTATAATGTTTATATACAATATCCCTAGAGATAAACTTATATTTTGTGCAAAAATCTTAACTAATTTTTATTAAAAAATAATTATTATTATATTAATAAAATTTTAATCTACAATTTAAGAAAAAACCAGAATAATATGCATTTACCCACCCATTAAGCTTTCTTGCTTTGAGTTTCCTTGGTGAACAAATTTTACTTGGCAATATGGTCAATAGGATAATACATAAATACCAAACTCAGTAACTTCAGCCAAATGACAATTAAAAATAGAATTAAACAATTCAATGCATTTTTTTTAATTGGTAGTTTAGCGGATCCATGACTTTCCATGACTTTTACTCATTTTACTTGAAAAATCAAGACTATCCATGACAAAATTAATCCATTGTCTAAATCCATGATTTTCCCTGACTTTCCAGGTGCGCGGAAACCATGTAACTCTTACAGTTTTGATTTTTCATATTTTATACATAAAAATACAACCTAATATATTAAAAACTGTACATTATTTTAAAGACTCAATTTGTCATTGATAGCATTAATTTCCTCATTAACTTTTTCCTTGGTTATTGACATTTTTTGTCTCAATCACTTTTTATTTAATTTTTTCTTTTGAGTTTCAGATGTCTCATTTTCTGAAGATTCCCCTATTTTGTTTCTCCATATTTTCATTTGACAGCAAATAAACATTTTTAAAAGAAGGCACAAGAATTTTTTATTTTATTTATTTATTTATTATTATTATTAATATTAATATTAATATTATTATTATTATTTTTTTTTTTTTACAATTTTTCTGATATTTTCTGAATTGCCAAATCCCTTGATAATTCCTGATTGCTGGACACCTTGATTTAGAATAATTAGTTAATATCTAAAAATTTTATTAAGGAAAAAGGGAAAATAGCCTGCCTATTTTATAATTCTTTAAGAGTTTTATAAAGGTAAAGAAAAACAATTTGATACTATAAATTACATGTTTTGATAATAATTATAACTGATTAGAATACATGAAACTTGGAATTTTTTTTTTATATATATAAAAATTTGATTCAGAGTGACAGAAGACCATTTACCTTGATCTAATCTACTCATTGTTATATACTGAGCTGCAATATCCTTACGAGCTGCATCTGTGTTAGGAATGAAATAGGGCACAATAACATCATTGGGATTGTAATATTCAGGAATCAGCAAATAAACATTTTTAAAAGAAGGCACAAGAATTTTTTATTTTATTTATTTATTTATTTATTATTATTATTAATATTAATATTATTATTTCAGTAGTGAAATGTAGCTAATAATTGTTGCTATTTCTGATGCCACTTGGTCAAACCAAGCACGATTAGCCATACTCTACTCTATTACGCAAAGGGGTCAATTTTTCTGATATTTTCTGAATTGCCAAATCCCTTGATAATTCCTGATTGCTGGACACCTTGATTTAGAATAATTAGTTAATATCTAAAAATTTTATTAAGACACGAATTTAAAATAATAATATTAACGAATAACTTTATAAAGGTAAAGAAAAACAATTTGATACTATAAATTACATGTTTTGATAATAATTATAACTGATTAGAATACATGAAACTTGGAATTTTCCTTTTATTTTTTTCACAAAGTTACCTATTTTGCATGGCATCACAGTTCAAAAACATTCTCAGAGTGACAGAAGACCATTTACCTTGATCTAATCTACTCATTGTTATATACTGAGCTGCAATATCCTTACGAGCTGCATCTGTGTTAGGAATGAAATAGGGCACAATAACATCATTGGGATTGTAATATTCAGGAATCCAGTCTGGAATATGACCCATGCCTTTTTCTCCATTTCCAAATTTTTCACAAAACTCTCCAAATTCAGGATTAGTATGACCACAACGATGAGGATCATGAAAAGCAATATACAGAAAAAAAGGGCTACAAGTTATTAGTTTCAATTCATATTTAAATACCATTTCATTATCTGTATAAATAAAGGAGTATCCTTTATATGCATTTTTAGTCATGCCCAGGGTCTGAGTAAGATACTTGAAATGGTTTTTTGTGCCCTCCACCCCCATAGCAAATTTATAGCGACAAGTTATTATCCTGTAAAATCTTTCAAAGTACTATTTCCAAAATTTGAATTTGTTTATTTATTTTATGTTTAAGATATTTTTAATGTGTTTTTTGCAGGTTATAGCTATGCAAACTCACATACTGCAGCTATTGGTACTAAATTTCAAACATGGGTAGGACTTTTAAGGACCTAGAGTGATCCACTTTTTTTTTTTTTACTTGTCACACTCACAAGCTCTGTGGTGCAGAAAATAAATTGTGTTGAAAAAATTCCATTTCTTCAACACAAGTCTCACAAAGCAGACTTTATTGGCAACAAACAATTATTATTATTGTTTGTCATAAATACTATTATTGCATATTTGGAATAAGGCATGACTGATAAGAATGAGCTATGACTTTTTTTGAAGATAATGTGGTAAAAGTTTACCAATGGGGATATTTTATTTTGCATCAGCTGTACCATTTTTGGCAACTTTATCACCTGTGCAAGCAAAATGGAAAAGTACCAAGGAATTTTATTTTTCTTGTTACCAATCCAAATAAATATTTCTTTCTAAACATTTTTCACATGCCTTTTGTTATTTTATTCATTTTTTTCTTTCATACAGTGCTATATACTATCAATCTAATATAGCATGCTGCACAGTAGAGGCAGCTAATGGTTTATTTAAATGGAGATTCTCAAAACAAATATAAAAAATTAGATATGTAGTTTTGACATAACTTATAACTTAAAATATATTTGCATTTTTACACGTTATAGAAAAATAATACAACCAAGAAAAAAAAAGTTTTTCTATGATAAAAAATTTTATTTTTTTCTATGGAATGTAAGAAAACCATAACATAAAACACTGTTGTACACATAATAATGATATATAACTAATTCTCAATCCTAATAAATAATTTTATTGTTAGTTTAGAAGAAACTCATTTTTTGCTGTAATCTTTATACAATTCATACAAAGTGATGAGAGATGAAGGAAAGAGGTTACCATATATTTCTGTGTATAAGCCTAGAATTTTTGTGGCATTTCATAAACCTTAAGAGGAAGGATCAACTTATATACAGATCCATTGAACAGGTATAGAATATATCCTTCTTGGCGACATCTTTTACTGTCGGAGACAAAAAGTTACCAAATGGGCAAAACTACACAAAACTTATTTTCAAGCATAAAATAACAGAAAGAAAATATATAATGGTGAAAAGTAAATAAAATTTTAAGTTTGAAAAAACAAAATTTGAAAATAAATTTGCAAAGACTTTTACCTGTGCTATGCTCATACCACAAATAGCAATACTACATCTGTAGTGAAAAAATCATTGGCAGAATATGACTATTGCTGAGTCAATAATCTAGAAAAGTCAGCATAACATTATGAAATTAATAAAAAACAGCCTGAAGTAACTTAAAAATTAAAATTTGTTTTTTACTCGCAACTGCTGACACATTCAAAGAAATGTATTGGTATTTGTCTTGGAATGCAACCAATCTTCTATCTCCACGGTTACTTAAATTGGAAGCCATCATGGAAAAAGTTTTAGAAGCATAGGTCCAGCATTTTACTTTAAAACCATTTGATTAGGAAAACATTTACCGTGTTTTATCTACTTGGCAACATATTTGAATGTTACAGAATGTTATTTTGGCTTATACTTGGGTTTTTTGGAATAACTTTTTAAAGAAAATTTGTACTCTCAGCTTATACATGGATGGGCTTATATTCAGAAATATATAGTATTTTTCTCTTAAGTACGCAGAAAAATAGTCAGAAAATTTTAAAGTCAAATTTGAATGGTTATATTAATGAAATAGGAATATATTACAAAAATAAATGATAAAAATATTACCTTGTATTATTTCTTAAAAACTTTTGAACTAATTCTTTTATCCTTGTTATATTTCTACCTACTTGATTGATAGGATTATTTTCTTCTGTATATGAAAAATCAAATGGATACACTGTTTCAGGACCAACATGCTTTTTGCCTATGATACCTAGATTTAAAAGTATGGATTTTAATAGCAGCATATTAAATATACATTATACTTATTTAAAGAATAACTCAATTGTATCATTTTAAATTATTGTATCTTCAATTTCAAAATAATTCTTTACCTAATCTTCTGCCTTTTTTTCCCATGTGTTTAATCAATAAAATGTTTATACTAAAATACATTAAACATATTAAACTTTATTGGGTAATAATATTTTGTTATAAAACAAACTTTAGATCATATTTTTACTATACTAAAGTATCCAATGAACATGATTTCAGAATCATCTCTTATAAAGTAGTTTTTTTCTTAAATGAATATAAAAACTTTTTCACATGTACATATAATTTAATTACTTTTCTTTTAAATATTTTTAAGTATATATACCTTATGGACAGATTCAATTGAAATGGATTAGAAATGTAAAGGTAAGTTATTTGATGCAATCTGCATCCCCCCCGTCAAATATTTTAGTGAAGAGGAGAGTGTGTAAAAAAAAGCAAATAAAACCAGCAAATTTATTTGATAGCAAAATAATAATAATACATACATACATACATACATTTTAAATAATTTTGCTTTATTTAGTACCTACTATTTATTGCAGACAATATCTTTTTAATTTTAAACTTTTAAAATATTCTGATTATATATATATATATATATATATATATATATATATATATATATATATACACACACACACACGCTTTTGTAACTACTGATTTTTTAATGTAATAACAGAGTATAACAAGTAATAAGTTAGGAATGACCAATACTATAAAAGTAATTTAATATTAACCTGTTCGAATTTTTTCAGATTTTAATAACTGTGGCAAACTTTTTACTTCATCAAAAGAATTAAAATGATGAACTCCTTGATGCAATCCATACATTCCATTTTGATGTTGAGGTAGGCCAGTAAGTAAGCAAGAACGACTGGGGGAACAGCTACTGACAGAAGTAAATGCGTTTTCGAATATTACACTTTTCGATGCTAACTTGTTAAGATGAGGAGTTTTGCATACAGGGTTTCCATATACTTGCGTCTCAAAACCTCCATCATCAGCTAAAATGAATTATGAAGAATATACTAAATTAATTACAAATCGAGAGTGACAATTTAAAATGTTTTTAATACAGTAAATGATGTTAGTAACATAGTAAATTTTATTTTTGTTTTACCTACAATAAGGACAACATTTTTACCAACAGCTGTTTTATAAACTTGTACAATTAAACAAATTAAAAAAATTTTCCAATACATTTTATCAGTTGCACAGCATTAATCAAATCTAGATGGCACACCTACGTCTGTAGTAGAATTATAATCATAACATGTAGCAGACGATATATGATATCGCCCTGATGCCATTTTTTAATTTTCAAAAATATTGACATCTAGCCTAGATTTGAAAATAAAAAAATAAAATATTAATTTCTGTATGACTTAAAAAGGTATTAAAATAAATTATTGACTCCGCTGATATAATTAAATTAATTTTATTATTATATTTCAAATTGATTCATAGATATTTTGAATGAATCGTTTAACTCAACAGATGAAAACTTGAACTTCATTCCGGGTTACATTCTATTCTCATCTGAACGGTCTGAACGTCAACCTGAGGCCGAATAACACACTATATAGTAAGTTAATTTCAATCTTAATTAATCTTCAAATTTACACAGTGTAAGTGCCTGAACATTAATTTTTTTAAAGTTATTCCATCTTCTTTTATGAATTATGATGTTCTTTTTATATCTATAATTGATAATCTTTTTTAATTGTTTTGAATTTCCCATTGCTGTCCCAACATTGCTTGTTTAGTTAGTCTTAAGATATTCCGCGAAGCAAGTATTATATTAATATTATTTTATTGACAATTTTTTGTTTTTACAAGGTTACAGTTTTAAAATTCGTACGTAAAATTAATAATTTTGTTTTAGTGTCGCTAATGTTTCAGAATTGAGTCAGTCACGTAAAATTTTTTATAATTTCAATTTTAGGTCAAAATGGCCCGGTATTCCATGGAACCAGAGAATGCCACTAAATGTAAGTATTGTAATTTCAAGTGAATAAATATATAAAATTAATGTTGCTGCTTATCAGCATGTTAATAGCTTTTGCATGTATTCATCTAGTTGTATATTTACTTTACTCATTAATTCATTGTATATTGCTTCCTGTGTAAATTTATTTGAGTAAGTATTGTGTAGTCTGAATTTTAAGTTAAGAATCTTAATTGTTTACATATGTTTTTGTACAGCTTTCTCTTATTCTGATTTATGTGTTATGAGTTCCATGTGTTTTATACATTAAATTCTGACTGCATAAGATTTAATTCAAAAGTACTTGTGTATTTAGCAGTAACGTCTTACGTATATATTTCAGCTTGTAAAGCAAGAGGCTCCAATCTGAGAGTTCATTTTAAGGTAAGATTATTTCTATTGCGAAATTCTTTATATTCACCTAATTATTGCAAATTCATGTAATATTCTAATTGCATTCATGTAACATTCTAATGTAATTATGAACTTTTTGAATGTGGCTTCACTAATATATTAATTTTTATTATGGTAGTTTTTATGCATCTAAGTGTAAAGCTTTATATTTAAATAAGATAAAGGGGTCATTTTTACTAATTTGCCGTTTTCTAATAACTATTGTAACAATGTATGGTACATATATAACTATTTTTATTATATATGTAGATTAAATATTCAGTTTTAAAATACCTGAAGCCAGGAACAGTTTAACATTAGTTTGTTAATTATCAGGTAAATTAACAGTAAATTTTCCTGTTATATTCTTTGAATGGTCATTACATGTTTTAAAATGACTTCATTATCCTACTCTACCTTTTCTGTTCAGCATGTTCGCATGATTAAAGAAATTGTTAGGTAATAGGAATCATTTTAACGTTTGAAAATGATTTTAGAGAAATATATCATATAGTTAAATATATTACAAAATGATACAAAATTTTAAAGTATATAGTTGTTACCATTAGGACTCCCTTGTTGCTTGAAAATGCAGATTTCCTTAGTAAATTTCTTTGTAAGTATTCTAAAATTCCAATGATTTAAAAAAAGTTATTGAATGTTAACACATAAATATTCGAGAAGAGCATTTTATGTTTTTATATTTCATATTATGAAAAAAAAATTTAGTTTTAAGTTGATACTCCATGTAATGTATTAACACCTAGAATATTGCCTTGGAACAGATGTCATTACATGGAGTGGTAATGTGCATGTGTCAGAAATTTCACACAATCTCTACAGATACATACCAATTCAGGCTATTAGATACACAAGGCTAGTCTCATTTATAAAAAGCATGCAAAAAATATTCTAGAAATACTGTTGTTCCTGAGTTTGTAGCTTCTAATTATATTTATATATTTTTCTTGACTTGTACTCCACTGTGTATTAATTGAAACTTTTAACTAATATTCTTTCAGAATACTAGAGAAACAGCTCAGGCTATTAAAAAGATGTCTCTTCGCCGTGCTCAGCGCTTTTTAAAAAATGTCATTGTAAAGAAAGAGATTGTACCATTCCGTAGGTTCAATGGTGGTGTAGGAAGGAAAGCACAGGTAAATAAGAACATTTTTCTCATTAAATTTCTGTAGTTAGTAGCTGATGCACCTAACATGCTGTTTCCTACTGCCATGTTCTTTTTGGCAACTTCTGGGTGTTTACCAGAAAGATCATGTTAAAAAAGAGTTTGTGTACATATTGAATTTTTTTTTTCTTGTTAAAATGTTAATCTTCATGTAACTGTTAAAATTCAAAAGGTTGTTTTGTGATGAATAATCACCTATTCCTTCCTTATTTTTTCCCCCTAAAAAGAACATCCTGGAATGGATTTTACATATTTCTGCAACTAGAAAAGGAATCTCCAACTTCATAAAACTGTCACCAGGAAATAACTAACAACTTAATATACCATGTTTGTTTCATTTCACCTTTAGAGCTCCTGCTTGGGTCAGTTGCAGCTCTAAAACTGGCACAAACCAACGAGGTTAAGCACCAGGAAACACTTATCAGAAGGACTTATCAGAACATTGTTGAAACATAAATCTCTTTGTCTAAGTTATCAATTTGGTGATTCCACGTAAACACTTAATTTTGCATGAAAAAACACTATGCTAGGTGCAACTTCTAACGTAAATCTTAATTCTAGTAAAAACTTGCTCTTAAGCTAATAAAAAAAATTGCTATCTTTTTATTAGTAGCAAATTAGTTGTCTGACTACTATTTGATATCAAAAGATTTTTGTTTATAATATTCCCCAATGGTGTGATAAGATTAACAAACGTAAACTTCAATCTATGTTCTTGTGTCTGAACTTAGTACTACACCATGAACATTTTGTATGCATAATATTGTTTTGGCCATAGCATTCCAATGCTCTTCACTATGAAATCGTGTATCTGATCTACTCAATAAACCTTTTGTTTACTTATTTTGTAAAATAGGTAAATATTTATGGTGATTAAACATTTATTAAAAATTTTATACTTATAAGAATACTGCACAATAGACTCATTATCCTTTAAGTAGCAAAACTATATACCTTGCACTCCAAACCAATGAGGAGGAATGTGGCATGAGTATTTTCACTATTAGATGTAGTCAGTTGCAGGGACTGAGAAATTTTGCCCATGTTGCATCCTGTTATTAGAAGTTTACGTACAAATAAACATGATCTCTGATAGTGTGTCAAGATATTTAGTTAAATCTAAGTGAATACAAGTCTAATAGGTTGGTCAGTTTGTTTTCTTTAATGTCTTAGATTTGCTGAATAGGGGTTTAGAGTATGTTTTTAATTAAAAGTAAGTTAGTAAAGTGCAGTTTTTTTGCTTGTAAAAAAATATATATTAATAGGGGTAATGTTGAAGTAAAATGTGTTGGTCAAAATAATTGCTTGAGTTATACATTTCACTTTTCTTGTGATTAAAGACTTAGACAGAAATTCTGTGGATTATGGCTTGTTATAAATGTTATTTGTATTTTGTAGCTTAATTTTAAATATTGGCTGTGTTTGTCTGATTTAATGAGAGTATTTAACATATTGATTTCATTAAAATTGTAGTAAATGTGTCATGAAATTCTTATATTTAATTTTAATTAATTATTTTAATTTGTTTTTTCCTTCACCCACCAATGTGTTTACATTTTTCTCTGAAACTATGTATATACTGATATTAGCAGAAATAAACTTTTGGTTAAGTGTTGAAATTTCATTAATCACAATTTACAAACTTTATGCCTGTGCTTTTATTAACAAGTGACATTGGAAGAATCTACATATAAAGGTTTAATAGTCAGTTAAAATAAGTATGGTGTCTCTAGTTTTCTTTTATTGATTATTCATTTTTATTTCAGGCCAAACAGTGGGGTGCTACTCAGGGTAGGTGGCCCAAGAAAAGTGCTGAATTTTTATTGCAGTTGTTAAGGAATGCCGAGAGTAATGCTGATGATAAAGGATTAGATGTTGATCGATTGGTCATCGAACATATTCAAGTCAACAGAGCTCCCAAGATGAGGAGGAGGACTTACAGAGCTCATGGCAGAATTAATCGTAAGTATTTTAAATAACACAGGTGTTTAAAATTATGGAGGTTGAGTGACAAATACTGTTATACCCTAACATTAATTCTTTAATATTACCCTAACATTAATTCTTTTTAACCAATAATTTTGCTATTAGAAGAGTGAGGTAAAAATTTTACTGTTTATGTTAATGTATATAGATTAAGCACTCGACTAAATTTTCGTGCCCCCTAAAATTTTCGTGCCCCAAGTGCCCGTGTCGGTTTGAAAGTGAATGAGTCTAAGGGGAAGTTTATCTACCATTTTTCTAGAATAGGAGTAAAAAGTAACAATTTTTTGTTAAAATTTGCAGCATTGTGGAGGCTAGAGTATGGAATTTCTTTTACATAGCTAGTTGTTTCTTGTGTAGTTTGTGCAAAATCATTTGATTGTTCTGTTTTGACTTGTACTTCACTGTATTACAATTAGATTCTCTTCGGAAATTTTGGGGTGTTTTTTTCATTTGACAATATTTTTAATTTTTCTAAATAAGTTATTGGAAATTGTTTGTTTGGATATTGTGACTAGGTTTTTCTCCTCTAACCCTTCTCTTATCAGGAACATATTTGTTTTCTTTTTCTGAAAAAAAAATAATTGTAGCTTAAGTGCCCCATGGAAAAATTATTGTAGGACCCTTTGAAATTCCTGAATTGTACTATTTCCTTCAAAACTCCTAATTTTGTGTTATAGGTATCCAATTCTATTCAAAACACTTAACTTAAATTGGTTTAAATGTCAAATACAAGCAGGTATAATCATGCAATATATATAATTATAACAGTTGACATGTTAAGTTTTGTTTGTGTGTGGGAGATGTGTTTAAATTTTTGTTTTTCCATTTTAGCCTACATGAGCAGTCCTTCCCACATTGAAGTAATCCTTAGTGAAAAAGAGCAAGTTGTTGCTAAGCCTGCTGCTGAGGAAGAGGCTCCCAAAAAGAAGCTGTCAAAGAAGAAATTGGCAAGGCAAAAGTTGATGCAGAGAGATTAATTTGTAATTAGTACAAAATAAAAAAAATTCTCCCATCATCAGTTATTTGCATTTATTCTAATCTCGTGTAAATCTTGACCATTATCTTAATATTTAATTTTGTGGATATTTATACACATTTTAAGTCATGTTGTTTACCATTTTTTAAAGTCATACTGTAAGGTATGCAAAGCATTAACAAATTTAAAAACTGTTGTACATCTTTATTATATTCTTTTTTAATACAGGAAATTTGAGTGTTATTCAGATTTGTTTTTGAGCTGCTTATAAAATCTCTTAGGACGTCAATACAGTTATTTCTCTTGAAATCTAAATCTTGATTTCATTCATGGGGAAGTTCATACTCACTGATGTCCTCAGTTTAGTGTATTGTATTTAACACATGTGTATGAGTGCATCATGATAGTAACACTGTGAAGAGGGGGTAGAGTTCAGTTTAACAAAAATATATATTGTAAATTTCTTTATTGAAATAAATTTAATGTAGTGGATTTCCAGATTATGTGGAATGTTCATTGTGATTATGTATAAATAACTTGGTATTTTAACTCTAGTAGCATGGCTTGTTTGCTCATTAAAAGTACTTCCTTTATAAATAAATATTTAAGAATTCAGAGTATTTACCCTACAATGTGCTAGCACATGTTCCGCTGCCACAGCACTTCTGAAATCAATTAAAAATTGGAATCTTGCAGGATCATCTGTAAAATTCTAAATTTGAATATGAATGCAGGTTTACCAATTCTACTGATTTAGCCCAGCAATATTGGATTTTTGAAGAGAACAAAATTTTCTTGGGCTAAGTTAAGTTGGGATTAACAGTATCAGTGCTATTAGA
>CM063510.1:155585595-155600595 GCA_032207245.1 Pardosa pseudoannulata
GTCAAACCAAGCACGATTAGCCATACTCTACTCTATTACGCAAAGGGGTATATTTCTTTCATTTTAAATTAGACACGAATTTAAAATAATAATATTAACGAATAACTTTATCACCATCCTTTTATTTTTTTCACAAAGTTACCTATTTTGCATGGCATCACAGTTCAAAAACATTCGCCGTTAAATTGTTATAATTTTAAAATGGAATGTTGACAACTGTGTATAAAGTCTTAAGTGTGTAAAGTTGTATTTATTTTTATCAACGCATAAATGTTAATATTCACTTTTAATGTTTTTCCTTTATATGCATTTTTAGTCATGCCCAGGGTCTGAGTAAGATACTTAAGATTAATGTCAGTACTTGAAAAATATCAATTTAAAAATTGGATTTTTTGCAGAGAAAACTAGTTACAAAATAAATACACGAATCATTGTTGTTATATTTACAAATGCCTCTAAAACAGTTAAAATTTTAAATAGGATTTATTACTATGTTTCTGATCATCAAGTATATTTTATATGGTATCGCGTGAAATGTGGGAAGGGGTCCAAAATATTGGGAAAAAAAAAGTGTGAAATCAAATTATGGACATCTTCTGGACTGATATTTTCTAAATTATTTTAGTTTCCTTTCGAGTCCGTGGGTTTGAATCCTAGTGCTGTCACGGTGTTTGTGATAAACAAAACTTGCAAATTTATAGGTGGAATTGTACTTGCTAAGATCATAGCTTTCATGTACCTTATTTCATAATTTGATGTCTTTGTTTTTTAAGTTATTGTTACTTAGATTTTTTTTAAAGAGATTTGTTGACTACTAATTATTGGACTGTGAATTCAGATCAAATGCTTTGTGGCAGTAGATATTCTAAATACTTTTCTGCTTCGGACTGTTTAATTATTTACGTGGAGAGGTATTTTAGACTCCTTCGACTAAGTGGTGACCTCAGCAAAGCTCGAAAACTTTCATCCATAACTTGTTTATCGTATCGAATCTTGTGATGGATCAGGTGATATGAGAATAATGGCTTTCGATGTAAAATGTTGCCTTGAAGTTCAGGAAAGTTGAAGGCGTTTCGCAACGTCAGTTGTGGACGGAAATTATGATTTTTAAAAGATCTTTCCAAAATTATATTCTGTGTATCGGTTCTTTGCAATGTTCTCTTTCCTTATTTGAAAGATAAAGTGCTGCGGTGCATTCATTCGTTTGCTCTGAGTTGACGAAATAACTCGTTTAGCAAAGGCGTTGGCAATTTTTAAAGAACTTGAACCGATGTCTAGGAATATATGGTGCTTCGAGAATTTTTCTGTTCCGTTAATAATTGTGATTACTACCAAGTTGAAATTATGCTCATTATAATGTAAAAGTTGAGAACAGGTTGTAACTTCAATATCATTGTTCTATTTTCGTACACATTTTTATTAAAATTTGCGCATAAATTTAAACGAATGTAAATATCTTTCTTTTATTTATCGTTGGATTTAAAAATAGAGCATTTGCTCTAAAAGCAAACAAGTTTCAATTTCCTGAATTAGTTCTATAGAGATTACTGTCTTACGGAAAATGGATTTCAACATTTTATAGTCCAGTAATAAATTGGTGCACTATTGTAAATAGTTTATGAATTTGCGGTGGTGGAAGCTAATGAGTTATAATTTAATTTTTACTGAACTGTAAATTTTTACTACTAAAAATATATTTATAACTTTATATGTTAAACGATAATTCTCCTTTTAAGGTTAAAAGTTATGTAAGAATAGTAATGAAAGATGTTCTAGAAGACAACTACTTATGTTTATATTAAGAAATAAATATCTGTATGTTAGAACTATTTCACCATTTTATTTAGAAAAAAGAAATGAGATATTCTCATCTTTGAAGCAAATCTATTTAAATTCAAAATACCCCTGTTACTGTAATATCTACTGAAAATTATCAATTTTCAATGATAGTTAATGTTATCATTTATTAATTTTTAATATTGCTTCCATTTAAGATAACCCTATCCAATTAGCTAATCAGTTACCTGCGGAATTAATTTTTAAAAGTCCCTGACTCTGTGCGTAATCACAATCAAGCAATGGCAGGTGAACGCAATACAGATGGTCGCATAATAAATTTTGCGAAAAAGTCAATGTGGAGTTGACAGGCTTGCAATTCCGTCACTTTTCTCACCTTTAGTCACTTTTTTTACAATTGATCACTTTTTTAAGTAAACAGTCACTTTTTTCATGGTGCATCACAGAAAAAGTCTGTTGTTGAAGAAAGAAAATCTGAATTAATAACAAAATATTTTAATAAAAGACCAAAAATGGGATGCTCTAATTATATTTTTCTTATTAAGATGTAATTAGTCATATGGTTTCCAGAATTTAGTGATTTTAAAAAAGTCGTAAAGAAGTTCCTGAAATGTACATTTAATACATTAAAGTAATTTACGTCAAAGCACACATTTTTCTTTCTTTTTACCCACAATATTTGTTTAGATACTATAATCTAGCTGTGTACATATTCCAAAACATCATTAATATATGCAGAAAATTGTGATTATAAAATTAATGTATTGTATGTATTCAAATCGAATTTATAGATTTTCTTGAATAAAAAGCAATGGTGAGTTGTATTAAACAAAATTTTTAACCTTTTTTTGTATTTGACGCTAAAATCATGTCTTGCATGAATCATTTGATTTAGAGTTAAAATAAATAGAAAAATCTTAATAATAGCATCTGTAAACAAGAGGAGAAAAAAAAATAGCTTTTTTTCTTCAATTTTAGTCACTTTTTAGTCACTGATTTTGTATTATTTGTCATTCTTCTCACCTTTTTGGAAGTACCTCAGCAGTTGCAAGCCTGAGCTAATAAAATTTCATTTTTATTAGATTAAAAAAGTTAACAATTGTTGAAAAAGGCGTTGTTAAAAACTCAACCATTGCATAAACAATAAATTTCATAAATATGAAAAATTAAAGAAAGAATTCAGTTAATTCAAGTGTGGTATTTTTCAAAAGAAGGTACCACACAAAGTGGCCCTTGACAGGTCAAACATCAATAAAAGTATAGAGAATTCCCGAAGCACTGGGGAAAATAATTGTAAAAAAAAAGCAATACATCGTTCAGGGAATCACTTCTGAACTAAAACATTTAACCTAGTTTATACACTATATATATATATATATATATGTGTGTGTGTGTGTGTGTGTGTGTAATCCTTATAAAACTGCTGGACAAGGAGAAAGCTAAACAGCTAGCAGTAATAAAAATGCAGTCGGACACAAAAATCACTCTGGTCGAACAGAGGTGCACCGAAGTACGAAGATAGAAAGAATTTTCCCACTTACTCAACGAATTTAAGTGCAAGATCAGGAAAAACGCAGAGACAACTGAAAAGCGTGTTGAATAGACAGAAAATTTACATCTATAAGATAGACAGCTTTGGGAACAACTTTAATTCGAAGACATTTAGAAGTTGGAAAAAAGATTTTAAGGAATTAGAATGGGAAATAGGAGGTTTTTAAGTAAATATTAAAGTGAAATAATTTTGATATATATATATATATATATATATATATATATATATATATATGTGTGTGTGTGTGTGTGTGTGTGTGTGTGTGTGTGAAGTCGTTGTGCAGAGTTAAGGCGAATGAAACACATTCTTTTTTATAATAATAAGTTTTATTATTATCAAGAAGACTGTGTTTCATCAGTTAGCATGAAGGTGTTGACCGCTCCATGTCCAATCGCCAAATCCCAACTTATCTGTTTACAAGCTCATCAAATCGCTGAGAAATGCTTCCACCTGACCGGATTATCCCGAAAGCTTACGCGAGCCTGGGTCTTTTTCATTTATTTTATTATTATAAAAGAGTTCTCTTTTTAAATTCATTAATAACACATAATTCCCAACTACCCCTTTTTTAGACCTGATATATATATATATATATATATATATATATATATATATATATATATATATATATATATATACATATATTATATATATATACATACACACACACACACATATATATATATATATATATATAGTAGACTTCCTAGTATTATAAATACAGCATGATATTAAAGGACATTTGTATTACCTGTTACTGATATTTTGAGTTTTTATATCGAATAATAATTTTTTATTTTACACTTCCACCGCACCAAAATGGAGGTTTGAATTGACGTGTAAACACGTCGGACGCAGTTAACTGGCTTACAAGACGTTACGCGATGAAAACAGGAGAATTTCAGATGTTAGATGAGAGCATTAAAATACTCTGACAAGGAAAGAGTATTATTAAAGTTAGCATGACGTCATTCAACAATAATAGAAAGAAGTTTTCGACATTTGGAGGAAAAAAAAATTTCTTAACAACAAATATCAGCTCTTCGAAGATCCTAATTTCTTTCGTGTTATTGAATTTGATGCTTAGATGGTATTCATTCAAAATCAAATTTTGATACTGAAAAAATTATTTTTAGTATTGAAGTTGGAGTAATCTTGTAGCATTAGTGAGAAATTTAGGTTATAGGGCAATTTTTGACGAATAACGAATGAACCTATATGTATGTCAACCTAAGATTATGCAGTCATACGACCCAGTGTGAATGGGGACGGCTGTCCACCTATCTCTAACAACCCAGTCTTAATTGGTCTCTTGAAAAATTTCTTGCATATGGTAACAGCCATTTACTTCCAGTTTACCGGACAAACTTAACATGTTAGTCTTATATTCTTTTAATACAAACATAATAACTGTAGTAAAAATAAAAAAAGGTTTCTTGTATTGAAAATTAGTACTTCAAACTATTAATACTGCCAAATCTCATATATTTCACAAATTAACATGCCAACAAGAGTCCAAGACTTACTTATTTATATGACAATTTTTTCATAGAATACTGTTAATTAAACAAAACAGAACGAGCACTTCCTTGTTGCCACAGCTTACAAAATAATATACTTTTTCAATATCGTTCAGTTCGCGGCGACAAAAATTAAACAATGATAAATAAATTCACTTAAAAAAAATAATAAATTGAAATAATTGTTTTGCTTTTAACATAATAAACCGAAATTTATAAAGTGGATCTCACAATAACTTTACAAACAATATTAAATGTAACTATTTAATTATTTTGCAACGTAATGTAATCAAAATAAAGTAATACACAATCAATTTTTTTTAAATATATTTACATTTACATCTAGTAAAGGAATATTTTTCAATCAATATATTATAAATTACCTTCACCTTTTTTAAATTAAATTTTTACTCTTATCGATTCTATTAAAATATTAAAATTGCTATTTCTTTTTTTTTTTAATTTATGCAAATTTTCAGAAATTTCCATGAAGTTTGTTTGAAATATTTGGCCAATGGACTTTCTTCAAAATTTGGCGTTTTTAAATTTACCTATTTTTATTTGAATGTTTTGGAAAACACCTATGACTGGTTATAAAATAAAATAATATATTATTTTTACATAGTAATTAAAAAACTCTATTTCCTACATATATCAAATGTGTATCTCCCTTTGTTTCCATTTATTTTAATACTGATAATTTTTTAACAAAGAATTTGGAAATTTTCATGTAATTTTATCTTTTAATTTTGTAGCATATTTCGCCAATATATCTGCCAGCCAACTTTTGACTGCGGTTAGATCTGTTTAATTACAAATTAAACCCCTCATTAAGCGTATTGGCAGCATGTAACTCTTCCTGTGCTTTAGATTGAGAGCTAAAGTAGGTCATGCTTTTTACTCGGGCTACTTAATGGAGTCAAGGTGAAACAATCTGCCTGTCAGTCAAAAGTCTATTTTCGTTTGCTTTTTGCTACCGCAGTATTTGTTACAGTAATTTACCAGTCGTTTCGCTTTACCTTACTAATTCTTTTTCACTATCACTGCTTTCCTTCTAAAACTGTTTCAATTTCGAGTGGAGAAGCTAAAAAAATTTATTAAAACTATTCTAATTCTAAAATAAATCAGTTCAATTCATCTGAGCTCTGATGGAAGCTAGCCCCCCCCCCTTTCATAAATCATAATCGAATTTAAAAAAAAAATCCCCTATATAATAATAGCCTAAGTTGTCTGTCCGCAAATTTAAGAATTGGTTGTACCTGGAATGGATACAGGTAGGCATATTGGATTTTTTATAAGTTAGGGTTAGCAAAATTGAAAGCGAGTTCGAAATCCACCCCATCCCCTCTTTTCGAGCTTTTAATGCTTTTATTTCAAGCCTTATTCTTCCTCTTATTCTATACTAAATGCATTCTGGATAGGATGGCGAGGGAGGAGCTTAATATTTAAATTTCTGGACTGTTTTTAGTCGACCCTCATATACTCTAATTAGTTCCTTCACCATGTGAAGATATGACCCGTTCGGTAGATTGTCTGCCCATTTAATCGTCGTATTTGCCGGGTTGAAGGTTCTGTCCCCGACGCAGCCAATTTTTTTTAAATGTCTAATTAATTTAACTTTTTCTGCTTTTTTAAAAAAATTCTTATTCCTAAAGTTGTTTTGTTATTTTTAAAGTTTTACTATTTTTAAAATATATTTTTACTATTTTTTCAACTTTTTATGAATTTTATTATTTTTATTTTATTAAATTCACGTATTGTACGAATATCCCTGGCCACATAAACGTTTCATGTTTGTATCCTTAAACTTTCTTTTCAAAATGTAATAATAGCCTAAATTATCTGTCTGTTCTGTCTGTCCTCCGATTTATGAAGCGGTTGGACCTGGAATGGATAGAGCATCCATACTGGATTTTTGATGCGTTAGGGTTAGCAAAATTCAAAGCGAGTAAAGTTTATTTTTTCCTAAACTATAGATCCAATTCTAAAATAAATTGGCATGAATAAGCTTCGCATCACAGCGAAAAATATTGTCATCTTTAAAACGTTCGAAATACACCTCGTCCACCTTTTCGAATGTTTAATGCCATTATATCAAGTCCCATTTTAAGAGCAGGCGATTCAATTCAAATGATAAATTTTTCTAACATTATGACGTCATTCTTTTAACCATCTCATTTAAACATTTATTTTAGATTATTTAAATATTGTCTGCATTATTTACATAAGTTTTATCACTAAATTTAGATATTACATAAATAATTTACTTTTATATTTGGCTTAATAGATAATTTTAATCGATTATTTTTGCTGAAAGATATTTCTCAGCCATAAAACAAACCATATTTTTTACTCTGCCACATAGGGTACTTTACAATTCTGGAAAATTAAAATTTTACTCATCCCGTCATATGACGGGTTATATGCTAGTCTTAAAAAGAGTGTTATAACATGCAACTAGCGTATTCATTACTAACTGCTCTGTACCTAGTATCGAAAAAAAAACACTTTTACCCTGGCAAAAAAGTGTTATTTTTGTTAGTTATTTTTTTATTTCTTCCTTCCCACACATCCTCTTTAAAATATATCTGTATCTTTCATTAACGCAAAAATTTTTAAATAAAACAAAAACTATAAAGATATGCATTGGGGAGGAAGGATAATTTACATTTTTTAATGTAAACCATTAAACTTTTGTCATAACTCAGATTTCTTCAGTGATTTTGCTCACTGAATGTTCACAACATCACGTATGTGAATTGTAATTGCATCGAACTGTAACCAATCATGTGACTTCTTTCATTTATAATTCCTTAAAGTTATATTTGATTGGTATGGAAGATTCTGATTGCATTGACTTATTCTCCCATTTTTCTCAGTTTTGATGGGAGCTAACCCCCTTCCCCTTTCATAAACCATAATCGAACAATAACGTAAAACTGACTTGATCTTAAAAAGATTATTATAACATGCAACTAGCGTAATCATTACTAACTGTTCTGTACCCAGTATCGAAAAAAAAAACATCTTTACCCTGGCAAAAAAAAAAAAAAAAAACTTTTTTTCTTGTCAGTTACTCTTTTATCTCTTCCTTCACACACATCCTCTTTAAAATATATCCGTATCTTTTATTAACGAAAAATTATAAACAAAACAAAAACTATAAAGATATGCATTGGGGAGGAAGGATAATTTACACTTTTTAATGTAAACCATTAAACTTTGGTCATAACTCAGATTTCTTCAGGGATTGTACTCACTGAATTTTCACAATATCAAGTATGTGAATTGTAATTGGATCGAACTGTAACCAATCATGTGACTTCTTTCATTTATAATTTTTTAAAGTTATATTTGATTGGTGTGGAAGATTCTGATTGCAGGGACCATTGACCCCTAATAATAACCTTTAATTCTGTTTACATTGGACTTTAGAAAATCTTGATAGAAAAACAATAAAGAATGCAACAGGTAAAAGAGAAATTGGTTTTTTTTTAATTCAGAAGATTGCTGCCTTAAAAAGTTTTTGAATTTTTGGGGCCAATCACACCCTGCATAAAACTCTATTATTTCGAAAATCACCCAGTGGTTTGGAGAGCTACGGTCTACTTTTATGCAACACGATGGCTAATGAGACCATGACCTATTGCTTAAAGCTAATTCTGAACATTCATGATAAAGTGGGATTCGAACCCACGAACTTCGATACCGAAGATTAACGCCCTAACCATTCGGTCATCGTTCGGTTACAGCTGATTAGTGGAATCCATCTGTACAGATGTTCCCATTTCAGTAGTGAAATGTAGCTAATAGTTGTTGCTATTTCTGATGCCATTTGGTCAAACCAAGCACGATGAGCCATACGCTACTCTATTAAGACAAAGTGGTGTGCATTTCGTTTTAACAAGCACCGCTAGGGTGTAAAGTACGACTTAAGTTCAAGTAGGTTTCCGTTATTTAGAAGCAGGTACCCAGCAAAAGACCCATAGTCTTAACCTGCAGCCCAAAGAGAACTTGGGGCATTGTGACCACGAACCTATTTTACGTGCCCCACTCATTTTTAACGAACACGACGAATCTTAGGCCGGCTCGGGCTCCGAACCCGCAACTCTCCAGTTACGAGAGCGTTGCCTTTGCCAACAGAGCCACCGCGTCTCGTAGATAATAGTTACTTTCTGTAATAAGCAGTATTGATTAGTAAGATCTCGATTTCATAAGAACTTTCTATGACCGATAGCTAAAGAAAAGTTAGTATAAATATTCAAATCTTTTTAACATATAAAATAAATGTGGGGAAAGGAGGAACATTACGTCATTAAATCAACTTATATTAATTTTTCAAAATAAGCTGAATGATGACGTGAGTACTACCTTTCAATTTACCTATGCAGTAACATAGCCAGAACTTTTTTCGGGGAGGGTCCAAAGTACAGTGAATTTTCAATCTTATAAAAATTATTCATTACTCACACGCGTATACTAAGTACATACATACGTAAGTACATACATAAGTCTTATACATTATATATATATATATATATATATATATATATATATATATATATATATATATATATATATATAATCCCCTATATAATAATAGCCTAAGTTATCTGTACGTCTGTCCTCGATTTTATGAAGAGGTTGGACCTGGAATGGATAGAGGCATCTATAGTTAGCAAAATTCAAAGAGAGTAATGTTTATCTTCTCCTAAAGTATAGATCCGATTCTATAATAAATTGGTATAAATATACTTCATATCACAGCAAAAAATACTGCCTCCTTTAAAACGTTCGAAATCCACCCCTTCCCCTCTTTTCGAGCTTTTCATGCCATTATTTCAAGCCCTACTTTCCTCGGTCAAGAGCAGGCGATTAAATTTATCAATTTATCCCATAATAAATAGGTAAAAATAACATTTTTCTAGCATTATGACGTCATTCCTTTAACCATCTCATTGAATCATTTCTGATTTTAAATTATGCCTTATTTTCATACGTTTTATCATTGATCTTAGATATTAAGTAAATAATTTTCTTTTATATTTGGCTTAAATAATAGATTAGGTACATATGTGATAATTTTAAATTGAATCATCGATTATTTTTTGTTGCAAGATAATTCTCAGCCAAAAAACAAACCAATTTTTTTACCTGCCTCATAAGGTACTTTATAATTTTGGAAAATTAAAAATTTTACTGATGCCGTCATATGACGGGCTATACGGGCTATATGCTATTCTTATATAGTTTTATACATCTTATACAGTCTGAACATGACTTCATTGTATCTTGAAGAATATATATGGAACCACATTATGTCTTTTATTTTACGCTAGAAGTTTTTACCGGGTTTAAATGTGCCTGGGAAATACTGAAGCTTATTTAATTTATGTTCCGGTATTTATGAGATAGTGCTTGTGGAGAGGACGACCTTGGCCGATAGATGGGCTGTAGTGCAGGTGAAGATTTACCAGACACGAATTTAAAATGATAATATTAACGAATATTTTTAAAATATTGAGGAAGGAATTATGACAGATCCTTTTATTTTTTTCACAAAATTACCTATTTTATATGGCATCACAATTGAAAAACCTTGTGGTATAATCTAATTAATGAACTACCGTTTTATAGTAGTAAATTCTTCTTTTTTAATACCAGCTTGTTCAAACCTTTATCTGCATTTTTAGTCATGCCGAGGGCCTGACTAAGATTCTTTTGTGCCCAGGGCAAAATCCAATTTTTGTGCCCCCCCATAGCAAATTTATAGTGACAAGTCATAATCATAATGACAGTCATATAAAAATTATTACATTGAATTAGCAGACATATTTAAGAAATTAGCCTTAAAATAATATTCAAAATCCTAAAACACCAAATTTTCAATTTACGTAATCATTATTATCTCTGTTTAGCCATGATAAAAATTAAGGACTTTTAAAGACCAAGAGTGACCCACTTTTTTTTATTTTTACTTTGTCACACTCACAAGCTCTGTAGTGCAGAAAATAAATAATAATAGAATTAAAAATAATTTAAATTGGTGAGATGATTTAATGGTTTATAGTGGTCTGTTGCTAATAATCTGTTTTATAAATATGCAATAACTCATAGGATGAAAAGAACAAAAGGTTTGTTGAGGGAATTAATTATGAGGTAAATAACAGTAAAATTGAAGTAAATAGGAAACAATATAGTTCGTGACAAACACAATTACCTCGTACAATAATTTATTAAAACTTAACGATGGTAGCTTAAGTTTGCAATTTTCCCCCACTTAATCTGCGTTTCAAGCACTCGACTAAATTTTCGTGCCCCCTAAAATTTTCGTGCCCCAAGTGCCCGTGCGATAATTAGGCCCTGGTCATGCCTATAAGTACCAAAATTAATGCCAAATTTGTCAACCTCTTGTAACCAGTTTTTTTGCAAAGAAATTTATTTACCATTTTCATCGTTAATAAGAATTTTTCAAAACTTCTAGTAGAAACTAGTAGTGTACACAAATTTTAATATATTTAAAAAAAAAAAAAAATCTTGTCAGACATATATTTCGGAAAGGGCAGACCTCCCCCCTTTCTATAAATATGTCCTTGTTCCAATATATGTATTCGAATCCTACTGCTGCCATAGATTCCTCCCGAATCAATCGCAGGTTTCAGTTTAAAGCGATGACAGCGGTGACTTCCAAAATGAATGAATCGATGAAATTGACGCTGCATTCATGGAATAAACTCGGCATATCAATTTCGTTTTCCAAGAGAGGTTTCTGTCTTGACCTGTTCGTTCGTCACATTCCTTGCAATGCGAATTTCCCTCAGATTACTTGTAAATGACACCGTGTTTACGAGAAATTCGCTACCTCAAGCAGAAACCCAGATGTTGAGCAAGGAGCCATATTATCCGACACTATCGGAACTTTTTGATCTGGGGGTTATCGTTTGGGTAGTTGTGACGTATTTAACTCAGTCACTGACTGAATCACAAAAACTAATTACTTTCTGAAAAACCTTGCTAAAATATTGGCGAATTGATCCAATAAAAAATAAATAAAGACAATAATTTAACATTAATAAATGTACGGGTTTTTATTTTCCAGTATATGTAACTATGGTGAACAATATATAATATTGAAAATCGCATATTAAAACCATTATTGTGTAAAATTAAGGCTCTTTGATTATTCGTTAGAATTTATAATTATCATTTTTATTATCATCACTTGCTTGTTATTGCATTCACCACTACCAAGTAGCGATGTAAAAAACCCGGAATTTAGAAGAGGTGGGAATAAACCCGGGAATTTTGGGGAATAAGCCCGGAATTTTTGGAACTTTGGGAAGAAATCATTTTAACAATGTCTACATTTATTTTTTCAACAGTGGCTACTTAAGAACTAGCATATTATTTCTCAGGGATTTTTTTTTACTTTTGGAAATATATATATATGCATATATATATATATATATATATATATATATATATATATATATATATATATATATTCAAGAAATAATAGCAATGAACATTTAGATGATTTTATAGTAGTACTTATGTAATTAATTACCCTGTTAGTCTTATCAAATACGTAACTGGTTCCTTCAATTTTAATGGCTAATATAATAATTATATACATTATTTTTTATCCTTATTTATTATGTAAATAGTTTAATGCTAAACATCTTTAAATCCCCTATATAATAATAGCCTAAGGTGTCTGTCGGCAAATTTTTGAAGCGGTTGTACCTGGAATGGATTCCTCGGCTAAGGGCAGGCGATTAAATTTATCAATTTATTCACGTAATAAATAGGTAAAAATAACATTTTTTTTCTAGCATTATGACGTCATTCCTTTAACCATCTCATATAATCATTTCTTGTTTTAAATTATTTAAATATCGCGTGCATTATTTTCATACGTTTTATCGCTGAACTTACATATTAAGCAAATAATTTTCTTTTATATTTGACTTAAATAATAGATTAAGTATATAAGTGATAATTTTAAATTCAATCATCGATTATTTTTTGTTGTAATGAAAATTTTATCATCGGTATTAACAATAAATTCTTTTCATATAAGTCGAGGACTACTAAATATCTAACTTTTAATTTATATATATTTGGAAATTAAGAAGTTTGTTTGTTTGTTATACATAACCACATGGTTTGACTAAATGAATTCCATGTGATTCTAAACTGCATTACAGGATCGGGAGACTCTAGAGGAGTATGACGATAAATAAACTATTGAGAGTGAACCAGATAATTCTCAGCCAAAAAACAAACCATTTTATTACCTGCCTCATTGGGTACTTAACAGTTCTGGAATATTAAAAATTTTACTGATCCCGTCATATGATGGGCTATATGCTAGTTTAAAATAACAGTTTATTATTTTTTGTAACGCAAATATCATTTAAAGGTGTAATCAAATGACAATGTTGCATTGTGTGTCCAATTTTTACAAACACACACATACATTATATATATATATATATATATATATATATATATATATATTATATATATATATATATATATATATATATATATATATATATATATATATATATATATATATATATATATATATACATATATATATACATATATATACATATATATATATATATATATATACATATATATATATATATATATATATATATATATATATATAGATGTTATCCAAGAAAAATAGTGATTTTTGGATTTTGTGACACTACAGATTATTGCCTATTATTTATGTAATAATAAAAATATTGGATATTTCTCAAAGGAAAACTATATTCATACTTTCATGCTAAACGTGATACCTTGCCAACTATATTTAATTAATCCCAATTATTCAATTTTTTTTCATAGCATATAATAGTTAAATTTTGTGAAAATATCAACTTTTGATGTCTACAACAAAGACAGAAAAAAATGGTGGTTTTCATTGTGTCATAGGAATTGGCGACTTCAAAATTCCCATGTTCGGAAATTTTCAAAATGCCCTTCCCAAAAAACCTGGTTTTTTTCCCGGGTTTAAACCGGGTTTTTTCCACTGCTCACAACTCTACTACCAAGCCGCTGATATTTGTTGGCTATTTTATCATGAGAGTACCATATAGGCTGCAACATTACCTATGACAATACAAAGTGGGTCCTCCCCATTTAGGAGCAGGGACCTAGGGAACACCCCTAGGCTTGACTTGCCACCTCCAGAGTTATCGTTTAAGAACATTCGACCATGAACCTATTTTAGGCCCCCTCCACACTATGGTCCACTGCAAGCCATCACCAAAGTCTAATGTAGCCTCCACACTATGGCCAGTTGTTCCCCACTTCCTGATGGTGACCTCGAACGATGGTTCACGGGTCGCATCCACACGCTGGGCCACTGAATGAGCTGAGCGCATTGATTTGTCCATAGGGTCTACTGCGCACTTAAGTTGCGCATCTGGCTGCCTTTGATCTTTGGAGAAAAACCGCCTCCGAAGCCATCGTCCGCCAAGGCTATTTTATCGTCTGCCGCCATCGGCCACGATAAGCCAAAGCCCCTCCAGACGGTGGTGATGGCTTGCAGTGGACCATAGTGTGGAGGGGCCTTCCAAAGATCAAAGGCAGCCAGATGCGCAACTAAAGTGCGCAGTAGACTCTATGGACAAATCCGATTGGTTCATTGAGTGGCCCAGCTTGTGGATGCAACCAGTAAACCATCGTTCAAGGTCCCCATCAGGAAGTGGTGAACAATTGGCCATAGTGTGGAGGCTACATTACATCCATTAATGAATACTGACAATGAATACTTCGTCTGGCTCGAGCCTTGAACTCGCAACTCTCCGGTTATGAGATCGATGCCTTTGCAAACTGTGTTAATATTTAAAATGTTAAACATGTCATTGATAATTCGTTAGAATTTTTTAAAATTTATGCAAGCTCTCATTTCGGCGCCGAAATCTGTGGGTTCAAATCTCGCCGCTAGCATAGATTAAGCAGTAAGTCTCGGTTAAAATTATCGACGCATAACAAAAAAATGGATGAAAAATATACAAACAACAAGTTCACTTATATTTTTACAAAATGCAGACTCCTGTGCCATCTGTCAATCAGTAGCGAATGTCTGCTTGCCATCTGTTGGCG
>CM063510.1:155605595-155614847 GCA_032207245.1 Pardosa pseudoannulata
TCATATTACGTGATAGGATGGACAGCAGAGGTTTTAATATTGACAGTGATTATTTGGCGGTATATTTAAATGATGTCAGAAATTTAGCGAATCGGTGGCAAACCGTGCGGTTATGAATAAAAAAACTCACAAACGAAAGAACTTCTTAATTTTCAAAGGTATATAATTTAAACGCTAGATATATATTAGTCCGTGAAATAGACTGAGGGGCACTTCTCAACTATATGACAATCCTGGCTTTAGTTTCAAACGGAAGGACAGTTTATTGTTCGTCTACTGGCTGTTGTAATCATGAAAATGAATGGGAAGGTCATTACAGTAGTTCGTGACGTTTCAACAAATAGCTTTGTATGGATGCTTCTATCCATTCCAGGTCCAACCACTTCATAAATTCGAGGACAGACGGACAAATAACTTAGGCTATTATTATATAGGGAATTGTGACTGTCCGTAAATGATGTAACACCTGGGGGGGTTGTGAAATTGTGACAGGGAAGGTAGAGGGGTAACAAGAAGTGTGACATCAAGTTTTGTTAAATATTAATAATATTTAAAATTAGAAGATTAAATTTTGAATTTGTTTTGAAATCCCCAAAATTGGGAGGTATTTTCTTAATTGGAGCAAAAATAACTTAAAAGAATGAGATTTCTTCATTCTTTTTTTTTTAAACTTTCATTTCCTTTTTTTCCGAAGAAAAAAAAAAAGACATTCAGAGTAGGTTTTGAGAATATGGTAGCAGCAGAACTAGACGTAGTAGGAAACGTCTCCTGTTACACCCTTGAAATGTCGAACAACAGATAAATCTATTAAATATTATAAATTGAAATTCGGTGTCTCCTGTCCCATTGAAAAGTGGAATGGTTTGATCGTATGAACGGTGTCGATATATTTACAACCCTTGAATGCTATCGTTACATCTCAGAGACTTTTTATAACTAAATTAATGAACTGTTAAAATCCGAAAAAAACTTATAATGAATCATTTTTTAAGGCAATCCTATATGTATTACTTTCTTTCTTGCTTTCAGAAGTTCCCTTTTGTGAACCATTGCAAGAAAAAAAAATATATACGAATACTCTTTCCATAATATTTATAAAAAATTTTGTATAGTATAGATTTTAATAATAGCAATTTTTCTTTATCTATTTTATTAAATGTTTATCTGATCTATAAGATGGCAAAATGGAAAAATAATTGACCATTAAATTTCTGAAAGAAAATTTAGAAAAGAATACATATGGCACATGTAAACCATTTTATACTAGAATCGAGTTTTTATCGTTTTTTTTTTTGAAAAGAGAGATAATTTTTATACACCATTATTTCAAAAAATGTCCTTTATCAAAAATTTTTCTTATAAAATTGACTGAACACATAATAGAATAACGAAGAATATTTTTTAAAATAAAAATTTTTTGGCTCAATTTGTTTTTTTTTTTTCTCTCTTATTTCACATGTTTATAAGATTTATTTATGTCTAAAAGAATTTGTAAATAAATATTTAGTCAGGATTTTGTATTCATGATATGTTATAGGCTTTAATCAACCCAAGATACTGATCAATACAACATTAAACTAACATCATTAAGAATTACACATTGCAGAAAAAATATTTGAATACACCTCTCTTTATTTATAACTATTATGTTTTTGTTTTATATTAATTATTGTTCTATATCTATTGTATTTGTCTATCTATCTATTAAGGAATGACAAAGTAGAAGTGAATTAAAAGACCATTACATGTGAAAAAAAATAAGAATAAAATCAATAAGATATAAATTTAAAAGAAAATGTTAGGGTTGAAGCTGATGGCGTTTAAACCATTTATTTATACCGGGTTCCCATTTCACTAACATTTCATCTTCCTCTTCCAATTATTCCTTCTCTTAGTCAATTAGGAATTGCACTGAGAACACGGTAGCCAAATACGAGGAAGCAAACGTAACAGTTTAGCATTTCGATCAAAAATTAATTTTTAATAGATTTCAGTGCCTAGTCTATTTCATGTAACAACATTATATATTCTCATTATAAAAGCTTTTACCGCCATCGTGTTTATCATTTTAAATCTCGTTCCATATCCCTAAGTTCATTGCTTCATGATCCACCTCATTTGAATCTTATTAAATTTTTAAAAGATATTGGTTTTTATGCATACATTTAAGGTCATTAACTCATCGCTTTTATTTACACTGTCATTGCATATTTTTATACTTCTCTTATCTTCTGACATTCGTTTAGCCCTGCTGTTTTAACTTGTTGTTTATAGAAATCATTTAAATCTTAACTATTTGTTTGGTACAATATGACCCAAGAGGTTTCAGTGCCAATAAACCCTATAAAAAACTAACCAACCAATCATTATAAAAATTATCTTTAAAAATTAAAAAATTATAAAAAATTTGAAATCCAACGCCTCTTGAAAGAAAAAGACAGCATCCTAGAGAATTCATTGTTCTATCACATGTTTTTTTCTTTCTTTTTTTAAAGAAATTTTAAATGCAAGACGGTTAGATGGAATTTGACGATTGATGACTTTCTCATAGATTAACATCGAGGAAGAGGAAACTATTATGAACAGGTACAGTCTCCACCTTAAACAGTGTGTCTCAGAAAGGAACAGAGCATTTAGCGTTAAAAAACCGAACGATGGCTAAATGGGTAAGGTCGCCTCTCTTCAGTGGGGGGTGGGCTTTAATTCGAGGATTCGAATTCAACCACTATTAGGGATGTTCACAGACGTTCGTAATCTGCTTTAACCCCTTGAGGACTAGCATGTAAATGCTATACGAGTCGACCGTTGTGAAAACCATTGCAGTTTACGCCATCTAATAATAAAATCTAGCATTTAAAAATTAAAATAAAACGTTCAGAATTCCTGTTACGCATGATGGTCTCTCAATATCAACCGGAGATCATCGCGTGGACGCGACGCTAGACTGATAAGAGTGAAATCGCTGCGTCGCGTATACGAAAACGTTGGGATTAAACCAACAGTCGCGAAGGGGATAAGCAGTGGGTCTTGGTCTCATTAGGCCTTGTAGGAAAACAGTAAACCGTAGCACCCCAAACTAAATCAAATAATTTAGCGCTAATATCTCGGTGGTAGTGAGTGTTTGGTTTCATGGTATCTGTTTAAGGATGCACGATTTAACTTCTGCTATAATTTGAAATCTCTTTATTTTCAATATTGCATATGTTGAGCCATTGGGATCATTGATGCGAGCTGAAGCCGAACCTTATCAGTTGGCTGAAAGAGAAAAGAGCCTTCAGTGAAGCAGATTCTATTTCGGGTGTTGGGGTCCGTCTCCGATTTCCAAGCGTCGGCTATTTCGGTCCTTATCTCAGTCGGCCGAAGACTGAGGCTGGACTTTGTTTCTCTTCGCGGTCTTGCACTCCTGGCAGCGCAGGTCGGGAGCGGCGGGGCGGCGGCGGGCACACTCGCCACCAGGCATCTTCTTGAAGGCGAACGACGCCCCGTACGTCGTCACTCGGTCCATGGGCACGGAAGGGCGGCCGGTACACTGACTTCCTCCAGGTGGGCCGATCGGTTACATCTCTGGAGAACAAGAAGAGAAAAAATAATGCAGTTTCGAAATGACCACTGGGATAAACGAAACTTTTGTTTAAAACCACATATCTTGTTGGACTCTTTCAGCTCCAGAAAGTATTTTATAGGGAGGGCCCGGAGAGTTGACGGGGGGTCTCTGGACCCTCCTCCCCGAAATAATTTTAAGCTTTACAATGACTTTTTAAAAATGTAATTAGAATTTGTATACGTTACTTTTTTTCACATAAAAGTGTCGAATAATAATTTTCAACCACGAAAAGGGTAAAAACTCTTCTTCCTTAACAGAAGCAACTGACAAGAGTTTTGACAAATTTTAGGGTGCTACATATTGCGGATCGAAATACGTCAGAGACTTTCGCATGATCATGACGTCAGAAGTCACCAGATATGTGAGTTTAGTACTAATAAATTTCCCTCTTTGTTGCGTCATTATTGACGTCAGAAAGTCGCCTGTGACATATCTCGACTGGTTACAATAAGCTGACCTTAAAAGCTACATGGTTTAATTTATTACCATAAAACGAACGCTAGCTTATAAATTACTAAAATATGCCATACTGTTTTCGAATTTGTTGTCGAACAAGATACGTTTGGATAATTAAGCAACGGTGGAGAGTCTCTATTGACCAATGAAAACGCAGCATCTCGTTTTGTCGCCAAACCAGTGTATTTAGGTTTCGCCAAGACGAAAACACACCATTGTAGAATAGGCAACCATGATTGCACAGATTATAACACAATAAACACAGACTATAACAACGTGTAATTTGTCTATGCCATGGTTGTTTAGACGGATTGTACGAACGATTGCTTTGAAAAAACTGTTTTTGATCAATAAGAAAAAGTTTACAATACAACTATTTTATCAATATATAATAAAGAAATTTTGAAATATTCAAACTTCTGTCATATTTATCTCTTAATTTCAATGGCTTTTTCAGGTTGTTGGTTTATTGAAACAATAAGTAATTTTGAATTTCTTTTCAAATAGGTTTCTTTGCTTTCTTATAAGCATTTCAGGTAGATCTGTCTTTATAGAAAAAAAAGCTTAAATTTTTATTAATTCGTAGTAAAAAAAAATTATTGCTACCATTAAATGTTAAAATTACTTGATAAAGAATTATTGAGTGTTACAGTCTGTGCAATCATGGTTGCCTATTCTACGGTGGTGTGTTTTTGCATCTTGCGAAACCGAAATACATTGGTTTGCGACGAAACGAGATGTTGCTTTTCCATAGGTCAACGGCGACTCTCCACCGTTGCTTAATTATCCAGACGTGAACAAGATATGTATAGAGCAATTTGTCGCAACGTCACGAACTACTATAATGCTCTTTCCAATCATTTTATGGTTACAACAGCCAATAGAAACAATAAACTGCCTTTCCGTTTGAAAACTAGAGCCAGATTGTTATAAGTTAAGATGTCCTACTGCTTGAAATCGCTTATTGAGTAAATAATAATAGTAATAAATAAATAAATAAAAGGATATGTCATAATTTCTTTTAAATATAATTTTATTTTCTTAGTTCTCCGTAAAATTAGTTTAAATTCGTCTGGTATACTACTAGAACATAAATTAAATAAACTCCGGTATAAACCAGGAAAATTTAAACCTGGTAAAAACAACTTGGAGCGTAAATTGAAAGACACAATGTGTTTGAAAATACATTTTTCAAGGCACAATAAATAATATACTGCGTTACTGATCTTTTTTTCGTTATTATTTAAATTTACGTACGCATACAAATCTATAGATATATATTAAGACTTCATATTATATATGTATATATGTATATATATATTAATATATATATATATGAAAATATATATATATATATATATATAATATATATAATATATATATATATATATATATATATATATGTGTTTTTAATTGTAGATGTAAATATAAGAAATATTATTTAAAGCAATAAAACCTAAAGAAACGCTTTTTTTAGCAATATTTGTAAATTACATCATTTCTAAAGATTGAATTATCACAATTTATACAGCTACAAACATCTTTGCCCAACTGTCGCTCATGAGCAAGTCTACCAAATCGCCAAATTTGGCGATAAAAAGGGCATGCTAGGTAAATTTTCACCAAAATACTATCTTCTTAACGAAATAGCTGATTTGCATTTCCAAATCTAAAAATATTGCTTACTGTTAAATATAATTATAAATAAAACAATTTGTGTCAAATTTTAAATTTACAAAATGATACCAAAATTTGTAGTGTGTCAAGTCTGGCGTGCGTATCAAACTGCGATTACTTTTTTTTTTTCCTCCGTAGATTTGTCTAAAACTGCGCAAAAAATTAAGCCGTTTAATTTTCAAGTATAAAAAAACGTCAAATCGCGTTAAAGGCCTTCTTATTCCTTAAACTTGTAATAATTTACTTATATAATATCTATAACTAAGAGTGAAATGATACTCATTAAATAAGCAGCTACTGTTTGCTACTGTCTATCATTTCAAATCTGTTTATTACCAAATGTAACTAGGCTTAATTCAAAATGTTACAGTCTAAATTGTTACAGTAATACTCTTCCAGTTCTTAATGTATTAACCATTTATCTTGCATTTAAAGAAAACTGGGGAATGCTTCAAAATCAACGGTCAATAAATATAATGGTACAGATGCATTCTAGACGCCGTGTTTTTTTTTGTCGCCAAATTTGGGCTATCTTTTGGCGATTTTATGAGGTGATGAGTGGTTTGGTGAGTTTACCCTGACTTTGGTGATGGGGTATGGCAGCTCTAATGTGTTCTTGCAACCCATTGGTGAACGTGATTTTTGACGTCACTACCCAGCACTATTCCAGAAATTTGCATCTTAGCTGTTTTTTGGTTTATAGTCGCTTAGGTCAGATTGTATTTTTTTTGTTCTTATCATTTTCTGAGATTTAGTAAGTAATTTTTTTTGTTATCATTTTCTCGGCTTTAGTTAATTTAGTTATGACGGGTGAAGTTATTTCGGTTCTTACTATTTTTGAAATTTTTAAAAAGTATCGGGATATTCTAAATCAAACAAGATGCTTTGGTTTGGAACATTTTTGTTTTGTTCTTAATTTTTGGGATTTAGTAATTTAATTATGGCGAGTGTAGTTATTTCGGTTCTTACTATTTTTGACATTGTTAAAAAATATCAGGATAATCTTAGGTGTGAAGTGGGTTTTGCAATTTAAATGTTGTGTTTGAAATATTTTATTGTTTTTTTGCCATGGGACCGCTGCCATGTTTTTTTTTTCTTTTGTGATCAGAAAACGTGTACCGCCGCCATGTTTTTCTATTTGGCGATTTTTCAAAACAAGCATTTTTCTGTTGGTCGCCAAACAATTCATGGAGGACGGGACCGGCGTCTATAATGCATCTTATTCTGATACAGCATATGCCTTCTTTTAAATTAAATCTTCTAATGCCTGATTTAAAATTTTACTATTGTTTTCTCCTTATTTTTGTACCTCGCTAAGCAGTCAAAGCCAAAAGTGAAATTAGTTAAATAATAGTGATTTATAAATAGTGCCAATAATTCTATCAAAACTGTCAAGAGGCATCCTATTCTGAACGAAATTCTTAACAGATATTCAACTTACGTTTTCTTTTTCGGAAATTGGAATTCGTTCATGTAGTGAGAAACGTGCTTGAAGGGCTCCCTCGAAACAGCAATGTTATGCTTTGGGGTGTAACTGATTGTTTTTTCCCATTTTTTCGGCTTCTTGAATTCGGATGAGTAAGTGGTCTTGCTCGGGAAAGGAATGTTCTGGTTGACTTTGCTGGCTTGCGTAACTGGCGAAACCGCTGCCGTGGTGGAATCAATCAGGAAGTGGTTTCCTAGCCGGTAAGCTTAAAGGCGTTCTTGGTCTCGCTCACACCCTCGAACTTCTTCTCGGGGCAGTACAGGTGGTGCCTCTGGACCACCGCTTTGCCTCTATTGACCTCTAGATCCATGGGGGCATATGAATGAAAGTCGTTTTTGTACGTAGACACGGTTCCCATCTTGTCTCTAGATAGATGAATGGCCGGGAAAGGCGGGCAGATCTGCTGGGCTCTAGGTGCCCCTTTCCTTCCGCAGTAGTGGTCCCTGTAGGTGGTTGAGACCTTGGCGACCGGCTTGACGCAGGGCCGTAGCAACGCTGGGACATGTTCCAGGATGTTATTGTAAGGACATTTGGTGGGCGGCTCATCCACGGCACTCCCCGTTTCCAAAGGAGATTTAGCACTTGGATTTGGGCAACCTGAGTGAGGGCAATGGATTAAATTTATTATGACAAATCTATGGGGTATGTCGGAAGTCATTTGAGATGGCTGGCCTGTGGTCGATATTGTGTTTATGTTGCGAATTCAAGCGATTAATATACAGTGGATGCCATAGCGTGATGCCTTAATAGTTCAATTTTTTTAAACATAGAGGATGACAATATAGTCAAAAGTTCATTATGATTGGGGGCACTATTCCTCATAGCGGATGCTTTCAAACACCTAACTTGGATACGGATAAGTAATTCAAAGTTCAAATAACTATACTTAATATGAAAAAAATTATTATTTGTTAGATTAAAACTTGATTTTATGTAGCAATTTAGTGCTAATCGACAAATCGTATGGAGGTTAATCTGCGATTACCTGCTATGGTATGTGATGTAAACCTTATCCACATCTTAGTTTGCCATATTGAAAGATTTGCGGGACATGTATAAGAGATATTTTACTTCTACTGTTATAATATCATAATTGAATATAGTAATAGATTGTTTTTTTTCTCGATAAAAGTACGGTCTGAAAATAACTGATGAGAGCTTATCGTTGTTGTGGTTGTGGCTTATCCTCCAGCTCTGGATGGATCTTATCTGACCTCGTCAGATAAGATCCATCAGAACGATGATCCCGAGGAAGTCAAGGACTAGAAGAAGAGACGAATATATATCCTCTCTGGAAAGTCCCAAATAGTCCAGGATGTGCCAAGCAGAAGCTTTCTGAACTTGACATTTTGAGCAGACTGCAAAGATCTTTCTGCTTTCGAAAAATGAGACTTTTGACAGTCTACAAATTGCCGTTCAAGAGGCTCTGTCACAATTGAGTGCAAACGAACATCTAAGAACTTTGCCAGATTACTAGGAATTACCCCCTCAAGTCCTGCAGGTCTCCTCATAGTATGCTTTTATAGCCGGCGAGGGGGTGTACCTGGCAGGAACGGGCGATGTACATCGGGAGAGTATTCTCCCTGTACGGTCACCCTTGGCGGGCAGGCCGTTCCATTTTACGCAGTTGAGGCTTGCAGGTAAAGGAGTAAAGTCTGACTTCTACGTTTGGCATTTTTATCTCGTCAAGGTGCTCCAGGTTCTCGAACCAACAGAAGCTGTCGAGGCAAGACAGACCTCTACCATTTTGGTGCTCAGATCCCCAGATTAATAGAGGCTGCATCTCACCTCCTTCTCATGACTTTGCTTTGCTGAGCTTATCGTGGAGCAATTAAACATAAGGACCTCAGACCATTGTTATTTTGGTACTTATCGATTATAGGAACCATGTAGTCAAAGTTGACAATTCTCGTGTAGATCATGCCAAATTTAAATTTAATGCCATTTTATTCATGTTAACTGGATTTTTGTTTTACTATTTTGCTGTCATAAAAATGAGAAACACGCTGGTCTTTTTTGGCGACAGCCC
>CM063510.1:155614947-155639947 GCA_032207245.1 Pardosa pseudoannulata
TCAATAATCTAGAAAAGTCAGCATAACATTATGAAATTAATAAAAAACAGCCTGAAGTAACTTAAAAATTAAAATTTGTTTTTTACTCGCAACTGCTGACACATTCAAAGAAATGTATTGGTATTTGTCTTGGAATGCAACCAATCTTCTATCTCCACGGTTACTTAAATTGGAAGCCATCATGGAAAAAGTTTTAGAAGCATAGGTCCAGCATTTTACTTTAAAACCATTTGATTAGGAAAACATTTACCGTGTTTTATCTACTTGGCAACATATTTGAATGTTACAGAATGTTATTTTGGCTTATACTTGGGTTTTTTGGAATAACTTTTTAAAGAAAATTTGTACTCTCAGCTTATACATGGATGGGCTTATATTCAGAAATATATAGTATTTTTCTCTTAAGTACGCAGAAAAATAGTCAGAAAATTTTAAAGTCAAATTTGAATGGTTATATTAATGAAATAGGAATATATTACAAAAATAAATGATAAAAATATTACCTTGTATATTTCTTAAAAACTTTTGAACTAATTCTTTTATCCTTGTTATATTTCTACCTACTTGATTGATAGGATTATTTTCTTCTGTATATGAAAAATCAAATGGATACACTGTTTCAGGACCAACATGCTTTTTGCCTATGATACCTAGATTTAAAAGTATGGATTTTAATAGCAGCATATTAAATATACATTATACTTATTTAAAGAATAACTCAATTGTATCATTTTAAATTATTGTATCTTCAATTTCAAAATAATTCTTTACCTAATCTTCTGCCTTTTTTTCCCATGTGTTTAATCAATAAAATGTTTATACTAAAATACATTAAACATATTAAACTTTATTGGGTTATAATATTTTGTTATAAAACAAACTTTAGATCATATTTTTACTATACTAAAGTATCCAATGAACATGATTTCAGAATCATCTCTTATAAAGTAGTTTTTTTCTTAAATGAATATAAAAACTTTTTCACATGTACATATAATTTAATTACTTTTCTTTTAAATATTTTTAAGTATATATACCTTATGGACAGATTCAATTGAAATGGATTAGAAATGTAAAGGTAAGTTATTTGATGCAATCTGCATCCCCCCGTCAAATATTTTAGTGAAGAGGAGAGTGTGTAAAAAAAAGCAAATAAAACCAGCAAATTTATTTGATAGCAAAATAATAATAATAATACATACATACATACATTTTAAATAATTTTGCTTTATTTAGTACCTACTATTTATTGCAGACAATATCTTTTTAATTTTAAACTTTTAAAATATTCTGATTATATATATATATATATATATATATATATATATATATATACACACACACACACGCTTTTGTAACTACTGATTTTTTAATGTAATAACAGAGTATAACAAGTAATAAGTTAGGAATGACCAATACTATAAAAGTAATTTAATATTAACCTGTTCGAATTTTTTCAGATTTTAATAACTGTGGCAAACTTTTTACTTCATCAAAAGAATTAAAATGATGAACTCCTTGATGCAATCCATACATTCCATTTTGATGTTGAGGTAGGCCAGTAAGTAAGCAAGAACGACTGGGGGAACAGCTACTGACAGAAGTAAATGCGTTTTCGAATATTACACTTTTCGATGCTAACTTGTTAAGATGAGGAGTTTTGCATACAGGGTTTCCATATACTTGCGTCTCAAAACCTCCATCATCAGCTAAAATGAATTATGAAGAATATACTAAATTAATTACAAATCGAGAGTGACAATTTAAAATGTTTTTAATACAGTAAATGATGTTAGTAACATAGTAAATTTTATTTTTGTTTTACCTACAATAAGGACAACATTTTTACCAACAGCTGTTTTATAAACTTGTACAATTAAACAAATTAAAAAAATTTTCCAATACATTTTATCAGTTGCACAGCATTAATCAAATCTAGATGGCACACCTACGTCTGTAGTAGAATTATAATCATAACATGTAGCAGACGATATATGATATCGCCCTGATGCCATTTTTTAATTTTCAAAAATATTGACATCTAGCCTAGATTTGAAAATAAAAAAATAAAATATTAATTTCTGTATGACTTAAAAAGGTATTAAAATAAATTATTGACTCCGCTGATATAATTAAATTAATTTTATTATTATATTTCAAATTGATTCATAGATATTTTGAATGAATCGTTTAACTCAACAGATGAAAACTTGAACTTCATTCCGGGTTACATTCTATTCTCATCTGAACGGTCTGAACGTCAACCTGAGGCCGAATAACACACTATATAGTAAGTTAATTTCAATCTTAATTAATCTTCAAATTTACACAGTGTAAGTGCCTGAACATTAATTTTTTTAAAGTTATTCCATCTTCTTTTATGAATTATGTTGTTCTTTTTATATCTATAATTGATAATCTTTTTTAATTGTTTTGAATTTCCCATTGCTGTCCCAACATTGCTTGCTTAGTTAGTCTTAAGATATTCCGCGAAGCAAGTATTATATTAATATTATTTTATTGACAATTTTTTGTTTTTACAAGGTTACAGTTTTAAAATTCGTACGTAAAATTAATAATTTTGTTTTAGTGTCGCTAATGTTTCAGAATTGAGTCAGTCACGTAAATTTTTTTATAATTTCAATTTTAGGTCAAAATGGCCCGGTATTCCATGGAACCAGAGAATGCTACTAAATGTAAGTATTGTAATTTCAAGTGAATAAATATATAAAATTAATGTTGCTGCTTATCAGCATGTTAATAGCTTTTGCATGTATTCATCTAGTTGTATATTTACTTTACTCATTAATTCATTGTATATTGCTTCCTGTGTAAATTTATTTGAGTAAGTATTGTGTAGTCTGAATTTTAAGTTAAGAATCTTAATTGTTTACATATGTTTTTGTACAGCTTTCTCTTATTCTGATTTATGTGTTATGAGTTCCATGTGTTGTATACATTAAATTCTGACTGCATAAGATTTAATTCAAAAGTACTTGTGTATTTAGCAGTAACGTCTTACGTATATATTTCAGCTTGTAAAGCAAGAGGCTCCAATCTGAGAGTTCATTTTAAGGTAAGATTATTTCTATTGCGAAATTCTTTATATTCATCTAATTATTGCAAATTCATGTAATATTCTAATTGCATTCATGTAACATTCTAATGTAATTATGAACTTTTTGAATGTGGCTTCACTAATATATTAATTTTTATTATGGTAGTTTTTATGCATCTAAGTGTAAAGCTTTATATTTAAATAAGATAAAGGGGTCATTTTTACTAATTTGCCATTTTCTAATAACTATTGTAACAATGTATGGTACATATATAACTATTTTTATTATATATGTAGATTAAATATTCAGTTTTAAAATACCTGAAGCCAGGAACAGTTTAACATTAGTTTGTAAAAATGTTTTAAAATTATATTTAATTATTTTCCTGTTATATTCTTTGAATGGTCATTACATGTTTTAAAATGACTTCATTATCCTACTCTACCTTTTCTGTTCAGCATGTTCGCATGATTAAAGAAATTGTTAGGTAATAGGAATCATTTTAACGTTTGAAAATGATTTTAGAGAAATATATCATATAGTTAAATATATTACAAAATGATACAAAATTTTAAAGTATATAGTTGTTACCATTAGGACTCCCTTGTTGCTTGAAAATGCAGATTTCTTTAGTAAATTTCTTTGTAAGTATTCTAAAATTCCAATGATTTAAAAAAAGTTATTGAATGTTAACACATAAATATTCGAGAAGAGCATTTTATGTTTTTATATTTCATATTATGAAAAAAAAATTAGTTTTAAGTTGATACTCCATGTAATGTATTAACATCTAGAATATTGCCTTGGAACAGATGTCATTACATGGAGTGGTAATGTGCATGTGTCAGAAATTTCACACAATCTCTACAGATACATACCAATTCAGGCTATTAGATACACAAGGCTAGTCTCATTTAAAAAGCATGCAAAAAATATTCTAGAAATACTGTTGTTCCTGAGTTTGTAGCTTCTAATTATATTTATATATTTTTCTTGACTTGTACTCCACTGTGTATTAATTGAAACTTTTAACTAATATTCTTTCAGAATACTAGAGAAACAGCTCAGGCTATTAAAAAGATGTCTCTTCGCCGTGCTCAGCGCTTTTTAAAAAATGTCATTGTAAAGAAAGAGATTGTACCATTCCGTAGGTTCAATGGTGGTGTAGGAAGGAAAGCACAGGTAAATAAGAACATTTTTCTCATTAAATTTCTGTAGTTATTAGCTGATGCACCTAACATGCTGTTTCCTACTGCCATGTTCTTTTTGGCAACTTCTGGGTGTTTACCAGAAAGATCATGTTAAAGAGTTTGTATACATATTGAATTTTTTTTTCTTGTTAAAATGTTAATCTTCATGTAACTGTTAAAATTCAAAAGGTTGTTTTGTGATGAATAATCACCTATTCCTTCCTTATTTTTTCCTCCTAAAAAGAACATCCTGGAATGGATTTTACATATTTCTGCAACTAGAAAAGGAATCTCCAACTTCATAAAACTGTCACCAGGAAATAACTAACAACTTAATATACCATGTTTGTTTCATTTCACCTTTAGAGCTCCTGCTTGGGTCAGTTGCAGCTCTAAAACTGGCACAAACCAACGAGGTTAAGCACCAGGAAACACTTATCAGAAGGACTTATCAGAACATTGTTGAACCATAAATCTCTTTGTCTAAGTTATCAATTTGGTGATTCCACGTAAACACTTAATTTTGCATGAAAAAACACTATGCTATGTGCAACTTCTAACGTAAATTTTAATTCTAGTAAAAACTTGCTCTTAAGCTAATAAAAAAAATTGCTATCTTTTTATTAGTAGCAAATTAGTTGTCTGACCAGTTATATCATTCTTTTTACTATTTGATATCAAAAGATTTTTGTTTATAATATTCCCCAATGGTGTGATAAGATTAACAACTTCAATCTATGTTCTTGTGTCTGAACTTAGTACTACACCATGAACATTTTGTATGCATAATATTGTTTTGGCCATAGCATTCCAATGCTATTCACTATGAAATCGTGTATCTGATCTACTCAATAAACCTTTTGTTTACTTATTTTGTAAAATAGGTAAATATTTATGGTGATTAAACATTTATTAAAAATTTTATACTTATAAGAATACTGCACAATAGACCCATTATCCTTTAAGTAGCAAAATTATATACCTTGCACTCCAAACCAATGAGGAGGAATGTGGCATGAGTATTTTCACTATTAGATGTAGTCAGTTGTAGGGACTGAGAAATTTTGCCCGTGTTGCATCCTGTTATTAGAAGTTTACGTACAAATAAACATGATCTCTGATAGTGTGTCAAGATATTTAGTTAAATCTAAGTGAATACAAGTCTAATAGGTTGGTCAGTTTGTTTTCTTTAATGTCTTAGATTTGCTGAATAGGGGTTTAGAGTATGTTTTTAATTAAAAGTAAGTTAGTAAAGTGCAGTTTTTTTGCTTGTAAAAAATATATATTAATAGGGGTAATGTTGAAGTAAAATGTGTTGGTCAAAATAATTGCTTGAGTTATACATTTCACTTTTCTTGTGATTAAAGACTTAGACAGAAATTCTGTGGATTATGGCTCGTTATAAATGTTATTTGTATTTTGTAGCTTAATTTTAAATATTGGTTGTGTTTGTCTGATTTAATGAGAGTATTTAACATATTGATTTCATTAAAATTGTAGTAAATGTGTCATGAAATTCTTATATTTAATTTTAATTAATTATTTTAATTTGTTTTTTCCTTCACCCACCAATGTGTTTACATTTTTCTCTGAAACTATGTATATACTGATATTAGCAGAAATAAACTTTTGGTTAAGTGTTGAAATTTCATTAATCACAATTTACAAACTTTATGCCTGTGCTTTTATTAACAAGTGACATTGGAAGAATCTACATATAAAGGTTTAATAGTCAGTTAAAATAAGTATGGTGTCTCTAGTTTTCTTTTATTGATTATTCATTTTTATTTCAGGCCAAACAGTGGGGTGCTACTCAGGGTAGGTGGCCCAAGAAAAGTGCTGAATTTTTATTGCAGTTGTTAAGGAATGCCGAGAGTAATGCTGATGATAAAGGATTAGATGTTGATCGATTGGTCATCGAACATATTCAAGTCAACAGAGCTCCCAAGATGAGGAGGAGGACTTACAGAGCTCATGGCAGAATTAATCGTAAGTATTTTAAATAACACAGGTGTTTAAAATTATGGAGGTTGAGTGACAAATACTGTTATACCCTAACATTAATTCTTTAATATTACCCTAACATTAATTCTTTTTAACCAATAATTTTGCTATTAGAAGAGTGAGGTAAAAATTTTACTGTTTATGTTAATGTATATAGATTAGGGTGATAAAATCATGAGTACACAAAAAAAGGGGGGATTATCGGTTTGAAAGTGAATGAGTCTAAGGGGAAGTTTATCTACCATTTTTCTAGAATAGGAGTAAAAAGTAACAATTTTTTGTTAAAATTTGCAGCATTGTGGAGGCTAGAGTATGGAATTTCTTTTACATAGCTAGTTGTTTCTTGTGTAGTTTGTGCAAAATCATTTGATTGTTCTGTTTTGACTTGTACTTCACTGTATTACAATTAGATTCTCTTCGGAAATTTTGGGGTGTTTTTTTCATTTGACAATATTTTTAATTTTTCTAAATAAGTTATTGGAAATTGTTTGTTTGGATATTGTGACTAGGTTTTTCTCCTCTAACCCTTCTCTTATCAGGAAAATATTTGTTTTCTTTTTCTGAAAAAAAAAATAATTATTCATTGTTGGCATTATTATCTCCAGATATTTGGTATTCGGGAAACATAAAAACGTATCTACGCGATTTTAAATTCCAGTGTAAGTATAGAAATATATGATGACATTTATGTATATAAGACTATTCTTATCTGATAAACGATAAACTCATTTTTGTTTAGGAAATCACTTCTTTTTTCTATTAGCTTGGCGAGATTTTTATTTTCAATAATTAAAAACTTGCCATGTTCTATCAAATTTGTTTTCATTTCGCAGTTGCCATTTATTAAATAAAAACTATCATATGGTTATAGGTTTTGTTATCTAAAACTCAACTACACTAGAGATAAAAGAAATTGGCAAGTGATATACAGGGAACAAATAAATTTGAAAGTATGAAATGTTGAGATATTGTAGCCACTTTTGAATAAAGTTTAAAATGTGATTTCAAATAATATAATTGTTTTCGGTGTTTTAGTCTTATATACTTATTTTGTTTTATCAATATTAATTTGGTATATTTCTTTCATTTTAAATTCAATTGCGCCATTTTTATTAATCCAATTTTAAGACGTCACTCTGTACTTCACCTATTCTTAAATAAGCTTGACGACTTTATGGTATATGTTTCGTGTTATAAAAATTGAAATCCTTTATGTAACTTCATTCTTATGATAACGCTTTAAGTTCTTGGCTTTTGACCTTATGTGCTTAGTTTATTTTATCATCAAAATATCGTAATTAGAATCAGTTAAAAATATATTAATTAAAATATGTAATGAGTGGTGCCATTTATTGCCTATAGTTACAACTATTTTTCATACGCAATAACTTTTTCTCTTTGAAATATCCCAGTATCAAAATCATTTTATTTTTTATAGCTAAATTTTGTATTTCATCAAAATATGTAAATCTTTATTTTACTTTCTCAAATTTTTTAAGAAGTTAACATTTTTTCTGTTATATGTTGTCGTGATTTTTATATTCAGTACTTACAAATTCACCATGTTCTATCATATTTGTTTTTATTTCACAATTGCCATTTTTTAAAGAAAAAGTTTTCATTTTAGGTTTTGTTGTTTAAAATTTAATTTTTATGTATGTAAAACAGTACTAAAAGACGGTTGGGAATGATTTATCCCATTCAGAACAGTACATATATATGTTACTCTCCACAGTATTTTGAAATTTGATTCCTACATTAAAAAAAGTCCTGGAATTGGGAATTATTATGCAGCGGCTCACGGGCAACACAGTGCACTTACTGGACATTTGGCTATTAATAAACTGTTATAATCGTCAACAATCTAAAACATACGAAATTTATTCAGCATTTCTATCAATACATCTTATTATCTTTAATAGTGGTTCTAAATCTTTCATCGAAATATTTGAAAACCCAGACCGAAGGCTGGGTGCGAAGCAGCTAGTTACATATAAAATAATCTGATGCTTGTTGATATGTTAAGGCAACAGGAGCCATGTTTAAGACAAACATTTGATTTAGTTTTTTTTTAAAGAAAACCAAATCTACAACAGAAATGTACAAAAGAAACAATTATTTTAAGTGGATAATATTGTTCTTAAATCTTTTTTTCAATAGTTTTGAATCCTTATTTCTTGGTTGGGACTAAAAAAAGACTGAATTTCGTATAAATTTGGTTTTCTTTTACATAAGTTTTTTTATTAGTATGTTCAATGCTTATTGTTAAACAAGTTATTACAGTTTAGGAATTTTTTAGGTTTTGGTATATGTTCCCGTTGTATTATTTGTTTTAATTGTGATGTGGACTGTAATCTTGTAGTTTAAATGAAGACTCGAAGAATTTTATCAATACGTAAATTTATTATTACTGCTTTATAGGGTAATGTTTAGAGCGCTTAGCTTGCATCCCGCTGGGTGGGGGAGCGTTGTGCTAATGTGAATTACAGGCATTTTGCCACACCAACATTGTGGTGATGTAGTCGAATCTCCGAGACGGAACAGTATATTCAAGACGAGTAACAGGTGAAATTAAAATTTGACTGAAATTTCCTTCCTATCCTTGGGCCAGAAATATCTTTTTGCTTGAAGTCAGTTACTCAAAAACTTTGAGCATTGAACTTTTCTTGTGAAAATAGAACATTCTTGATAGTGATAAAATAGCAGGTTTGTTAAGGTGGTTCAGTATCTGCTATAATAGATTCTTCATGCTTAACATTAACCTTTTGGAGGGGGAATAAGATTTATAGTGACAGGCATGAATTTTTTCTTGCATTTATACTAGTGCAAAATTTTTTTGTTACTAAACATGTCTCTGCTACTAATTATTCAGTTGAAAAATATACTGTACATATAATATCAATCCTATGTGCCTTGTCATACAGTATATGCAAATATGCCAGAGTGTAATTAATAAATTATGTGATGATGTTGCAGAACTGTATTTTGCTAGAAGAATTTAAGGTTGGCGAGAGATCCATCTTCCATTGTCAGAACAAGAATTCAGTTTGGAGCACAAACAGCCAAATTTTTGCAACAGAAGTGTTAATACGACTGGGATCTATTGCTTAGATCCGATTGTGTATACAGCGTACATACCAGATCAGCTTATCTATCTGAACTTTTAGTAAATGAAATCTTGTAATAAAAAAAATTCAGTAGAAATATTTATTCTGACAAGTCCCTGCATAACATCTCATCATACATACATAGGAAGTTTAGGCATTCATTTTGACAGACATACCTCACGAAAACCTAGTGATGGTTGAAATTTTGTAGTTGGGACCTATAATATCAAGTTGTGCTTGCCCCTTCCCCCTTTGATTGCAATCTGAACTCTATAAAAAAAAATTCAATATATGTATGAACTTCAGCCAGGTGTGACTCAAAAACAATCTTGAAATTTTGTATTTGGAACTTGTACTGACAGTAGCAGAATTTCGATTAAATTTTTCTTCACCTCCCTTGTATTTACATATACAAATCTTTAAAAGTACACGCTAGAAAACTGAGTGGGTTATTTTGACCCAAAAACTTTTTGTTCAATTTTCTCAGAAAGAAATTGAAATAAATTTCTTGACTTTTCTAATTTTATACCATTTAAAATATAATATAGAAGAATCCGTGTCTATGCAAAAAAAAATTGGTTCATTAGTAAACTTTGAGTTTATTACCAAGTGTGGAAACAAAACTAGATTTTTGTACTGTCTGTAAAATACCAATATGTAAAAAAAAAGTATATGTATATATAGAAAGTTGCCCTATCGGCGTAAGAAACGATTCCATTAAAGCCGTCTATATATTTTTCTAACGATATGTAATTTTCGATATTGTAATATCTTAGTATTTTTTATTATCTAAAAATTAAAATGTCAATTGTCTAAAAATGAAAAAATTCCATTCCGTACAGTGTACTTTTTGAATAACAACATGGTTTCATATTAATCATACTAAGATTGACCCAGCCTGCGGTTTGAGGTAGACCAAAATTCCCACAGTTCTAGTGTTAACAAAACTTATTTGCAATCAGAACTGAAAAAATTATAATAAAACAAATGCTTAATGTATCAATAGGAAGATAATTTTTAAACCAATCATTGCGTGGTATTTAAAATATTGAGAATTCCAATAAACAGAAATGATGAAAATCCAGTAAAATTGACAGATATGTTGTGTTTAGTTTTACATAAGGCATAGCTGCTAACCTGTACGATTTTTCTGTACAATGTACGAGTTTACAGATAATTGTATGGATTATTTATATTCATTTTTATCAATTTTAAAAACAAGATATACATTCGGATTCCTGATTAAAATATGTATTATCAAAAATAGTTAAAAATTGCTGCTATGAGTAAAAACGTGGTAAAACATTCCTTAAAGAATCTTAATCAGCGATATGTAGTTAATTTAAAAGGTTTGGTTTGGAGCGTTATACGTCTACTTTTTTTGCAACACGAGGGCTAATGAGACCGGGACCTACTGCTTAAATCCGATTTCGAACGGCTACGAACATCTATGCTACACTGAAATTCGAACCTACGAACTAAGGTACCGAAGATCAGCGCCTTAACTATTCAGCCAACGTCCATTAATTTAAATTCGAAAATTCCGGAAAAGAAGTAGTGTTCTTTTTCTGTGTATTTTTCGTTTAGTACATTTTGTCTTTGTACATAGAATAGAGTGCTTCAAAATGTTTGCTGTTTTTATTAAGCATCACGGTAAAGTAAGCTGCACACACATTTGTATATATATGTGTGTGTATGTATCATTCAATATGTAAAATTGCATGCCGTTAAATTGTTATAATTTTAAAATGGAATGTTGACAACTGTGTATAAAGTCTTAAGTGTGTAAAGTTGTATTTATTTTTATCAACGCATAAATGTTAATATTCACTTTTAATGTTTTTATAGATAGGATCTAAATATAGTTAAGTGTTACTGCTGACTTTCCCAATGAAAAATTAGATATTCCAGATGGTATAAGTGATTATAAAACTGGTAATAAACGTGCACTTAATAAAACTGCTGCATTTAAATTACTTGATACATCAGACATTTGACCTAAAGATTAATGTCAGTACTTGAAAAATATCAATTTAAAAATTGGATTTTTTGCAGAGAAAACTAGTAAACTAATGGGATAAAATAACGAAATATGACGTTTTGTACTAGCATCACGTCAAGATAAAAACTGCTTTCTGACAAAAATATTTTGCGTATTCCAATTCAAGATAAAATATATATTAATTTTCATCAATTAAAAAAAAAGTGGGTTTTTTTTTTATTTGATCGGGAATGCGAAAACCAAAATCCAACATAGAGGGGGTTAAAATGGTTGCCGAATGTGTAGAATACTGCTGTTCGGAACCAGACTTCTGAGGTTCGAATCCCACTGCTAGCATGGATGTTCGTGTCGGTTTGGAATTGGTTTTTAACCTTTTACACTCGTATGTCGAGTGTGATTCAACATAAGCTTGCTTATGTTGAGTCACACTCAGAAGCTCCTTTGTTGGTTCTCGCTCGACATTTTTTAAAATCCAAACCCCAATAGATGTTCATCAAATAGAAAAATACTGGGGAAAGAAGATAAACCATTTTTTTTTATTTGTGTTTGTGTGAAACGTGCAATACTGTAATTAAAACTGACAATTGAATTTGCTGTTTTATTTATTTATTTTTTAATTGCCCTATTTTTAAATATATATCAAATAAAGCACTTCAAACTGAAGAGAGGTGCTGCTAACGAAATTGAAATATAATAGAGCATTTTCGCGCAACGTCATGAACTACTATAATGCCCTTCTCGTCATTTACATGCTTACAGCAATAGGCTAACAATAAATTGCCCTTTCGTTTGAAACAAAAGCCAGAATTTTCATAAATTGACATGTGTCCTGCTCCGTGAAATTGCCTTATTTGAAGTGCGAAGGGTTAGACAGTGTGAGCCGATCTTACTAGCCCTGGTGTAGCAAAAGAGTAGATCGTAATAGTACATTCATATTATTCTTTATTACTCATTCATATTATTCTTTCATTATTCTTTTACATTCATATTTTATTGCTACTGTATATTAATTATGCTCTCATCTTTTTCTCTTATTTCATACAAAATAAATACACGAATCATTGTTTTTATATTTACAAATGCCTCTAAAACAGTTAAAATTTTAAATAGGATTTATTACTATGTTTCTGATCATCAAGTATATTTTATATGGTATCGCGTGAAATGTGGGAAGGGGTCCAAAATATTGGGAAAAAAAGTGTGATATCAATTATGGACAGCTTCTGGACTGATATTTTCTAAATTGTTTTAGTTCCCTTTCGAGTCCGTGGGTTTGAATCCTAGTGCTGTCACGGTGTTTGTGATAAACAAAACTTGCAAATTTATAGGTGGAATTGTACTTGCTAAGATCATAGCTTTCATGTACCTTATTTCATAATTTGATGTCTTTGTTTTTTAAGTTATTGTTACTTAGATTTTTTTTAAAGAGATTTGTTGAAATACTAATTATTGGACTGTGAATTCAGATCAAATGCTTTGTGGCAGTAGATATTCTAAATACTTTTCTGCTTCGGACTGTTTAATTATTTACGTGGAGAGATATTTTGGACTCCTTCGACTAAGTGGTGACCTCAGTAAAGCTCGAAAACTTTCATCCATAACTTGTTTATCGTATCGAATCTTGTGATGGATCAGGTGATATGAGAATAATGGCTTTCGATGTAAAATGTTGCCTTGAAGTTCAGGAAAGTTGAAGGCGTTTCGCAACGTCAGTTGTGGACGGAAAATTATGATTTTTAAAAGATCTTTCCAAAATTATATTCTGTGTATCGGTTCTTTGCAATGTTCTCTTTCCTTATTTGAAAGATAAAGTGCTGCGGTGCATTCATTCGTGTGTCTATCGTTTGCTCTGAGTTGACGAAATAACTCGTTTAGCAAAGGCGTTGGCAATTTTTAAAGAACTTGAACCGATGTCTAGGAATATATGGTGCTTCGAGAATTTTTCTATTCCGTGATTACTACCAAGTTGAAATTATGCTCATTATAATGTAAAAGTTGAGAACAGGTTGTAACTTCAATATCATAGTTCTATTTTCGTACACATCTTCATTAAAATTTGCGCATAAATTTAAACGAATGTAAATATCTTTCTTTTATTTATCGTTGGATTCAAACTTAGAGTATTTGCTCTAAAAGCAAACAAGTTTCGATTTCCTAATATTAGTTCAATAGCGATTACTGTCTTACGGAAAATGTATTTCAACATTTTATAAGCCAGTGATAAATTGGTGCACTATTATAAATAGTTTATGAATTTGCGGTGGTGGAAACTAATGAGTAATAATTTAATTTTTACAGAACTGTAAATTTTTACTACTAAAAATATATTCATGACTTTATATGTTAAACGATAATTTTCCTTTTAAGGTTAAAAGTTATGTAAGAATAGTAATGAAAGATGTTCTAGAAGACAACTACTTATGTTTATATTAAGAAATAAATATATATATGTGAGAACTATTTCACCATTTTATTTAGAAAGAAGAAATAAGATATTCTCATCTTCGAAGCGAATCTATTTAAATTCAAAATACCCCTGTTACTGTAATATCTACTGAAAATTATGAATTTTTATTGATAGTTAATGTTATCATTTATTAATTTTTAATATTGCTTCCATTTAAGATAAGCCTATCCAATTAGCTAATCAGTTACCTGCTGAATTCATTTTTAAAAGTCGCTGACTCGATGCGTAATCACAATCAAGCAATGTGTACACATCGAACGCATTACAGATGGTCGCATAATAAATTTTGCGAAAAAGTCAATATAGAGTTAACAGGCTTGCAATTCCGTCACTTTTCTCATCTTTAGTCACTTTTTTTACAATTGATCACTTTTTTAAGTAAACAGTCACTTTTTTCATGGTGCATCACAGAAAAAGTCTGTTGTTGAAGAAAGAAAATCTGAATTAATAACAAAATATTTTAATAAAAGACCAAAAATGGGATGCTCTAATTATATTTTTCTTATTAAGATGTAATTAGTCATATGGTTTCCAGAATTTAGTGATTTTAAAAAATCGTAAAGAAGTTCCTGAAATGTACATTTAATACATTAAAGTAATTTACGTCAAAGCACACATTTCTCTTTTTCATCACAATTTTTGTTTAGATACTATAATCTAGCTGTGTACATATTCCAAAACATCATTAATATATGCAGAAAATTGTGATTATAAAATTAATGTATTGTATGTATTCAAATCGAATTTATAGATTTTCTTGAATAAAAAGCAATGGTGAGTTGTATTAAACAAAATTTTTAACCTTTTTTTGTATTTGACGCTAAAATCATGTCTTGCATGAATCATTTGATTTAGAGTTAAAATAAATAGAAAAATCTTAATAATAGCATCTGTAAACAAGAGGAGAAAAAAAAATAGCTTTTTTTCTTCAATTTTAGTCACTTTTTAGTTCCTGATTCTGTATTATTTATCACTTTTCTCACCTTTTTGGAAGTACCTCAGCAGTTGCAAGCCTGAGCTAATAAAATTTCATTTTTATTAGATTAAAAAAGTTAACAATTGTAGCGTTGTTAAAAACTCAACCATTGCACAAACAATAAATTTCATAAATATGAAAAAGAAAAAAAATCAGTTAATTCAAGTGTGGTATTTTTCAAAAGGTACCACACAAAGTGGCCCTTCACAGATCAAACACCAGTAAAGTATAGAGAATTCCCGAAGCACCTGGAAAAAATAATTGTAAAAAAACAATACATCGTTCAGGGAATTACTTCTGAACTAAAGAATTTAACCTAGTTTATACACACTCATATATATATATATATATATATATATATATATATATATATATATATATATGTGTGTGTGTGTGTGTGTGTGTGTGTGTGTAATCCTTATAAAACTGCTGGACAAGGAGAAAGCTAAACAGCTAGCAGTAATAAAAATGCAGTCGGACACAAAAATCACTCTGGTCGAACAGAGGTGCACCGAAGTACGAAGATAGAAAGAATTTTCCCACTTACTCAACGAATTTAAGTGCAAGATCAGGAAAAACGCAGAGACAACTGAAAAGCGTGTTGAATAGACAGAAAATTTACATCTATAAGATAGACAGCTTTGGGAACAACTTTAATTCGAAGACATTTAGAAGTTGGAAAAAAGATTTTAAGGAATTAGAATGGGAAATAGGAGGTTTTTAAGTAAATATTAAAGTGAAATAATTTTGATATATATATATATATATATATATATATATATATATATATATATATATATATATATATATATATATGCTAAGTCGTTGTGCAGAGTTAAGGCGAATGAAACACAGTCTTCTTGATAATAATAAGTTTTATTATTATCAAGAAGACTGTGTTTCATCAGTTAGCATGAAGGTGTTGACCGCTCCATGTCCACGCGCAAAATTCCAACTTATCTGTTTGCAAGCTCATCAAATCGCTGAGAAATGCTTCCGCCTGACCGGATTATCCCGAAAGCTTACGCGAGCGTGGGTCTTTTTCATTTATTTTATTATTATAAAAGAGTTCTCTATTTAAATTCATTTTTAACTTACATAATTCCCAACTACCCCTTTTTTAGACCTAACATATATATATATATATATATATATATATATATATATATATATATATATGTATATATACATACATACATATATATATACACACACACACACACATATATATATATATATATATACATATATATATATATATATATATATATAGTAGACTTCCTAGTATTATAAATACAGCATGATATTAAAGGACATTTGTATTACCTGTTACTGATATTTTGAGTTTTTATATCGAATAATAATTTTTTATTTTACACTTCCACCGCACCAAAATGGAGGTTTGAATTGACGTGTAAACACGTCGGACGCAGTTAACTGGTTTACAAGACGTTACGCGATGAAAACAGGAGAATTTCAGATGTTAGATGAGAGCATTAAAATACTCTGACAAGGAAAGAGTATTATTAAAGTTAGCATGACGTCATTCAACAATAATGGAAAGGAGTTTTCGACATTTGGAGGGAAAAAAAAATTTTCTTAACAACAAATATCAGCTCTTCGAAGCTCCTAATTTCTTTCGTGCCATTGAATTTGATGCTTAGATGGTATTCATTCAAAATCAAATTTTGATACTGAAAAAATTATTTTTAGTATTGAAGTTGGAGTAATCTTGTAACATTAGTGAGAAATTTAGGTTATAGGCAAATTTTTGACGAATAACGAATGAACCTATATGTATGTCAACCTAAGATTATGGCAATCATAATATATGGCAATAAGATATATATGGCATATGGCAATAAGACCCAGTGTGAATGGGGACGGCTGTCCATCTATCTCAAACAACCCAGTTTTAATTGGTCTCTTGAAAAATTTCTTGGATATGGTAATAGCCATTTACTTCCAGTTTACCGGACAAACTTAACATATTAGTCTTATATTCTTTTAATACAAACATAATAACTGTAGTAAAAATAAAAAAGGTTTCTTGTATTGAAAATTAATACTTTAAACTATTAATACTGCCAAATCTCATTTATTTCACAAATTAACATGCCAACAAGAGTCCAAGACTCACTTATTTATATGACAATTTTTTCATAGAATACTGTTAATTAAACAAAACAGAACGAGCACTTCCTTGTTGCCACAGCTTACAAAATAATATACTTTTTCAATATCGTTCAGTTCGCGGTGACAAAAATTAAACAATGATAAATAAATTCACTTAAACAAAATAATAAATTGAAATAATTGTTTTGCTTTTAACATAATAAACCGAAATTTATAAAGTGGATTTCACAATAACTTTACAAACAATATTAAATGTAACTATTTAATTATTTTGCAACGTAATGTAATCAAAATAAAGTAATACACAATCAATTTTTTTAAATATATTTACATTTACATCTAGTAAAGGAATATTTTTCAATCAATATATTATAAATTTCCTTCACCTTTTTTAAATTAAATTTTTACTCTTATCGGTTCTATTAAAATATTAAAATTGCTATTTCTTTTTTTTTTTAATTTATGCAAATTTTCAGAAATTTTCATGAAGTTTGTATGAAATATTTGGCATCTCCCAATGGACTTTCTTCAAAATGTGGCGTGTTTAAATTTACCTATTTTTATTTGAATGTTTTGGAAAACACCTATGACTGGTTATAAAATAAAATATATTATTTTTACATAGTAATTAAAAAACTATATTTCCTACATATATCAAATGTGTATCTCCCTTTGTTTCCATTTATTTTGCCAATCCTTTAAAATACTGATAATTTTTTAACAAAGAATTTGGAAATTTTCATGTAATTTTATCTTTTAATTTTGTAGCATCTTTCGCCAATATATCTGCCAGCCAACTTTTGACTGCGGTTAGATCTGTTTAATTACAAATTAAGCCCCTCATTAAGCGTATTGGCAGCATGTAACTCTTCCTGTGCTTTAGACTGAGAGCTAAAGTAGGTCATGCTTTTTACTCGGGCTACTTAATGGAGTCAAGGTGAAACAATCTGCCTGTCAGTCAAAAGTCTATTTTCGTTTGCTTTTTGCTCCTTGCATTATTTGTTACAGTAATTTACCAGTCGTTTCGCTTTACCTTACTAATTCTTTTTCACTATCACTGCTTTCCTTCTAAAACTGTTTCAATTTCGAGTGGAGAAGCTAAAAAAAATTATTAAAACTATTCTAATTCTAAAATAAATCAGTTCAATTCATCTGAGCTCTGATGGAAGCTAGCCCCCCCCCCTTTCATAAATCATAATCGAATTTAAAAAAAAAATCCCCTATATAATAATAGCCTAAGTTGTCTGTCCGCAAATTTAAGAATTGTTTGTACCTGGAATGGATACAGGCAGGCATATTGTATTTTTCATGAGTTAGGGTTAGCAAAATTGAAAGCGAGTTCGAAATCCACCCCATCCCCCCTTTTCAAGCTTTTAATGCTATTATTTCAAGCCTTATTCTCCCTCTTATTCTATACTAAATGCATTCTGGATAGGATGGCGAGGGCGGAGCTTAATATTTAAATTTCTGGACTGTTTTTACTCGACCCTCATATACTCTAATTAGTTCCTTCACCATGTGCAGGTATGACCCGTTCGGTAGATTGTCTGCCCATTTAATCGTCGTACTTGTCGGATTGACGGTTCTGTCCCCGACGCAGCCAATTTTTTTTAAATGTCTAATTAATTTAATATTTTATGCTTTTTTTTTAAATTCTTATTCCTAAAGTTGTTTTATTATTTTTAAAGTTGTTTTACTATTTTTAAAATATATTTTTACTTTTTTTCAACTTTTTATGATTTTTATTATTTTTATTTTATTAAATTCACGTATTCTGTACGAATGTCCCTGGCCACATAAAAATTTCATATTTTGTATCCTTAAACTTTCTTCTCGTAATGTAATAATACATTAAATTATATGTCCGTCTGTCCTCCAATTTATGAAGTGGTTGGACCTGAAATGGGTAGAGCAGCGATATTGGATTTTTGATGCATTAGGGTTAGCAAAATTCAAAGCGAGTAAAGTTTATTTTTTCCTAAACTATAGATCCAATTCTAAAATAAATTGGCATGAATAAGCTTCGCATCACAGCGAAAAATATTGTCATCTTTAAAACGTTCGAAATACACTCCGTCCCCCTTTTCGAATGTTTAATACCGTTATATCAAGCCTCATTTTAAGAGCAGGTGATTAAATTTATCAATTTATCACATAATAAATAGGTAAAAATAACGATTTTTTTCTAGCATTATGACGTCATTCCTTTAACCATCTCATTGAATCATTTATTTTAGATTATTTAATTATTGTCTGCATTATTTCCATACGTTTTATCACTAAACTTAGATTTTACATAAATAGTTTACTTTTATATTTGGCTTAATAGATAATTTTAATAGTTTATTTTTGCTGAAAGATATTTCTCAGCCATAAAACAAACCATTTTTTTACCTGCCACATAGGATACTTTACAATTCTGGAAAATTAAAATTTTACTCATCCCGTCATATGACGGGTTATATGCTAGTCTTAAAAAGAGTGTTATAACATGCAACTAGCGTACTCATTACTAACTGTTCTGTACCCAGTATCGAAAAAAAAAAACACTTTTACTCTGGCAAAAAAGTGTTATTTTTGTTAGTTATTTTTTTATTTCTTCCTTCACACACATCCTGTTTAAAATATATCTGTACCTTTTATTAGCGAAAAATTTTAAATAAAACAAAAACTATAAAGATATACATTGGGAAGGGAGGATAATTTACATTTTTTAATGTAAACCATTAAACTTTGGTCATAACTCAGATTTCTTCAGGGATTTTACTCACTGAATTTACACAACATCAAGTATGTGAATAGTAATTGCACCGAACTGTAACCAATCAAGTGACTTCTTTCATTTATAATTTTTTAAAGTTATATTTGATTGTTGTGGAAGATTCTGATTGCAGGGATATATTCCCCCATTTTTCTCAGTTTTGATGGGAGCTAACCTCCTTCCCCTTTCATAAACCATAATCAAATACACACACACACACACACAAAAAAAAAAAACAATAACTTAAAACTGACTTGATCTTAAAAAAAGTGTTATAACATGCAACTAACTTTTTTTTTTTTTTTTTTTTGTAAGTTACTCTTTTATCTCTTCCTCCACACACATCCTCTTTAAAATATATCTGTATCTTTTATTAACGAAAAATTATAAATAAAACGAAAACTATAAAGATATACATTGGGAAGGGAGGATAATTTACATTTTTTAATGTAAACCATTAAACTTTGGTCATAACTCAGATTTCTTCAGGGATTTTACTCACTGAATTTACACAACATCAAGTATGTGAATAGTAATTGCACCGAACTGTAACCAATCAAGTGACTTCTTTCATTTATAATTTTTTAAAGTTATATTTGATTGTTGTGGAAGATTCTGATTGCAGGGACCACTGACCCCTAATAATAACCTTTAATTCTGTTTACATTAGACTTTAGGTTAGGTTTGGTTTGGTTTGGTTTGGAGTGCTACGGTCTACTTTTTGCAACACGAGGGCTAATGAGACCGGGACCTACAGCTTAAAGCCGATTCCGAACGGCTACGAACATCCATGCCACTGTGGGATTCGAACCCACGAACTCCGGTACCGAAGGCCAGCACCCTAATCAATCGGCCATCGTTCGGTCCATTGGACGAAAGTCTTGATAGAAAAAAATAAATAAATAAAGAATGCGGCAGGTAAAAGTGAAATTGGCTTTTCTGGGATTCAGAAAACATAATTGCTGCCTGAAAAAAAGTTTCTGAATTTTCGAATTTTAATGGCAAATCAGGCCATACGTAAAACTCTACTAATTCAAAAATCAGTCAGTGGTTGACAGCTACGGTCTACTTTTATGCAATACGAGGACTAATAAGACCTTCACCTATTGCTTAAAGCTAATTCTGAGCATTTATGCTAAAGTGGGATTCGAACACATAACCTTCGATACCGAAGATCAACGCTCTAACCACTCAGCCATTGTTCGGTTTCAGTCAATTAGTGGAATCCATCTGTACAGATGTTCCCATTTCAGTAGTGAAATGTAGCTAATAATTGTTGCTATTTCTGATGCCACTTGGTCAAACCAAGCACGATTAGCCATACTCTACTCTATTACGCAAAGGGGTCGATAGATAGGCTGTATTGCAGGTGAAGATTTACCAGACACGAATTTAAAATGATAATATTAACGAATTACTAAAAGATATTTTTAAAATATTGAAGAAGGAATTATGACAGATCCTTTTATTTTTTTCACAAAATTATCTATTTTGTATGGCATCACAGTTCAAAAACATTCTGATATAATTTAATTAATAAACTACCGTTTTATACTATTAAATTATTCTTCTTTTAATGCCAGCTTGTTCAAACCTTTATCTGCATTTTTAGTCATGCCCAGGGCCTGAGTAAGATACTTTTGTGCCCAGGGCACAATCCAATTTTTGTGCCCACCACCCCCATAGCAAATTTATAGCGACAAGTTATTATCGTAATTACAGTCATATAAAAATTATAACATTGAATTAACATATTTAAGAAATTAGCATTAAAGTAATATTCAAAATCAAGAACACCAAATTTTCATTTTACGTAATCATTATTATATCTGTTTAGCCATGCTAAAAATTAAGGACTTTTAAAGACCTAGAATGATCCACTCTTTTATTTTTTACCTTGTCACACTCACAAGCTCTGTGGTGCAGAAAATAAATAATAATAGAATTAAAAATAATTTAAATTGAGGAGATGATTTAATGGTTTATAGTGGTACGTTGCTAATAATCTGTCTTATAAATATGCAATAACCCATAGGATAAAAAGAGCACCAGGTTTGTTGAGGGAATTAATTATCAGGTAAATAACAGTAAAATTAAAGTAAATAGGAAACAATAGAGTTCATGACAAACACAATTACCTCGTACAATAATTTATTAAAACTTAACGATGGTAGCGTAAGTTTGCAATTTTCCCCCACTTAATCTGCGTTTCAAGCACTCGACTAAATTTTCGTGCCCCCTAAAATTTCCGTGCTCAGGGCACGTGCCCCAAGTGCCCGTGTGATAATCAGGCCCTGGTCATGCCTATAAGTACCAAAATTAATGCCAAATTTGTCAACTTCTTGTTACCAGTTTTTTCTTTGCAAAGAAATTTATTTACCATTTTCATGGTTAAAAAGAATTTTTCAAAACTTCCAGTAGAAACTAGTAATGTACACAAATTTTAATAAATTTAAAAAAAAAATCTTGTCAGACATATATTTCGGGAAGGGCCAGACCTCCCTCCCTTTCTATAAATATGTCCTTGTTCCAATATATGTATTCGAATCCTACTGCTGCCATAGATTCCTCCCGAATCAATCGCAGGTTTCAGTTTAAAGCGATGACAGCGGTGACTTCCAAAATGAATGAATCGATGAAATTGACGCCGCATTCATGGAATAAACTCGGCATATCAATTTCGTTTTCCAAGAGAGGTTTCTGTCTTGACCTGCTCGTTTCTCACATTCCTTGCAATGCGAATTTCCCTCAGATTACTTGTAAATGACACCGTGTTTACGAGAAATTCGCTACTTCAAGCAGAAACCCAGATGTTGAGCAAGGAGCCATATTATCCGATGCTATCGGAACTTTTTGATCTGGAGGTTATCGTTTGGGTAGTTGTGACATATTGATGTTCAGTATTTAAGTCAGCCACTGACTGAATCACAAAAAGTAATCACTAATTGTAAAGCCTTGCTAAAATATTGACGAATTGATCCAATAAAAATAAATAAATAAAGACAATAATTAAACACTAATAAATGTACGGGTTTTTATTTTCCAGTATATGTAACTATGGTGAACAATATATAATATTGAAAATCGCATATTAAAACCATTATTGTGTAAAATTAAGGCTCTTTGATTATTCGTTAGAATTTATAATTATCATTTTTATTATCATCACTTGCTTGTTATTGCATTCACCACTACCAAGTAGCGATGTAAAAAACCCGGAATTTAGAAGAGGTGGGAATAAACCCGGGAATTTTGGGGAATAAGCCCGGAATTTTTGGAACTTTGGGAAGAAATCATTTTAACAATGTCTACATTTATTTTTTCAACAGTGGCTACTTAAGAACTAGCATATTATTTCTCAGGGATTTTTTTTTTTTTTTTTTTACTTTATATATATATATATATATATATATATATATATATATATATATATATATATATATTCAAGAAATAATAGCAATGAGCATTTAAATTATTTTATAGTAGTACTTATGTCATTAATAACCCTGTTAGTCTTATCAAACGCATAACTGGTTGCTTCAATTTTAATCGCTAATATAATAATTATATACATTATTTTTTATCCTTATTTATTATGTAAATTGTTATATGCTAAACATCTTTAAATTTAAAATAACAGTTTATTATTTTTTTGTAATGCATATATCATTTAAAGGTGTAATCAAACGATACTGTTGCATTTTGTGTTCAATTTCTACACACACACACACATTATATTATAATATATATAATATATATATATATATCTATATATATATATGTTATCCAAGAAAAATATGATTTGGATTTTGTCTTGATTATTGCCTATTTTTATGTAATAATAAAAATATTTTATATTCAAAGGAAAATATGTACTATATTCATGCTTAATCAACATGCAACAGTTGCCAACATTATATTTTTTTTCATAATATATATATACATATTTTTTATATACAATATATAATTTATATAAAAATATATAAATTTTTTATATAAAAAAAAAAAAAATTTTTATTTGTTATCCCAAAAAAATGTTTTGGATTTGTGTTACAAATCCTATTTTTATGTAATAATAAAAATATTGGATATTTTCAAAGGAAAATATATTTTTTCATGCTAAACATGATACCTTGCCAACTATATTTAATTAATCCCAATTATTCAATTTTTTTTGCCATAGATATATATCAAATTTGTGAAAATATCAACTTTTAGGCACAACACTATGGTCATTGTGCAAGGAATTGGCGACCAAAATTCCCATGTTTCGGTTTTCGCCCTTCCCAAAAAACCTGTTTTTTTCCCTTTACCGTTCCACTGCTCACACTCTACTACCAAGCCGCTGATATGTTGGCTATTTTATCATGAGGTCATACTGCGCAACATTAAGTTGCGCATCTGGTCCTGCCTTTGAGCAGGGAAAAACACCGCCTCTTGACTTCACCTCCAACCAGTTTATCGTCTGCCGCCATCGGCCACGATAAGCCAAAGCCCCTCCAGACGGTGGTGAGCAGTGGACCATAGTGTGGAGGCGCCTGGCTTCCAAGGCGGTTTTTCTCCAAAGATCAAAGGCAGCCAGATGCGCAACTAAAGTGCGCAGTAGACTCTATGGACAAATCCGATTGGCTCATTTAGTGGCCCAGCGTGTGGATGCAACCCGTAAACCATCGTTCAAGGTCCCCATCAGGAAGTGCTGAACAATTGGCCATAGTGTGGAGGCTACATTACATCCATTAATGAATACTGACAATGAATACTTCGTCTGGCTCGAGCCTTGAACTCGCAACTCTCCGATTATGAGATCGATGCCTTTGCAAACTGTGTTAATATTTAAAATGTTAAACATGTCATTGATAATTCGTTAGAATTTTTTAAAATTTATGCAAGCTCTCATATCGGCGCCGAAATCCGTGTATTGAAATCTGCTAGCATAGATTAAGCAGTAAGTCTCGGTTAACATTATCGACGCCTAACAAAAAATGAATGAAAAATATACAAACAACAAGTTTACTTGTATTTTTACAAAATGCAGACATTTGTGCCATCTGTCAGTCAGTAGCGAATGTCTGCTTGCCATCTGTTGGCGCATATCAACACGTAACAACGCCAAGCATCGGAATCATACCTCATACTTGCTAACTTTTCAGGATTATCCGTAAAATTTACGATTTTTGGTTTAGTTTTACAATTTTAAGGAAAGACCGAGAATTTCTATGGTTTTTAGTACTATGTAGATAAAATCGGAAATTTTGAAATCAGAGCAATGGATTTTTTGCTTTAGTAATATATGAAAAC
>CM063510.1:155644947-155647447 GCA_032207245.1 Pardosa pseudoannulata
TAAGCGAATCGATTGCAAACCGTGTGGTTATGTATAAAAAACAAACGAACAAACGAACAAACTTCTTAATTTTCAAAGATATATAACTTAAACGCTAGATATATATTAGTCCGTGAAATAGACTGACGGGCAAATTCTCAATTTATGACAATTCTGGCTTTAGTTGCAAACGGAAGGGCAGTTTATTGTTCGTCTACTGGCTTTTGTAATCATGAAAATGAATGGGAAGGGCATTACTGTAGTTCGTTACGTTGCGACAAATTGCTTTGTATGGATGCTTCTATCCATTCCAGGTCCAACCGCTTCATACATTCGAAGACAGACGGACAGATAACTTAGGCTATTATTATATAGGGGATTGTGGTTGTTTGTAAATGATGTAACACCAGGAGGAGGGGAGGGGTTTTTGTGAAATTGTGACAGGGAAAGTAGAGGGGTAACAAAAAATGTGACATCAAGTTTTGTTAAAAATAAACACATTTAAAATTAGCAGATTAAATTTTGAATTTGTTTTAAAATCCCCAAAATTTAAAGATATTTTCTTAATTGGAGCAAAAATAATTTAAAATATTTTCTTATAATGTATACTTTCCTTTTTTATTTATTTATTTATTTATTTTTGAAAAAAAAAAGGATATTTAGAGTAGGTTTTGAGAATGTAGTAGCTTCAGAACTAGAATTAGTAGGAAACGTCTGTTACACTCTTGAAATGTCCAATAACAGACCAATAATAACCAAATCTATTGTATATTAAAAATTGAAATTCGGCGTCCTTTGTCTCATTGAGAAGTGGAAAGGTTTGATCCTAAGAACGGTGTATGTTTTCAACCCTTGAATGCTATCGTTACGTCTCGGAGATTTTTTGTAATTAAATTAATTAACTGTTAAAATCCGAAAAAACTTATAATGAATCATTTTTTTAAGGCAATCCTATATGTATTACTTTCTTGTCTCGCTTTCAGAAGTTCCCTTTCGTGAACCATTGCAAGAAAAAAATATTCGAATACTACCTCTTCCATAATAGTTAATTATAATTATTTTGTATAGTATTGTTTTATATTAATTATTGTTCTATATCTATTTTATTTGTTTATCTATCTATTAAAGAATGGCAAAGCAGAAGTGAATTAAAACGACCATTAAATGTGAAAAAAAATAAGAATAATATCAATAAGATATAAATTTAAAAGAAAATGTGAGGGTTGAGACTGATGGCGTTTAAACCATTTATTTATACCGGGCTCCCATTTCATTAACATTTCATCTTCCACTTCGAGTTATTCCTTTTCTTAGTCAATTAGGAATTGCACTGAGAACACGGTAGCCAAATATGAGGAAGCAAACGTAACAGTTTAGCATTTCGATCAAAAATTAATTTTTAATAGATTTCGGTGCCTTGTCTGTTTCATGTAACAACATTATATATTCTCATTATAAAAGTTTTTACCCCATCGTGTTTATTATTTTAAATCTCGTTCCATATCCCTAAGTTCATTGCTTCATGATCCACCTCATTTGAATCTTATTAAATTTTTAAAAGATACTGGTTTCTATGCATACATTTAAGGTCATCAACTCATCGCTTTTATTTATACACTGTCATTGCATATTTTTATACTTCCTCTTATCTTCTGACATTCGTTTAGTCCTGCTGTTTTAACTTGTTGTTTATTGTAATCGTTTAAATCTTAACTATTTGTTTGGCACAATATGTCCCAAGAGGATTCAATGCCTATAAACCCTATAAAACTAACCAACCAATCATTATAAAATTATCTTTAAAAATTAAAAAATTAAAAATTTGAAATCCAACGCCTCTTGAAAGAAAAAGACAGCATCCTAGAGAATTCATTGTTCTATCACATGTTTTTTCTTTCTTTTTTTAAAGAAATTTTTAAATGCAAGACGGTTAGATGGAATTTGACCTTTCTCATAGATTAACATCGAGGAAGAGGAAACTATTATGACAGGTACAGTTCCACCTTAAATAGTGTGTCTCAGAAAGGAACGGAGCATTTAGCGTTAAAAACCGAACGATGGCTAAATGGGTAAGGCGCAGCTCTTCGGTGCTTTAGTTCGAGGATTCGAATTCAACTACTATTAGGGATGTTCACAGACGTTCGTAATCTGCTTTGAGGACCAGCATGTAAATGCTATACGAGTCGACCGTTGTGAAAACCGTTGCCTGTTACGCCATCTAGTAATTAAATCTAGCATTTAAAAATTAAAATAAAACGTACAGATCTCCTGTTACGCATGATGGTCTCTCAACATCAACCGGAGATCATCGTGTGGACACGACGCTAGACTGATAAGAGTGAAATCGTTGCGTCGCGTATACGAAACGTTGGTCGCGAAGGGGATAAGCAGTGGGTCTTGGTCCCATTAGGCCTTGTAGGAAAACAGTAAACCGTAGCACCCCAAACCAAATCAAATAATTTAGAGCTAATATCTCGGTGGTAGTGAGTGTTTGGTTTCGTGGTATCTGTTAAGGATGCAC
>CM063510.1:155652447-155657447 GCA_032207245.1 Pardosa pseudoannulata
AAGAGTGTCCCCGCCAATTTGCTAATAGTCCAATGCTGCGATCTTACCAAATTGTTACAGTAATACTCTTCCAGCTCTTAATGTATTAACCATTTACCTTCTGTATTTAAAGAAAACTGGGGAATGCTTCAAAATCAAAGGGTCAATAAATATGATGGTACAGATGCATTGTAGACGCCGTGTTTTTTTGTCGCCAAATTTGGCGATCTTTTGGAGATTTTATGAAGCGATGAGTGGTTTGGTATGTTTGCCCTGACTTTGTTGATGGGGTATGGCAGCTCTAATGTGTTCTTGCACCCCATTGGTGAAAGTGAATTCTGACATCAGTACCCGGCACTATTCGACAAATTTGCATCTTAGCTGTTCTTTTGGTTTACAGTCGCCTAGGTCAGGTTGTGTTTTTGTTGTTGTTGTTGTTGTTCTTATCATTTTCTGGGATTCAGTAAGTAATTTTGTTTTTACTCTTATCATTTTCTGGGATTTAGTTAATTTAGTCATAACGGGTGAAGTTATTTCGGTTCTTACTATTTTTGAAATTGTTAAAAAGTATTGGGGTATTCTAAATCAAACAAGATGCTTTGGTTTGGAACATTTTTGTTTTGTTCTTATTTTTTGGGATTTAGTAATTTAATTATGGCGAGTGTAGTTATTTCGGTTCTTACTATTTTTGACATTGTTAAAAAATATCAGGATAATCTTAGGTGTGAAGTGGGTTTTGCATTTAATGTTGTGTTTGAAATATGCCATGGGACCGCTGCCATGTTTTTTTTTTCTTTTGTGATCAGAAAACGTGTACCGCCGCCATGTTTTTCTATTTGGCGATTTTTCAAAACAAGCATTTTTCTGTTGGTCGCCAAACAATTCATGGAGGACGGGACCGGCGTCTATAATGCATCTTATTCTGATACAGCATATGCCTTCTTTTAAATTAAATCTTCTAATGCCTGATTTAAAATTTTACTATTGTTTTCTCCTTATTTTTGTACCTCGCTAAGCAGTCAAAGCCAAAAGTGAAATTAGTTAAATAATAGTGATTTATAAATAGTGCCAATAATTCTATCAAAACTGTCAAGAGGCATCCTATTCTGAACGAAATTCTTAACAGATATTCAACTTACGTTTTCTTTTTCGGAAATTGGAATTCGTTCATGTAGTGAGAAACGTGCTTGAAGGGCTCCCTCGAAACAGCAATGTTATGCTTTGGGGTGTAACTGATTGTTTTTTCCCATTTTTTCGGCTTCTTGAATTCGGATGAGTAAGTGGTCTTGCTCGGGAAAGGAATGTTCTGGTTGACTTTGCTGGCTTGCGTAACTGGCGAAATCGCCACCGTGGTGGAATCGATCAGGAGTGGTTTTCTCGCCGGTAGCTTAAAGGCGTTCTTGGTCTCGCTCACACCCTCGAACTTCTTCTCGGGGCAGTACAGGTGGTGCCTCTGGACCACCGCTTTGCCTCTATTGACCTCTAGATCCATGGGGGCATATGAATGAAAGTCGTTTTTGTACGTAGACACGGTTCCCATCTTGTCTCTAGATAGATGAATGGCCGGGAAAGGCGGGCAGATCTGCTGGGCTCTAGGTGCCCCTTTCCTTCCGCAGTAGTGGTCCCTGTAGGTGGTTGAGACCTTGGCGACCGGCTTGACGCAGGGCCGTAGCAACGCTGGGACATGTTCCAGGATGTTATTGTAAGGACATTTGGTGGGCGGCTCATCCACGGCACTCCCCGTTTCCAAAGGAGATTTAGCACTTGGATTTGGGCAACCTGAGTGAGGGCAATGGATTAAATTTATTATGACAAATCTATGGGGTATGTCGGAAGTCATTTGAGATGGCTGGCCTGTGGTCGATATTGTGTTTATGTTGCGAATTCAAGCGATTAATATACAGTGGATGCCATAGCGTGATGCCTTAATAGTTCATTTTTTAAACATAGAGGATGACAATATAGTCAAAAGTTCATTATGATTGGGGGCACTATTCCTCATAGCGGATGCTTTCAAACACCTAACTTGGATACGGATAAGTAATTCAAAGTTCAAATAACTATACTTAATATGAAAAAAATTATTATTTGTTAGATTAAAACTTGATTTTATGTAGCAATTTAGTGCTAATCGACAAATCGTATGGAGGTTAATCTGCGATTACCTGCTATGGTATGTGATGTAAACCTTATCCACATCTTAGTTTGCCATATTGAAAGATTTGCGGGACATGTATAAGAGATATTTTACTTCTACTGTTATAATATCATAATTGAATATAGTAATAGATTGTTTTTTTTCTCGATAAAAGTACGGTCTGAAAATAACTGATGAGAGCTTATCGTTGTTGTGGTTGTGGCTTATCCTCCAGCTCTGGATGGATCTTATCTGACCTCGTCAGATAAGATCCATCAGAACGATGATCCCGAGGAAGTCAAGGACTAGAAGAAGAGACGAATATATATCCTCTCTGGAAAGTCCCAAATAGTCCAGGATGTGCCAAGCAGAAGCTTTCTGAACTTGACATTTTGAGCAGACTGCAAAGATCTTTCTGCTTTCGAAAAATGAGACTTTTGACAGTCTACAAATTGCCGTTCAAGAGGCTCTGTCACAATTGAGTGCAAACGAACATCTAAGAACTTTGCCAGATTACTAGGAATTACCCCCTCAAGTCCTGCAGGTCTCCTCATAGTATGCTTTTATAGCCGGCGAGGGGGTGTACCTGGCAGGAACGGGCGATGTACATCGGGAGAGTATTCTCCCTGTACGGTCACCCTTGGCGGGCAGGCCGTTCCATTTTACGCAGTTGAGGCTTGCAGGTAAAGGAGTAAAGTCTGACTTCTACGTTTGGCATTTTTATCTCGCCAAGGTGCTCCAGGTTCTCGAACCAACAGAAGCTGTCGAGGCAAGACAGACCTCTACCATTTTGGTGCTCAGATCCCCAGATTAATAGAGGCTGCATCTCACCTCCTTCTCATGACTTTGCTTTGCTGAGCTTATCGTGGAGCAATTAAACATAAGGACCTCAGACCATTGTTATTTTGGTACTTATCGATTATAGGAACCATGTAGTCAAAGTTGACAATTCTCGTGTAGATCATGCCAAATTTAAATTTAATGCCATTTTATTCATGTTAACTGGATTTTTGTTTTACTATTTTGCTGTCATAAAAATGAGAAACACGCTGGTCTTTTTTGGCGACAGCCCGAAACTGACGATTTTTGTGTGATAGGGGGAAAAAGGAGCATAATTTTAAGTGTTTTATTGCAAACTTAAAGAAACTTAGCATTTTTATAAAATTTTAAACACATCGGAAACACAATTTTTAGCATTCTTACTTTGAGCATCGTTGAACCATAAACCACTTTGTCTCAATTATCACCAATTTGGCAAGTCTATAAAAATGCCAAATTTGGCTTGAAAAACGCGGTGTGCTAGAATCATTTAGGTGTGTTTAGCGAATATTTTATTTAATACCTGAATTTTACCTATACTAGTATACGTATATAAGCATATATACCTATACACGTATAGTAAAATCCTGAAAATGGTGGACGAAATCGTATAACAAAATCTCTACTATTTCTTTTTTACCTTTTTCTTACCTTTGTTTAAACTGCTAAATTTATAAACATTTTATACAGCGTACAGAAGACGAAAGAACTGCGAAGCGCGGGGAGGGAGGTTTCTCCTTTAAGAGGCACATAGAGCTTACACTTTTATATTGTTTATATGTGTGTGTGTGTGTGCATATATGTTACACCAAATATATTATATCAAAACTGCATAATTAAAATTGCATATGCATGTAATAATAAGCCTTGTATATTGTTATAGAAAAGTATTGAAGATATTATGTAGCAACATACTAATAAATAGCCAGAATTTAACCATTAATTTGACAAGATATTTTTTCAAAATTTTTTAATTTTCATTTCTGTTATTTTCCCATGTCTGTATAGACATTAGGATCTCTGTAAATTAAACAAAAAAAATATACCATTTTCCATTTTTGAGATAATTAATGTCCGCTGTGGCGAACACTGACAATTATGTTATATAGTAGTTATAAATATACATACCCGGTATAGCGGACAGCCAAATTAAGGGTTAACAAGTAGAGAAAATAATGAAAATATTCAATCCGCGGACATGCGTCAACAACAAACCAAACCATAAAAACTGCATATCCAAGAGAAAATGGTGCCTTATAAATTATTGATTATCCCATACTGTTTTCGAATTTTGTTGTCATACCAGGCGTGTAATTTTATAACAGAAAAATAAAAGATGTGTCCCAATTTCTTTCTCATTACTTTCTTTATAATTTTTTAGTTATTCATAAAATTAAAAAATGTGAAATCCGTGTGATAAATACTGAGCGTAAATCAAATATGCTCCATTATTTACCACGTAAATTTAACCCTGGTAAAAACTTGAGGCATAAATTAAAAGACGTTTTGAGTTTGTAAACATATTTTTCATTTCAATGCAAATATATATAATGAAATTACATATAGCATTTCTGATCCGTCGTATGACGTATTTATGTATGCATACAAAACCAGGGATTCGCACCGAAAACCGAAAAAAAGCCGTTATTTAGGTCGGAACGAAAACCGAAAATGAACCGAAATAAAATATCGGTTTTTTTCAATTCGATATATCATCAGTTTAAAATTTGTCTAGGTTTTGTTCGATAACAAACTAATTGAATAAAATGTTTAAACACACCAAAACCTCTTTTTTTTTTCAATGCTTACTTTTACCAGATTTTAAATTAACTGTGTTTAAGACATTGTGTGCGGGCACATTTCGCAACGGAATGAGGAATTTTCACGTTTTCTAATTTTTATTTTAAACGATAGAAGACAAAAAAGTAAGCAGGACAGTAGCAATTTTTCTTTCATTTGGGGGCCTAATGAGTGATTTCTGAAGGATTTTATAGCGGACTCTTTAACGTCTCTCAAAAACGATACTTTTTCTCCGCCGAGTTTGTGACGTCATCGTTCATGTCGA
>CM063510.1:155667447-155764947 GCA_032207245.1 Pardosa pseudoannulata
GTAGAATTTGCTAGCGACTGATAATTGCTAATTAATAGTAAGAAATATAGGGCTCTGATTATCTCGCCCTGGTGCCCAAATGATTGAAGATGGCCCTGTCCATGGGCATGTAGTTTTTCATGGAAAAATCGTAAAAGACAAAATAGGCAAGTATTAAGTCTTAAGATGTGAAAGATTTTCCAGAATAAGTTTACCACAATCTGGCGATAACTATAAAGAATTTACCATGCCAATTAAACTTCCATAATCAACAAACTTTCCAACAAAACTGTTTTTTTCTAGTCAAGAAATATTTTTTTCTTGAAAGGTTATTTTGTCTTCATTTCCGAATTGGGGTAAAAAACTAGGATTGGATGATTATCTGGTAAGTAAGTGTTCTATATTATTCTACCTTTCGTTGAAAATTGACACCATGTAATGTTGGGTCATCTGTATCAAGGGTTTCTTCTTTGTTTCGACAATAATATATAAGGAAAAAATATATATAAGGAAAATTAAGAATGTTTATGGTAGAAAAGAATAATACCATTCAAAAAAACTGTTTTTAATTGCATAGAAAAGGAGTAGGGTAATAAGTAAATAATAAAATGGTTAATTGCCCCTCATCAATTGTCATTGCTTAAAATGGAACATAAAAGGAGAATTGATCTGAATTTGCATAAAAAAGAGTATCTTAGGATACGAAAAAGGGAAGTCTTATTTAATGTTTCAATATGTTTAAATACACTATAAAGCAGAGTTACCAAAACGTGGAGAATTGGATGCATACAAGTGGAATATTGCATCCTTGCGCCTAATTATTCTTTTGAAGTTGGCGCCCCACAACTGAATTCATCTTCATATTTTCAACACCCAGGTGCTGTCATTTCATTTCAGACAGTCTCCTTACTCAACGGTAAGTTTCATTTTTTCACAGTTTACAATTGTAGGATGTGAACTGTGTATGCGTGTGAGGAACAAAAAGTTTAATTTAACTACAATTTCCAAGTTAACTGGTTCACAGTGCTCCATCTCACTTGGAACTTCTTTTCTTCTCCCTTTCTCATCGCATCCAACAAATGTACTTATCTTTACCAAACAAGGCTGTTGTAGCAGTATCAGTGAAGTCCGCGATACCGATTACACTCTCCTCCAAGAGATCAGTTATTGTATATTGGTATTTTAATAAGTGTTTTTTTTAAATGGTTTATTTTTATTGTGTAATTGAGCTCTTCCTTTTCTCATCTAAGCAAAGATCATGCTCCTCTCTATCCATATTATCCAGTCCCAATCATAGACGTTTGAAAGAAGAAAAGGTTTTTGGGTGCATTTGAAGTCGTCTGTGGAAAAAAAAAATAGCACACAGTAAAGTTGACCAAGTCTGCCATAAAGACTGTGGAAAATTAGGATACAAAATATCCGATTTTAACAAAGTGTGTGCATATGGGATTAGGGGGAATGAGTTCAGTGACCTCTTTTTGTCGAATGATATTTTTAAAAGAGGAGAGAAATCAATAAACTCTTTATCAAATAAGAAATTTTGTGTTGTGAAAAAAACCAATAAACATACTGATTAAATTTTTTTTTAATAAATATTGAGTGAGAGTCTATTGCTCAAGGTTTCATAATCTATCTTCTTGGAGCCGTTTTCAGAATTAGAATTTATCGACTGAACTAACCTTTAGACTTTAGAATTCCTACCAGATTTTAGAATTTTCCAGGCTTCTTTTTCGAGATTATATGAGAAAGGATAAATTTTGACGGTAATATGGACTGTTGCCAGAAAACGGAATGATTAGTACACTTTGGTTACTCTTTTTTTTCTCAAATGTAATAAACTTTCCGTGGAAGACAACTTAACACATGGCTCTCCTTGGATTGAAATTAAAAATAAGACACAAAGAAAGGGTTTAAATTTATTAACATTTTTTTAAATTAGTATAAAATACAACTGTGATATTCAGTGTTTTAATTATTTCTCAATTTTTGACAAAGATGCGACGATTATGGGTATAAAGAGCCGAATGTTAACATATAATTTAATTTACGCCAAGAGAATATAAATGCTTAGTTAAGATTTAATAATAAAAAATAACTTATTTATGTTAAACGTTTTACTACTTTGGCCGTACATTGTACTAGACAAAACCAAATGAGAAAGTGGAATTACTCCGTTAAATTTGGGTGATCACCCATTCAATTATTTTATTTTTCCCATTCCTTTTGTAATGTAGTCTTCATAATGGGGACATTTCTAGCTTTTATACAACCTTTTTTTTTTAATTAGGGCTCTTTTTTGACGGATTTTAAGCATAAAAGCTACTATAGATTTAGCTTGAAGATTTCGATACACATTACACTCCCTACGTATGGCCAATATATAGCGACTAAACTGATATTTTCCCTTAATTAGATTGGTTTTCCCGTATGGAGCAAGATATTCTTTATTCATCATTTGATTTTTCCATGTTTCTTTCGATTGCTGTATAAAACTTGTTTATTAAGCACAAAAAAAGTAACTCGACTTTTTCCGTGCGATATTTATGATTTGTATCTGTCTCGTAATCAGATATCGGAGCAGGCAATCGGCGCTTGCGGCTCTTCTCAGTTCAGTTGCCGATTTCCGACCAACAGTGGGTGGTGGTTCTTCAATAGACTAGGATATACGTAAATTATCATGCTGATAAAGGAATAGTAAGTGTTTGTACGCTGTAATTATCGTTTTTGAATACTGTTAATTGATTATTATGGCGTCACCATTTCACTGTTGGCGTACTTACAGTTCGTCATTTTCAATTATGTGTACTTTAACCCATTACAGCTTTGGTGACTCATTCGGTTGTTTAAATATATTGGCATTAATCTGTCATATTGTTTACTTTAATTGTTAAAAAATCATCTCTTTTTCTAAAGTATATTTTTATCTTTTCCAGTAGGGTCGTGTTACCAATTACTGTGGAAGAAGTAAGTCACGTTTTGTTAAAATAAGCAGTGTTTCTTTGTATTATTTTCTGTATGTTAGGTATTTTATTTGTATTGTTTCACAGAAGTTCAATATACGGTTGTTGGTCTTGCTTACAGTGGAACGAAGCATGTGCTGTATGATTTAAATACGTATACTTTTATATAATGACGTAACTTTTGTTTAAATATAAACACGTAATTAAAGGTCCGAATTTGTTTTACAATTGCATTTCGCTGATATATGTTTGTTAAATAGCAATCATATTGTTTATCTTATTGTTAATTGTAATTTGTTCTAAAATTAACAACAAAAAATTGTTAATGATTTCTAAATTTTAACGGATTTAAATGTCCGTATTAAATACTACCGATCCATATAGCAATTTAGTAAACACAGAATTAAATGTTTAGTAAACATAGTATTCTTGTATTTTTTGCAAAATTTTACGGAATAGAATGTTTTTTATAGCTAGTTGCAAATGCTTTATATTTAAAATATTAAGGGTGGAACTAAATAATTTTTGTCGAATATCATTTGTATTAAATATAAAATATTTCAGTTTATAAGACATAATCAGAATTTACCATGAATTACACAGCAAGTCAATCTTCTTGATTTAGTGAAACGTCAAATGTAAATTTTATTGAGTATGAATTAAATATTACAAATGCAAAAATTGTTATTTATTACAAAATGTTGTATTATATATATATTATTCAAATAATAGAGGTTATTTTCATTTTCAATTTTTCTTAATGAAACTATCTTAACAATTTTAATAGCTATTTTTAATTTTATAAAAAACACTTTTTAAAATTTATTTCCCTGCTGAAAAAAAATATTTTAGTTCAGTTGTATTTGGGATTTGTGTATCCTTATTTGTTATTTAAAATGCAACTTCTTTTAACTTTTGATATACTATTTTTTTATACATTTTTTTAACTTCTCACCTTTTGCTGTTAGGCCCTGAGGTTCAAGAAATATTTTCATATTTCTTTAGCCATCCTGAATATTAATTTGGGAACAAATATAAGATTTGGAGGCTTATTTCTTACGTTATTCAGGCTTGCAATTCTGTCAGTTTTCTCACCTTTAGTCACTTTTTTTACAATTGATCACTTTTAGTCACTTTTTTAAGTAAACTGTCACCTTTTTCATGGTGTATAACAGCAAAAGTCTGTTGTTGAAAAAAGAAAATCTAAATTATTAACAAAATATTTTAATAAAAGACCAAAAAGTGATGCTCTAATTATATTTTTCTTATTAAAATGTAATTGGTCATATGGTTTCCGGAACTTGGAGATTTTAAAAAGTCATATAGGAGTTCCTGAAATTTACATTTGTACTAAAATGTACATTTAATACATTAAAGTAATTTACGTCAAAGCACACATTTCTCTTTTTCTTTTTCTCCACAATTTTTGTTTAGATACTCTAATCTAGCGATGTACATATTTCAAAACATCATTATTATATGCAGAAAATTGTGATTATAAAATTAATGTATTGTATGTATTCAAATCTAATTTATAGATTTTCTTGAATAAAAAGCAATGTTTAGGTGTGTTAAACAAAATTTATAACCTTTTTTTATTCAACACTAAAATCATGTCTTAAATGAATCATTTGATTTAGAGTTAAAATAGATAGAAAAATCTTAATAATAGCATCTGTAATCAAGGGGAGAAAAAAAACGCTTTTTTTTTTTTCGATGTTTAGTCACTCTTTAGTCACTTATTCTGTATTATTTGTCACTTTTATTACCTTTTTAATAGTACCTCAGCAGTTGCTAGCCTGTATGCAAGTAAAAACTAAAAGTATGAATCCTTATTTCAGTACCAAGTAGGACAGCTGTATTCAGTCGCTGAAGTTAGTAAAAATGAAACTGGTGGTGGTGAAGGTGTTGAAGTATTAAAAAATGAACCATTTGAAAACTACCCTCTGTTGGGAGGAAAATTTAGTAGTGGTCAATATACCTACAAAATTTATCATTTAGGAAGGTGAGTTTCTTTTATTCTCTTAGAAGTTTACAGTGTTTTATCTCTAAGCAATTTATTTACTGTCTATATAAGAGTAACAATTAATGTAATGCTCAATTAAAAATTTAAAATATATACATGGTTTCCACGCACCTGGAAAGTCTGGTAAAGTCATGGAAAATCATGGATTTAGACAATGGATTAGTTTTGTCATGGAAAGTTTTGATTTTTCAAGTAAAATGAGTAAAAGTCATGGATCTGCTAAACTACCGATTAAATAAAAATGCATTGAATTGTTTAATTCTATTTTTACTTGTCATTTGGCTGAAGTTACTGAGTTTGGTATTTATGTATTATCCTATTGACCATATTGCTAAGTAAAATTTGTTCGCCATGGAAACTCAAAACACGAAAGCTTAATGGGTGGGTAAATGTATATTATTCTGTGTTTTTCTTAAATTCTAGATTAAAATTTTATTAATATAATAATAATTGTTTTTTAATAAAAGTTAGTTAAGATTTTTGTACAAAATGTAAGTATATCTCTAGGGATATTGTACATAAACATTATAAGGTTATCATGTTTAGCTATTATTCATGGTCACCTGGATAATACCTAAGTACCCAGAATTCAAATTAGAAACATTTTGATTGAAAAATTGTTATATGATTAAACTTAGGTATGTAGATACAACAATTTATTTTTATGTATGTGAGTTTATTAACACTTATAAAGTAAATTTATAGTTTTTTTATGATAAAATTCCTGTAATTTCTCTGAAAACATAATTTTATCCGTATGTACATCAGAATTTTAATTTATGTATACTTTAACAAAAGCTTTTTAACCCTTTAAAGGTCTACTCTATGTATATTGCAAAAAACATAAAAACAACAATTAAAATTAGTATTTAGAAAAAAATCAAAGAAATCTGATTTAAAAAAAAAATCAGATTTAAATCAAATAAATCTGATTTATTTTTTATTTTTTTTTTAAATCATGATTTTTTACCAACTCTGATAGTTATAATGTTGCCTGTGTTATTTATGCACTTATGTAATAATATTACTTAAGATTAAAAGTTTTTTTGAATTGGTATTTTGCATCATTTTTTATAGTTGTGATTTTTATTTCCTGCTTAGTATTTTATTAAAATATTTAATCACTTTAGTCGAGTTCCTGCATATATAAGATATTTAGCTCCAAAAGGGTCTCTAGAAGTTCACGAAGAAGCATGGAATGCCTATCCTTATTGCAAAACTGGTAAGAAATTCTTAAAATTAAACAAAGATTATTTAATTTAGCTTCAAATTTATTATTCATACTATAAAATTGATATAATTTTAACAAATGTCTATTATTAAGCTTGGAATTTATTAACAGGTGATCATGTTTGCATGGTTCATTCATTTAACTTTACTTACATGAAATTAAGTTCATTATCATCATTGATTTTTATGTCTCTAGAAGTGGTGAAATAAGTGTTTCTGAATAGAAGGTAATTTATTGTAAAAGAAACTATTATAATTTAATGGAACTTATCACCAAACAGTTAGTTTGTTCTGTACATTGCTTTGACTATTTATATTAGGAATTTGAGAAATCTGTGTTTTAGGTATTTTTAAAAAATCTTTTTTGCTCTTCTATTTGTGAAGTTAGTAAATACATGTTTTCCGCGCCCCTGGAAAGTTAGGGAAAGTCATGGGAAATCATGGATTTAGACAATGGATTAAGTTTGTCATGGAAAGTATTGATTTTTCAAGTAAAATGAGTAAAAGTCATGGAAAGTCATGGATCCGCTAAACTACCGATTAGAAAAATGCATTGAATTGTTTAATTATATTTTTAATTGTCATTTGGCTGAAGTTACTGAGTTTGGTATTTATGTATTATCCTATTGACCCTATTGCCAAGTAAAATTTGTTCACCAAGGAAACTCAAAGCAAGAAAGCGGAATGGGTGGTGAAATGTATATTATTCTGGTTTTTTTCTGAAATTGTAGATTAAAATTTTATTAATATAATAATTAATATTTTTTAATAAAAATTAGTTAACCTTGCATTTTATGCAAAATTCTTATCTCTAGGGATATTGTATATAAACATTATAGGGTTATATTTTGCTATTATTCATGGTCACCTAGATAATACTAAAGTACCAAAGACCAGCAATTCGTAATATCTCGGATTTGCAGAACCGTTGCTTAAACATCTGGTACTATCTGTTTTTGGCCATCTACGAAGGACTTGTGGCACATGATCAGGTGGATGCCAATGTGGGTTGAAGCTGTGTTGTGTGCCAAAGGTGGGCCAACTTGTTATTGACAGGTGGTCATAATGTTTTGGCTCTTGAGTGTATTACTGTTAACTTTTAAAATTCAGTACTCTCCATAAACCAGTGTATTTATTAAATTATACTGCTTAGACTTTATTAGAAATATAACTTTATTCAAGGCAATTTTCTAATCAATTTATTTTAGTCAGATTATCTTAATATTTTACTAAGCAAAATGTAATTTTACGTTTGTTTCATAACTTTTTTCCTTTTTTTTTTTCATGTGTTGATTTCTGAATCCAGTTATTACAGTAAGTATTGGTATTTTGTTCTTATTGTCACTTTTGAAGATATTTACTATCTTTCATTTATTAATCAGTTTTTTGTCTCCCTGTAGAATCCTGGTTATATGAAAGATGCCTTTTTCATAAGTATAGAAACTATGCATTGTCCAGACAGAGGTGTACAGGAAAATGTATGCTATATTAATCTCAATTAAATGTGTAAATTTTAATGATAGTTTTAACACATTGTTGACCAACAATTTTTTCTGAAAATTTATCTCATGTCTCTGGCTATTATTTCGTAATTGGATGTGGAAGTAACGGACAACCACTCAGATTTTCAGAATAAGCATCTGCGTATAATTCATTGAAAGATTCATTATTACATTCCATCATCATTTTAAAAAATTTTCTTAATTATTAAATATTTTTTATAACAAAAGATTTGGCAGGTCTTATAAGCGAGAGATACACCTTGTGTTATACTGACCAACAATTGCACTCTGTGGTTGCCAACAAAGAAAACAACAGCGATGTGAAAAAAACGCATCACGTCAGCAACGTTCGGCCGTAAAAACACAAGTTAACTCGTGAACGGTCAACAATGTGTTAAGTTCAAACTTTTGTTTTAGGAATTATATAAATTTCTTTTTAAATTCATTTTTTTTTTTTTTTTTCCCCAATAACAGTGTAGATACAGAATACATTTCTGTACTTGCTATAATATCTATAGAATATATTATAAAAGTTTATATTAAGAAATATGCTAAAATTTGCACAATTTTTTTCAATAAAAAGTTTTTAGAATATTTTAACCCTTTCGTGGGTCATTTATTTCTCACTCCAAACTTTCAAAACAGAACTGCTAATTTTATTCAATTGATCGAACAATAGATGACAGCGAAAAACCAAAGCGGGAATTAGTCTTCCCGTCATTCCAATAGCAAGACCAATATATTAGAATGGGTTTTGCACTTCTTACAGGTGTGTTTTGTAAGATGTGTAGGTGGGAAGTAACTTTCCCATGGACCACGAAAGGGTTAAAATGTTTCTTAATTAGAATTTCTTAGTGAAATATTAGAGAACCATTTAATTTTAGTTTAATTAAATTCTGTGACACCACATTTACACAAGTCAAGTAGACAGTCAAGTTGGTTAGTCAATTCAAGTAGAAAGTACTACTTCACTCGTGTAAACGGTTCTGGTCAAGTCAGGTAGTTCTTCATGGTGAACAAGTAACTTGACTCAAATGAGACAAGTACAGTGGAGGGCACCACTGATGTGTAAATCCTGTATTATTTCGCTATTGGCAGCTGTCATTTGTTTTTAGTATGTAGACTTTCTTTTTGTTTCAGTATGCGATATATATTAGAAAATGAAAAAATAAAAAATCAGGATTTAAAAAGCATAGAACATAAATTTTCCATATTTTCAAGTTGTTCTACTTAATGAATGAAATTACAGATAACTCTACAACTGATAATTAAGGTAACTCAAAACAAAATAACTCTTTCACAAATAAAGTTTATTTTTACAATAAAAGTGTAGGTAATTCTTTTTTATTATGTTAAGGAGTGTCATTACTTTTAAGCCGCTGCAAATGGAAGAATTAATTTGTTTTTCACCTTACCAAATCTTTTATTATTATTATTACTACCGTAAGTTGCTTGAAATTTTCAATATTTAATCTGTATGACATGTTAATATTTTTTTTTTTTTTCTCCGGAAAATTTTTTTTTTTTTTCAGTATAGTGTTTGTTAAAATTTCTCTGGCACATTATCCACTGGGCATATGCATAAAATAATATAAAATTAAATATAACTTATTTTTAACTGTTAAGTGGAAGAATTAAATAAATACAGAAACGCTGATAAATATTCAAAGGTTATTACATAATTTATCATAAAATGTAGTTTTAAAAAAGGAAATACTAGAATTATTCTAATGTGCATATGTAATTTCTGAAAGCATGGATTGAAACATAACTTTTTATTGCATATTTTGCATGCTTATTATTTTTGTTTGAATTTCTAAAGATGTGAAAAAATAATTGTACACTTTCTCTGAAATTTTCCCTTGTACATCTGGGGGAATATTGCAGAAAAATTATTTCCTACTAAACACATTACTGACTTTACTAAAATCTTAAAATTCACCCTCTCTAAATAATCAATTTAATAATGTCAGCCATATTCTTTCCAAACTCACAGAACATCTGCAAAATTAAACACCTGCTTAATAAAAGGTATATATTTTACACCACAAGAATAAATTTTCAAATAAAGCTAAAATAGTATGTGAAAATTGCATTTTAAATTCTGTAAATACCAAATTAATTTTTTGAATAAAAAGAAAATAGAATTAGATGATCTCAATTTTTCTTATAACATTGTCAAATATTTTCGCGAAAATTTGAAATCAAATGTGCAATAGTTCTTTTTAGAGGCAAGTTACTTTACTCGCAACTTGACTATGGGTAAACACATTCATTCAAGCTATAGATGAGTCAAGTAAAGTAAGAAAAACTAAGCTTGCTCGGAAGCACTTTACTTGACTTGTGTAAACACAGTGTAACTGTTGAAGCTGTGTTAGCATTACTTGAGTTTATGCTGATTAGTCAGTAGGCTCTGATGAGATCTATGAATAAGAATGGTGCAAAAAAGATTTTCACTTTTTCAGTAGTCATTATAAAAATGACTGTTTTCAGAATATAGTGTATATTGCTTTTTATATCTGCATAAACTTAAATGCTTATCTACTATGTATTTATTCACAACAGAGTAGATATAATAGTAAACAAAGAATTATTTCCTTAAAATTTTAACTTTATTTGGAACACATTTTATTTGGATAAACTTTTCTCAAAATCTAATCTAAAGCTTGAACACGAAGTTAAGCAACCTTAATATTGCTCGGATGTAGTAAATTTGTGAATGCAATTTGATCACTTTTGTCATTATTTCATTTTATTTGTCAAAACTAAAGTAGTAGATAAAAAGATATTCAAAATTCCCTTAGGGATATTGTATTTGGTTTTGAGTGTTTAGCTTAATATTACAGAAAATACGTTTAATTATTGCAGTCTTCTTACTTGAGATGTCAATAATACTTAACATTGTTTCTTCATTTTATTGTGTTATAAAAACTCTCAGTTTAGAGTAGAATTTCATAGAATTGTCTTTAATATACTTAAAACCATTTCTAGGTTCATGAATTACCTCCAGAAAAATTAAAGATAAGAGAAATTGAATATATTGATATAGGAAATGACCCTGTTTCATCCAAGGTTAGTTGAAGTCTTTGATCTACTTGTGTTCATTTTTGATTAGCATGTATGATTAAATATATTTTCAATATTAAAAATTAGCATATAGCCTGTCATATGATGAGATCAGTAAAATTTTTACTTTTTCAGAATTGTAAAATACTCTATGGGGCAGGTAAAAAAATGGTTTGTCTTTTGGCTGAGAATTATCTCCCAACAAAAAATAATCGATGATTAAATTTAAAATTATCACATATAAACTAATTTATTATTTCAGCCAAATATAAAAGAAAATTATTTACATAATATCTAAGTTCAGTGATAAAACGTATGAAAATAATACAGATATTAAATAATTTAAAATAATAAAGGATTAAATAAGACGGTTAAAGGAATGACATCATGATTCTAGAAAAAAATGTTATGTTAACCCATTTATTATGTGATAACTTGATAAATTTAATTGCCTGCTCTTAACTAGGGAAAATAAGCTTGAAATAATGGCATTAAACGTCCAAAAAGGGGGAGGGGGGATTTTGAACGTTTTGAAGACGACGGTATTTTTTACGGTGATATGAAAATTATTTTTACCAATTTTAGATTCAGATTGATAGTTTAGGAGAAGATAAACTTTATTCTCTTTGAATTTTGCTAACCTTAACTCGTCAAGAATCCAATATAGATGCCTCTATCCATTCCAGGTCCAACTGCTTCCTAAATTCGAGGACAGACGGACAGATAACTTCGGCTAGTATTATATAGGGGATGTTTTTGAGTATATATGAATTAATACTTTAGTCATACTAAAATCAAATTATATATATTTTTAGATTATCAGTGTAAAACCATTGGCACTTGGAAGCCTTTCAAAATAGGGCAATGACATTTTTCTTACATTTAAAACAATTACTGACAATTTCTGGAACTGTTGGAAATTTATAGCAACTTTATTTGAAGATGAAATTAGCAATTTTGGTGATATCAGGAAAAATTGTTTAAACTTTTTAAAATTTGGAGAATTTTCTACAAAAAAGTTCGCAAAATGACAAATTTTATGCCATTATTTTTAAAATTTTAATAATAATAAAAAGCACTTACCAATTACAGATCTCTTGTGCATTCTTTTAAAAATATTTATTTGTTGTTGTAATATGTAGAAATGAATAAAAGTAATCAAAAAATGAAGCAGTTAATGCTCAAAAGAAAAAAAAAATCAAAATTTATTTAAAGTGGTTGTAACAATGCATGCCATTAAATTAACAAGGAAATTAATGCAGTTGTGGAGCTAATTGTGCCTTTAAAATTATAATGTACAGTTTTTAATTAATATATAAGGCTGCATTTTTCAAATATAAATAAAATGGGAAAAAACAGAACTGCAAGATTTGTCATAGTTTTTTGTAGTTATATTGAAATGAAGTTGATTAATTCTGAAAACGATAAAAACAGAAGAGAATATTTTTAAGATTTAAATGGATTTGATTTGTAAAATTTACAACTTCATTTAAACAGATTTGCATAAATAAATAGCTTTATAAAAAAAGTTATAGAAATTGTGTTTTAAATTGTGTGGATTTATCAGGGAAGAAATCGTTAATTACTGGCAATTTTTAGGTAAATATCTGGGAATTTCTGAATGATTTTACTCTGCACATCCTGTATGCATTCTTATACCAATGTTTCTGGTATATATTATAATGTTATGGTCTATTGAGTAATTGATTTGAACTGAGGAGTAAAATGACACAGCTACTAAATAATAAATTAAAAATACAGTAGTCCACCAGTAAAAAGTTAACTGCAGCCAAAACATTTTTAAATAGTTTAATTGAAACATAACATTTAAATTTCTAAATTTTTAATGGTGGTTTTATTGGAAACAATCATTGGGAGAATGCACAATTTATCAATAAATTACTAACTACTTAAATAAAAAACTTATTAGAAATGAAATTTTGAAATATTGTACATACATTTTTTCATCCTGTAGAAGAAAATTGTGACTTTCTTTAAAAATTATTATTAAGTAATTTTGATTACATATGAGGATTCAGTACCCTTAATTTAGCAGGAAAAGATAAAAATTGTTGAATTCCAGATTTTTGTTATAAATTATTACTTAATATTCTAGAATGTACCACCCAAATTCTGACAAACATTGATTTGCAGAAATTTCAGTTCACTGTAATATAATCTAATCATATAGACATAAGAGTTCAATTGGGACCTGTAAAAAAGTTCATTATATCCCGTACATTCTTTGTTTATCCTGCAAGGTTTGACTGTATCTAGTTTTATATCAAAATAAAACAGTTTTATGATATTGCTTTAATGTCTTTTACTGAGATTAATTTCTTTTTGAAGGATTACAAAGAAACAGAAGATCCTAGCAAGTTTAAAAGTGAAAAAACTGGAAGAGGCCCTCTAACAGGCAACTGGAGAGTAAGTTGGAGTGAAATTCTTTTAAAACAAATAAAATAGTGTATTTACAAGATATCCTGCTAATTTTAATGCCTTGAAATTCCAATTATGAGGATTGAGATCAGGTCCTATCAAATTACATATCCACATAATTGGATTGGAAATTTTAATTAAAATTGCTTGTACATTAATTTATGGACTACTAAAACAAGGTTTTTGTTATGTACACTTATTGTATTGAAATATCACTGCTTAACGTTATGAGTCAAGTGAGTTTTTTTTTTTTTTTTTTTTTTCTGTCTTTTAAGCTTCCTTAAAATTTCTGTTCTATGCCTAAAGCAGATTTTAAGATTTCAGCCCTGTTTTTAATGTCCAAAATTGAGATTTTTACTCTACATACATGGTTCATTTTCTTTCTATGAAACAGTCTTTTTAGAATTTCAGAGAGGGACTGGTCCCCAAAATCCTCCCCTTGCCTACGGCCTTGACAGAGAGTATAATAAATGAATTGCAGAGAGAAAAAAAAAAATGATTTATTTTGGATAGGAAATAATAAAAAAGAATTTACGAAGGGGTTAAAGGGGTTTTCACATTTTAATACTGTGATTGTAACTCAACTCTTTCATTGTTGTAGGAACATGTTGATCCAGTCATGTGTGCGTACAAATTAGTGACAGTCGAATTCAAGTGGCTGGGTTTACAAACCAAAGTAGAATCATTTATTCAATCGGTAAGTTTGATATAGTTCTCATAGTAATTAGTACTGATAACAATGCATAAGTTTTTATATACATTTTAATTATTGTAATTTTCTTATAGACAGAACAAAGACTGTTCTTAAAGTTCCATCGAGAAGTATTTTGTTGGATTGACCAGTGGTATGGATTAACTATGGCCGATATACGTAAAATGGAAGATGAGACTAAAAATAAATTGAAAGAAGTAAGTTATTGTTTTATTGAAACATAACATTTAAATTTCTAAATTTTTAATGGCGGTTTTATTGGAAACAATCATTGGGAGAATGCACAATTTATCAATAAATTACTAACTACTTAAATAAAAAACTTATTAGAAATGAAATTTTGAAATATTGTACATACATTTTTTCATCCTGTAGAAGAAAATTGTGACTTTCTTTAAAAATTATTATTAAGTAATTTTGATTACATATGAGGATTCAGTACCCTTAATTTAGCAGGAAAAGATAAAAATTGTTGAATTCCAGATTCTTGTTATAAATTATTACTTAATATTCTAGAATGTACCACCCAAATTCTGACAAACATTGATTTGCAGAAATTTCAGTTCACTGTAATATAATCTAATCATATAGACATAAGAGTTCAATTGGGACCTGTAAAAAAGTTCATTATATCCCGTACATTCTTTGTTTATCCTGCAAGGTTTGACTGTATCTAGTTTTATATCAAAATAAAACAGTTTTATGATATTGCTTTAATGTCTTTTACTGAGATTAATTTCTTTTTGAAGGATTACAAAGAAACAGAAGATCCTAGCAAGTTTAAAAGTGAAAAAACTGGAAGAGGCCCTCTAACAGGCAACTGGAGAGTAAGTTGGAGTGAAATTCTTTTAAAACAAATAAAATAGTGTATTTACAAGATATCCTGCTAATTTTAATGCCTTGAAATTCCAATTATGAGGATTGAGATCAGGCCCTATCAAATTACATATCCACATAATTGGATTGGAAATTTTAATTAAAATTGCTTGTACATTAATTTATGGACTACTAAAACAAGGTTTTTGTTATGTACACTTATTGTATTAAAATATCACTGCTTAACCTTATGAGTCAAGTGAGTTTTTTTTTTTTTTTTTTCTGTCTTTTAAGCTTCCTTAAAATTTCTGTTCTATGCCTAAAGCAGATTTTAAGATTTCAGCCCTGTTTTTAATGTCCAAAATTGAGATTTTTACTCTACATACATGGTTCATTTTCTTTCTATGAAATGGTCTTTTTAGAATTTCAGAGAGGGACTGGTCCCCAAAATCCTCCCCTTGCCTACGGCCTTGACAGAGAGTATAATAAATGAATTGCAGAGAGAAAAAAAAAATGATTTATTTTGGATAGGAAATAATAAAAAAATTTACGAAGGGGTTAAAGGGGTTTTCACATTTTAATACTGTGATTGTAACTCAACTCTTTCATTGTTGTAGGAACATGTTGATCCAGTCATGTGTGCGTACAAATTAGTGACAGTCGAATTCAAGTGGCTGGGTTTACAAACCAAAGTAGAATCATTTATTCAATCGGTAAGTTTGATATAGTTCTCATAGTAATTAGTACTGATAACAATGCATAAGTTTTTATATACATTTTAATTATTGTAATTTTCTTATAGACAGAACAAAGACTGTTCTTAAAGTTCCATCGAGAAGTATTTTGTTGGATTGACCAGTGGTATGGATTAACTATGGCCGATATACGTAAAATGGAAGATGAGACTAAAAATAAATTGAAAGAAGTAAGTTATTTTTTTTTCTTTTGAAAATTATTGAATTATTTAATATTTTGAAAAGTTTTAAATTATTATTTAAAGGCCCTGAATAAGTGCATTTTGCATGCTTTATTTCAAATCTGATTTTAAAGTCATAAATTGTAAACATTTTACATAATGCACTCGAAATCAATGCTTAGTTGAGTTAACATGAAAAAATAAGTCATTAACATTAGTAAGATATTAAAAATATCGCTCTTAATAAGTATAAAGTCAGGCTTGCAATTCCATCACTTTTCTCACCTTTAGTCACTTTTTTTACAATTGATCACTTTTAGTCTCTTTTTTAAGTAAACTGTCACTTTTAGTCACTTTTTTCATGGTCTATCACAGCAAAAGTCTTGTTGTTGAAAAAAGAAAATCTGAATTAATAACAAAATATTTTAATAAAAGACCAAAAATGTGGTGCTCTAATCTTATTTTGCTTATTAAAATGTTATTAGTCATATGGTTTCAGAATTTAGTGATTTTGAAAAGTCGTAAAGTTCCTGAAATCTACATTTGTACTGAAATGTACATTTAATACATTAAAGTAATTTACGTCAAAGCACACATTTCTCTTTTTCTTTTGTTTTAGATACTCTAATCTAGTTATGTACTTATTTCAAAACATCATTAATATATGCAGAAAATTGTGATTATCAAATTAATGTATTGTATGTATTCAAATCTAATTTATAGATTTTCTTGAATAAAAAGCAATGTTGAGTTGTGTTAAACAAAATTTTTAACCTTTTTTGTATTTGACGCTGAAATTATGTCTTGCATGAATCATTTGATTTAAAGTTAAAGTAAATAGAAAAATCTTAATAATAGCATCTGTAATCAAGAGGAGAAAAAAAATTGCTTTTTTTTTTCTTTCAATTTTAGTCACTTTTTAGTCACTTATTCTGTATTATTTGTCACTTTTCTCACCTTTTTGAAAGTACCTCAGCAGTTGCAAGCCTGTAAAGTACAAATTTCAAAGAGTTGGATTTTTTAAAATTCATACAATGAATGTCATTTAAATAATACCTTATTAATAATTTTTAGTATCTGAAATATTATTTGAAAAAACTTAATTCCAATTTAACTGCATGTGTGTTTTACATAGTGAGATTTACATTAGTGAAAAAGTTAAAATGTAAACTTTGATTATTTTTTAATAAAGTGTAGTATTTTCTTTTGGAAGTGCTCTAAAATTAAAAATTGACTGCAAATACTTTATTTTATTAAGTTTTGAAAATATCTTAAACTTTGGTCAAATCTCAACAAAAAATTTTAAACAGCCAGAAATTTCTTCTGGTGATAAGATTACTGAAGATAGCATTATTTATGAAAAATAGAACTACACATACTGTAATTTATGTAAAGTGCTACTGAATATTTTAAGATTACTTTACTGCATCTAATGATTAATCTAAGATTTAACAATTAAAAAATTTGTGTTGAATTTTTTAGAACATGCATTTGTTTTTAGAGCATGCATCCTTACAAATGAGGGACCTGTTAACGTCTGTAGAATAAAACAAATGGTTTAATCTCTTTTGTTAAGAGCAGGGCCTGATTATCACACGGGCACTTGGGGCACAAAAATTTAGTAAAGTGCTTGAAACACATATTAAGTGGGGAAAAATTGCAAACTTACGCTACCATCATTAAGTTTTAATAAATTATTGTACTAGGTAATTGTTTGTCATTAACTCTATTGTTTCCTATTTAATTTTACTGTTATTTACCTGACAATTAATTCTCTCAATGAACCTAGCTCTCTTTTTATCCTATGGGTTATTGCATGTTTATAAGACAGATTATTAACAACATATCATTATAAGCCATTAAATCATCTCATCAATTTAAATTAATTCTATTATTATTTATCTTCTGCACCACAGAGCTTGTGAGTGTGACAAGGTAAAAATAAAGGTAAAAAAGTGGGTCACTCTAGGTCTTTAAAAGTCCTTAATTTTTAGCATGGCTAAACACAGATAATAATGATTACATAAAATGAAATTTGGTGTTTTTGATTTTGAAAATTACTTTAATGCTAATTTCTTAAATCTATTTGCTAATTCTATGTTATAATTTTTATGACTGTAATTATAACTTGTCGCTATAAATTTGCATGGGGGTGAAAGACTCAAAAATTGGATTGTGCCCTGGGCACAAAAGTATTTTAGTCAGGCCCTGGTTAAGAGTAGATATAGCAATATGGCCATCCATTCATAATCCAGTACAAAAATCAATTATGTAAAACGGACTTGATCTTAAAAACAGCATTATACCATGCAACTAGTGTATTAATCACTAGCTATTATGCACTCAGTATAGAGAATAAAAATACACTCTTGCCTGGCAAAAACCAGCCCCCTTTTATTTATTTTTTTAGTGACTGTTTTTATCAGCTCCTTCCTCTTACACACATTCTCTTTGAAATGTATATGTGATCTTTTATTAACAAAAAAGTGTAAATAAAAGAACCATAAATCATTATTTTGTTAAGAAATTTAAATTATTAAACTTTTTGGGAAGCTTTTAAACTTGATCCTAACAGTAAATCAGGCCCTGTCTCCCAGTTAAATTAGTTTTTTAAACTTAACATATATTAAATATTAAAACTTCATAAAAATTTCTTATGAAAAAAATCATTTCAAAATATTCTGAGTTGTACTAAGAAAAAGTATGTTTTGTATTGTGCATCTTGGGTAACACACATTTTTAGTATGTGTTTGTATGTAGCAAATATGAAAATGTATTTAATATATGATTACATTTTGTTTTGTTACTTCTAGCAAATTACTGAAGAAGGTATAAGAGGGACACTCCCAGAAGAATAATTATCTAAATTGAATAATATATGAAATAGGTTTTGTATCAAATTTGTAGCCAATTTTTTCATTAAATAATAATTTTGTATTCTGTCTCCTTTTCTACTAATGGCTGTCAAAATATTTTTGGATTGATGCTAAAATATTTATATCATATGAAATTAATTTTTGCATTCAAATGTCTTGAATTTTGTGATCTGCAAAAACAAATGTGAAACTCTTTGGGTATATGAAACATTTTTACGTGATTGTGTAATGCAAAAAAAGAAGAGTTCTTGGAAAAATAAAGATAATTTTATGGTGTAAATTAAAATTGTGTGCTACTTGTTTATGTAGTAAGAATTTTTTTTTTTAAATCTTTAAAAAATGTAAATGTTTCCATCTTTACTTTCAATTTTCTGTTTGTCTAAAATGTGTGACTTATTCATAATACATTGTTATAAAGACAATAATTTTTTTACATACCATATATTTCCGAATATAAGCCAATCCGTATATAAGCAGAGGGTTTGATTTTCCTTCAAATATTTACCCAAAATTCAAAACCCGTATATAAGTTGAAGTGAAAGAAAACAATTTCTAGAACATTCAGATATTTTGCCAAAATGCCAAAAATATTGCCAAACAGGTAAAGTGAGAGAAATATTTTCCATTTAAATTAAAATGCTAGACCAACGCTTTTCAAACCTTTTCTGCCACTGCATTTAATTTAAGTACTGCGGAGGTAGAGGATTGGTCATTTGCATCCCAATCCAACAATGATATTCTAAATAGAATTCATAACAAAACTCTCTGGAGGATCGCTCAAGCCCCCCGGTATCTAACCAATAAAGTTATTTGAAGGGATTTGAATATGGATACTTTTAAAGTTATTTGCACAAAGCTCTCTTCAAAATTTTACGGACGCGTGTATACTCAACCTAATCAGATCATAGCTGAATAAACGGACTATGATCATAGGAAAGCTAAACATCGCAAGCGGCCTAGAGCTGCCATGATTTCTTAAAATGTTAGAATTTCATCTCCCTTCTTAATGTGCCCCTTACACTTTCCGAACGCGCAGCCATCCAATAGATGACACCACAGAACCTGATCTGAGCTTCCCTCCTCACCAATTTTAAGCTGAACTTTAATTTTTAATCTTAACTTTATCATTTCTTGTATTCACTTTTATTTTTCCTTACTTAATTTAAATTTAATTTTATCTTTTTTCATTTTTCTTCTTATCTTACTGTCTTCTACAGTATTTTCCTAATAAAAAAAATTTTTAAATTTAAAAACCAAATAAAAATTCTTTGCTATCCTTAAACTTCCTTTCTTATCATTTAATTTTTTCATTCATCTTAATTACTTAACTTGTTAAGGGCCTAGCACTATTTTTCCCCATCTTAAAGACCTGCATTTTTATATTTATTGTGTTTCAATTTAAAAGACTGGACACTAGGTAATTAATTCAGTAACTTGCAACAGGGGATAAGGCCTTCGGCCAAGGTACCCCAGGAAACCCTCCCACAGGTAGAGGATTAGTCGCACTTTGAGATAAAAGCTAGGACATATCTTACCACATTCCGAAAGTGCCAAGGAAAAACAACTTACATTTTTAATTTTAGTTAACTTTATGCATCGTAATTTCACATTTTACACTAATTTATCTAGATTACTTCTGCAGAGCATGGTTTGATAATTGCAGCGCTAGACTATGCAACCATACTTTTATTTAGATGCTAACAAGTTCCAATTCTGGTGATCCTATATAAAGATAAAATTCTCTTAAATTTAAGCAGCATAAGCTTAGAAAAAGAGAGAAAAAAAAAAGATGCTATATTTGGCATTTCATAGATTGCTTCCAGGTTATGCAGAATTGTGCTTATTAGAACATTAGCTGATCCACTAACTTTATTTTGTTCTAAAATGATTATAACAGATAAATGGTTTTCGCGCACCTGAAATCATGGATTTAGACAATGGATTAATTTTATTAAACATGCCTGAATGCAACACTGTTGGATTCAGGCATCTTTCTTTTTAATATTTCATCAAAATTGTCTTGTTGTATTAGGTTTTCATCATGTTTGCTGCACTTTGTCCCAAGAGGCATTAGCGTTACTAAATTTCAACCAACCAACCCATATTAATATTCCATAAATAATTTGATAATATATTGCAACATTAAATTTCTGATATTGCCTAGCGTTAATTAGAATAAAAGTAAAAAAAAACTTTATATTTCTGTGTATAAGCCGAGAATTTTGGGGGCTTCTATTATTAATATGGAAATTAATGCTATATTTGCAGAGCAGAATTTTAATATTGGTATCGCAAACTTAAAGAATATCAAAATTTGACAGTGTATTGATAAACAATCCAGCCTTTATTCCAACTGAATATTAAAATTCCTTTGGTGTATATCAGAATGCAAATAACAAGTGTGTGTATGTAATAATTATTTCTTAACACTTTTAATCATTATATAAAATATTTTGAAATCAAAATCAGCATCAAAGAATTACCCGAGTTGTACAAATGAAACATTAGAAAAAACTACATGAAATTGCCTTTCTGTGAATCAGTTTTATATATTGTAAAAGCAGCTATTTGCTGTACTTAATCTTTTTCATTTGTACATTACTAATGATAGTTGTGTTTCTATAGGTTTTCTACAGTTTATACTTGTATATACATGAATGAAGTACATATGTTTACCTTAAATTTTTACCAATCTATACATACCTATATGTGAATGAGTCATATAACCTCATTATGAGGCTTTATTAATGTTTTTTTTTAACCAACATAGATATAAAAGAATTTAAAGATGATAGCAAAAAAACAGCCTTTCTTTACAGTAAGAATTGTTCCAAATTAGGAAACTTTGATACCTCGGAAGTACATTTAAAAGCAAAGTCAGTTTTTTTTTTTCAGAAAACATTCCAAACCGGGATGAAAGTTACGAATTACAATGTTAAATCTATTATAAAGAAATCATGCACAAATTCTTAGGAATAAAATATATTAAAGTAAATTACATTATATATAGTTCTCGTGTATGTACTTAATGTATTCATTAGTGTTAAAAGAATAATTCCAATATTATTTTTGGTTTAGGTTGATTGAAAATATACAGTTTAGATTAAATTAAAACTTTATTTATTGTAAACAAGCATTATATACGTATGAGAACTCATGAAAAGACAAGCCACTAATAAAATTTAAATTAAAATATTTTTCATAATGTATTTTTTTCATGTTTCCTGTTTAAAAATACATGGCTATTTGTAATTAAAAAATATAGCATAGAAAAAAACAGTAATAAAATTTTTTTCAAAATAGACCGACTACTAGAAATCATAATTATAAATCAATAAAAAAATGCCAAATTAAATAAAAAATTAACAGTTCCATCACATAGTAAATTCAGTTAGAGCAACCTCCTCACATGAAACTTATGGGATAAAATGCTTATTTATCACTGATTTTAAACAATTTTCAATTTACTAATGAAAAATGGCCACCCCAGCAAAAATTGCTTGCCATATGCATTGTTCTAGGAGTTTGTGTGGGATAAGAATCGGCCAAAATGAATTTTCCTTTTTGGTTATAAATTACCCCGACTTTTATTAGTTTCTCAAATTTTCCAGTCAGCTGGCCACCCTGGACAAAAGGATGGGATATAGGTTTTAAATTTCATTGAATTTGTTTATATTTCTGTAAAATGTTTGAAAATATAACAAAATTTTATTTAATCGAATAACAAAATGAAAACTCTTTTTAACCAAAGCAACAATTTTAATGCAAACATTTCGTTTTAGCAGCACAATGTATTTACATCATTGAAATATTTTCATAAAATTACACAATAATATCCACAGAGAATATTACGATGAGATAAATTTGAAATATTTGTATCTTATAAACACATTTCAACATTTGAAGAACTTTGTAGCTTAACATTACATCCACAAAAATCATAGTTTTCTAAAATATGTACAAAAATTCACAACTAAAATGTTTAATTACAATGAAATAAATAATCTAGTGGAAAATTATTTTATTACAAATAAATATAAATAACTTACAATCAACAGAAATAAGTAAAATTACCAATATACAAGAAATATTTAAAATCATAAATATAAATATACACATGTATATATATTTATACACACATGTATAAATTTTTCTAATATGGTTTCAGTTTTCTTTTATACTTAAAATACCTGCTTTTTTTGTCTTAAAACTTTTGGGAATGATTAACAGAAAACATATTTTGAGCAAAAAGTAGATTTAAAAAAAAAAAAAAAGTTTAAGAAATTAATATGAAAGTAAAAAGCATATGTTTTTCAATTAAAAGTTTATAGTTTCTGAAAGCGAGTGGCAAGTATAAATTTATTTGTAATGCACTCAATGAATAAAATTTATGTAATTATTAGTCTTCCTCTAAGCAAAAAAAATTTTTAGCTTATAAATATTGTCTTGTATCTAAAATTCATATGGCAAATTTTTTTAAAGAAAAAATAAAGGAAAAATATATAAAATATGGTTGTTTTCCACTATTATCTCTAATCTATTTCATAATCTGCAGTATAATTTTAGCATAAATATCATGACAAATGATAATGTGCTATGTGTAGAAGATGTTTAGATGTATAATGAATTTTGTTTTGAAAATTTCTTCAAATATGCTGTAATATATATCAAAAATGTTGCATTACATCACTTCCAGGAATATGCAAACTAGAAATTTTTTTTTCAAAGGTTTTCATTTGTGACGTAAAAAATATACTTCTTTATGCTCACTAACATAATGTCATCTAATTTTATTACCAGACATTTTGAAGAAGAGGAAGAAATCGCCTTTGCTCCCTCCGTTGAAATACTTGCTTATCTATTTTTTTTCTCTCATTTTTGTACATAAAAATTAAGATACATGAAAATATTACAGGTTTTAACAATTACTTTTTATAATTCAGTAGAGAAAATAAACATTGAAATATAGTAATTTTCAAAGTTTACAACATACCACTCAGTATATATTACTGACTAGTATTATTATAAGAAATATATATATATACCTTTCGAAATTGAGTGTAACTCCAAGGGTATTTTCTGAAGTTAAAATTTTGAGAGAAATACAAAACTGGTCAGAATGTATAATACTGTTTTGAGATGAGAGGACAAAAATAGCATAATCAAATGAAAATGATAAGTTATTTCTTTTTTTTCTAGATGTTATATTAAATTTCCACTGTTTAACATAATTATTTTATTATTAAGTAAGTATTTGAGTATGGTCACTAGTGCTGCCACAGTTATAAGTTTGTAAATTTCTTACACTAAACATCATTTCACACATCAGATTTATATATATACACTCACACACACAGATGTACATACATATACATACAGGGCCGGTTCTGGGCTATTAGTCGTCTGTGTGCAAGGTAGTATTTTGCTGCCCCTTTAAAATATAGATTCCCAGTAGATTAATAAGCTCAGTGCATACTATTACTGTAAGTATTGCGTCTGTCTCTGCCTGGGATCAAGAAATGTGTCGGCTAAAGCGAACTTTTGGTTCATTGTAAGGCGCCGAACAATTGGAAAACGGCAGTAATGGTCTTTTTGACGCACGGACGATTAGTGTCAAATCTGCCGTTTTGTCAAAGCACCGACAGAAAGAAGAAATTGTTCTTTGTGTGACCGCATCAGCTACTCCAAGGACGAAGGTCAACTGGGAGGGGGGGTGTCGATCTCCTCTAAAACCGAGGTTTCCTGTTTGAAAAAGAAAAATGGGAGGGAACTCCCGGCGGAACTTTCAGATGAGCAGGTTGCTTAGAATGATCTCCTCTCTCGATGACTTTACATATATTTTTCTTTAAATGTTTTTTTGGTGGTAATAAATCAACGTTGTTAAGTTTGAAATTATCTATGGCTGATTATTTCGTCTCTATACCTGCTCCCTATACGAGACCCATGCGAAGTCATACCCAAATGACTTACAATCGGAAATAGAACATTCGCAGATCGCTCAGCGAGTTTACAATTACATTGCTTTATTATGTTATACTTAAAATTATGTATGAGTATTCTATATAAATGACTAGAGTTAAAAAAATTTTTTTTTTAAATCATATTTATTTTAAGGTTTAAGAATAAATATATTCTTAAAAAAATGAACCCACAAACTTCAGTCTTCTTACTTTTTTGTCGGTTTAATCAATATTATCTGATAGTTCAAAGTTTCTATATAATTTCTTTTCAGTTGCTGTCACCATTTCTAAATATTTTTAAGGTAATTTCTTTTAAAATGTTTTAATATATTGCAAATCAATTTTCTTAAGTAAGAAAATTTGTGAAGAAGTATTCATTAAAAACTATCCCATGTTTATGACAATAATTATTCCGAGACATGAAAAAACAGAGACAAAAAGGAAATAAATTTTCAAATTTTATTAACCTTTTTGAGGCAGGAATTTTGTCATGTAGATAAAGACCAGAGAGTAAGCTTTAGTGCTTCCCTCCTTTCGAGCAAAAGAAATGTAGCTTTCCTTTCCGAATGGCTACATTTTAGAAAGAACAGAAAACCTCTGACGAATACTGATGTTCCTAGTGACAGCTGAATAAACAGTATGACAGATGAATAAAGGATAGTGGGGAGAGGAAGTGCCTGGGTTATATTGAGATTTCAAGTTCTGGTTGAAATATCAACTGCCCATCCCGAAAGGGTTAAATATTTTTGATAAAATCCTCTTTTCATAAAAACAAAATGTAGCATATTTTAAAAATTATTGTATCATCACCCTAGAAATGTTCATACCTATTATATCTGGCCCTGTATACGTATATATGTTTATGTAATTATTACAAAAACAGCTATGTATCTACAAGGCAGTGGTTGAAAGCCACAAAATAGGACTCATTCCCTTTACAATAAAAAGCTGTAGGAATGTTCCACAATGATTTAACTTTTAAAATGATCCTTCACATTTTGTTTTATGAATAGTTGAAGCTGCTTGTATAGAGATCTTATTAAATAAGTAACTGCTCATTTTAATATTCGCAAATGGCAGTTAATAGCTGTATAAACATTGCATTTCTTTCTAATCTATATTGGATTACTTTCTGTTTAGAAAATTTTAAATAACAAAAGGGGAAATTTTGCACAAATTTTTTAAAATTTGTTTTAATAACATATAGCATAAATTACTATTCAAAAACATTTATAAACATTGTGTAAATCAACAATTAGCAAGTCATAAAATTTTGAGAGATCACAAAAAGCTTTCTTTGTACATATGAAAGAACATTAAACTGTCTAAAAATAACTAAAACTTTAACAGTGACATACAAAATTATATTCAAGTATTAAGAACTAAAACTTTAAAAATCAACATTAAAAGAACCACAAGAAAAGATAAAGATGAACAAAAAAAATGTGTATGAAAGTTTTTAAGAGTATACACACTGCCTAAAAATATACATAAAGTAGAGAATAAAAAGCAACAATATGTAAAGTATGATTAAAAGAATATAAATAATTTAAGTAGAAAAAAGTTTAACAAAATCTTTGATTGATGCAGTACAAATCACATAGTAATAACTGGGAAAATTTCACATACACATTGTTGGTTGATTAATACGCAAAGAAAATATATTTTAGACGTAACATTTATTAAATAACTATATAAAAACCAAAATAATTGAGAGTAGCCTCCCTTCAATTTTCTCGTATACTCAGATATTAGTTGTGTTTTTTTTTCTTTTACAAAACACCATCACTGAAATAATATCCATCTTAACGCTTTCCGATAATAGCATTATCGGAAACCAGATAGTAATCAGAAGTAGCAGGTAAACCATCACAGAACTAGTATAAACTACTACTTTCTGATAGCTTGCATTAACCTAAAAGTTTATAGAAAACTACAATTTTGCTTTAATGTATATATATTTAAAATTTGATATTTCTAATTCAAAATGTCCTTGAGTTATTGTGTTCACATACACACAAACATAATTCTAAAAATACCTTCAAAATTTCACGGTTGAATTTTTTGGCAGTTATATTACTATTCCTATACTATGTATACAAGAAAATATGGAGAAGGATTTCGTCTATAACATTATGGAGGTCTATAACTATAAAAACAAATTAGGAAAAATAAAAATAAATCAAAAATTATATTAAAGTTTTTTTAAAAAATCTTTAATATAATTTAGCTATTTAGACTGAATCTATTGCATACAGCTGATTCTAAATAGCTATGAACATCCATGCCAGGCGTGAAATTTAATCTATGGATTCTGATACTAAAAGACATGGTCCTATCTATTTGTCAATCTCCAACCTTATTTAATGAAAACTACACAATTAGTGCAAGCTGTTACAGGATACAAGTTAGCTAAATCATCAAAGAAAAATTTAGCACTAAAATATTAAATATTATATACAAAGTGACATTCAAAATTCCTTTAAATCAAAAGTAGTCTTATTGAAGTCTTTATTGTAAAATTTGTATGAGCTGTAAAAGCAAAAGCAAAGTTTCAAGGCACTGTCGTATTTCAAAATTGGCTGTATTGTGTTTTGTACGGTCTAAAAATAAATGCGTATCCCAAACCTTCCTATAATCATTTCCAATCATATGCAGAGTGTCCAGGAGCAAACCAATAAGAAATTTTCTGATATTTCCCTGCAATTGGTAAGTTCTTTTACCGATAAATTCATACTACTTAATACACAATTTATTTCAATTCTTTTATAAAACCATTTTTAGATATAAATCTATTTTTAAATAAAATATAATTTCATAAAAAATATTATACAAATTTATATTTAAATAAACTTTAAAAAAATTACAATGCATTTAAAACTCAGAAATATTCTTTTCAGTCTTTCAAGTGTTTAGAATAACCTATACGAAAGTACAGGGGATTAATCAATGCCATTGAAATAATTATAAAAAAGTGATAACTCTTGTCCAGTACTCTTTTTCCACATTTTATATTTTTAAATATTTGCCGAATGATGGCCGATTGGTTAGGGTGCTAGCCTTCGGTACCGGAGTTCGTGGGTTCGTATCCCACAGTGGCATGTATGTTCGTAGCCGTTCGGAATCGGCTTTAAGCTGTAGGTCCCGGTCTCATTAGCCCTCGTGTTGCAAAAAGTAGACCGTAGCACTCCAAACCAATCCAAATCCAATCCTTATATTTAAATAATACAGACTCATATATTAATTAAAAATTGCACATTATTATTTTACATATTCGATTTGCTCCATAATTGCAATAATTTTCTTAGTGGTTTTGTTGATTAAGGACATTTATTGTTTCAAAATTTTTTAAATCAGTTTTGATTTTTTTCTTTTGAGCTTTAATTGCTTCATTTTCTGAAGATCCCCCTTTTTTTGTTTTTTCACATTCTCATTTAGAAAAAAACATTTTTAAATAAATGCACAAGAGATCTGTAAATGGAAAGGGTTTTTTTTTCTTTTTTAAATTTTAACTGGTGAAATTGGTTAGAAAAATTTTTTTATGTATATAACACCCTGATTTTTAAAAATTTTTTTTCCAATTTCTACTGAATGAACTGATAATTTCAGAATTGTTAATTTTTCTTATAATTTCCAGTTGTTGGACACCCTGATGATATCAATATCAGTACAATAGCCTTTGAACAATATTTGGATGTCAATAATATCAATTCTAAAAGTGAATCTTTATCATTCAATTTTAATATAAATTTCTGTGATAAATGAATTAAATGTAATGTATGAGAGGTAATACACACATTTGTAAGTCAAATTGATGAACTTTTTCATTGGTGCTAATTATACTCATTTATTAGAAGCTGAGGCTAGTAAATTAGACTTAAAAATAAACGAAGATAAAACAAAATTTATGGAAACATCCCAGAGTACACCTAATGTAAAGGTTGGTTTTGGTTTGGTTTGGAGTGCTACGGTCTACTTTTTGCAACACGAGCGATAATGAGACCAGGACCTACTGCTTAAAGTTGATTCCGAATGGCTACGAACATTCATGCCACAGTGGGATTCGAACCCACGAACTCCGGTACCGAAGGCCAGCACCCTAACCAATCGGCCATCGTTCGGCTGCCTAATGTAAAGTCATTTACAGTGGGAGGCTACACCTTTGAAATAGTTTCACAGTTCAAATATCTTGGAACAACCATCACCACTAATAATGACTTGAACGTAGAGATAAACAACAGGATCGCCATGGCAAATAAATGCTATCATGGCCTTAAAAATAAATTAAAATCTCGATTTATAAGTTTAAAAATGAAAATTAACATCTATAAAACTCTACTTCGATCTATTCTGCTCTATGGAAGTGAATGCTGGGCAATAACCAAATTGCATGAAAATAAATTGCTGGCTTTTGAAAGGAAAATCTTAAGAAAAATATTTGGTGCAGTTCAAGAGAATAATTTTTGGAGATCCTTATTCAATTTTGAAATTTATAAAAAATATAAACAACCTCATGTTGTTAAAGTCATAAAAATCAATAGACTGCGATGGCTTGGACTCGATGACATAAACCCAGTAAAACAGCTCACTTTCACTCATCCCATGGGGCAGAGGAAATGAGAAAGACCACCAATTAGGTGGCTTGACTCAGTAGAGAGGGACTTAACTACTGTCAAAAAGGGAAACTGGAGGAGTCTTGCAGCAGATAGAAACGGCTGGAAAAAACTGCTTGGGACAGCCTTGGCCTGAAACAGGCTGTAGTGCTTCAGAAGAAGAATTATACTCATAAATAAAAAGAGGTGCACTGACAGAATAGTATATAGTTTCAATTAAGATATAAAATTATATTATGATTTTACCAATCCCAGATTAAAGTAGTAAATTTAAAACAAAATTTTAGTTGCAAGATTATGACAATGTACCCCCTATAAGATAATGCTAATTTGCAAAAACACATTTTAACTATTCCACTTGTGTAATATAACATATATATAGAAAAAAACTACAAAAAAGTACTGAATTTTTAAAATACAAAAGCTAAATATTTAAGAACACTTAAAAAAAGGAAAACAAGCATGAAATATACTTTTATGGTGATTGAAGGAAATTCACCAAGATATATTCTGGAAAAATTTAGAAATACTATAAAAAATTTGAGCATATATAAATAATTATGAATGCTTTGTAAAATATTAAAGATATTTTTAACAAATAATTTCATAGCAAAGTAATGCTTTTATTTAAACATGAGTAAAACTGAAGAAAATTCATGTTTTTCCTTTTCTAAAAATATTGGTTAAATAGAAATATAATGAATTTATGTTTTAATAGAAGAGTATGTACATGAAAAAGTTTTTAAAAAAAATGTGCAGTAAAATGCTAGGAAAAAAGCTTTTATATATGTACAACAAAATATTTTTGAAAGTATAAAAAAAATGTTAAAGCTGTTGATACAATACTACAATGCAAATTCACAAATAAATACTTTATTATTTTTATAACACATATTTACATATAGACACATATAATTGAGGAAACAAAATCCCTGATTATACTTTATAGACTTTGAAATAAAAGAAAAATTAGAATATAGCAACATTGTAAATGGCAAAGAGGCAATAAAATGATGGTACAAGCATTATTCTTATACTAAAATATCAATTAAAGATATAAAATCAAAATATTTCAAACAAATTTGAGCATATTTGTGTTTGTACTTACATGGTAGCCCCAAATGTATACTAATATGACATACTTTGTAAACATTTTTATACCTCAAAAATAAGCGTACACTCCTCAATATACATTATTTGTGGTTATAGTGACTCTAATTTAGGACTACTTAAGAATTGGGTTCCCCTTGGCAAATTTGGCGGAAATGGTGGCGATATTTACTAAAACACAAAGGTAATCCACCCAAACATAGTATTTCTCTCTTTTTCTGTCGACTTTAATTAATACAAAGTGCACCATCGTAATAGAATTATATACTCTTACTTAATCAAAGCAAACGACTTGAAAACCGGACATTTATATTTATGGGCAATTAATCCCTTAACAGTTTACAAATGCAATAGCTTCAAATTATCAAAAATCAGTCATAGTTAACCATTAATGGTTTGTTATATCTAATTTTTTTAAGCATTGCGCACTTTTAATATATAAGAAAAGAGTTGCACAAGGAGAGTTGGATACAAACTTCATATAAATTACAATATAGATACAGATTGTTCGGACACGGTGAGATCAGAAGAAAATGTTAGGTGACCATACTTAAACCATTATAGCCAAGTTGGCAGGGGAACCCAGTTCTTTAGTCAAGCCCTAATTTACTATATATAATAACCTCAAAGACAAATACTTAGTTTTTCAGTAAAAAATATGTGAATAAGGGATAAGAACCTTAATTATTTCATCAAACTTGTTTTCCTTTTTAACATGTATGAATATCATTAAAGTTGTTTCCAAAACACTAACTTTAACATGTAACACCAATCTAGTCTAGGGAAAGAATACTGCCCCCCAAAAACACCTAATTTTCTAATGTAGTATAAATTATCATTATTATTGGGATACAATTTATTTATTTATTTGGGGTCAAACCAAATATGTGTGTGTTTACCTCTAAATTACATGTCTTTCAATGAACAATGTTCAGTAACTTTTAATTGATTATAAAAATGTCAGGTTATAAACTGGTACATATTACAAGCAAAAATTGTGTCTTACTTTATAAAGATGAACCATTCAAAAAGAAATTCTATGGCATATGATTAGATTGTATATTAAAATCATATGCAATATAATTATATTTTTGCTATTATAACTTGTACTGGCTTTCTGTAAAATTTGTACTTCCTTTCAATATGATATATGCAGAAATTTAATAAATTTTTTTTAGAAAAGTATTAAATGCAACTGCACATATGAGCATGAGCTAAAACTAACAATAAACTGTATGATCATTTAGTCAGGTAATTAAACAATTATGTCTGTTATAATGTAAGCGTATAATAGGACGAAATTCAATCTGAATTTGCAAAAAATGCTGCACAGTTTATGATAGAGATGTTTTGATACCTTAATTTTTATTTTTTTAATGACTTCACATATGAGATTGCTTATGAATTACTAATGCTATTTCATAAGCTGCTCAGGAACAGTATTTGGTAATAACGTGGAATACAATATTGTATTTTAGTTTAAGTATTGAATTATTTTATATATTAACTGCTTACATAGTATACTTTATAAAAGTATAATATAGCCTTTAACCTACTGTGGGTATATTTTGTGATGTAAAATTATTTCCAGTTAGGAGACTAGCAAGAAATTTTCCATGGGAGGGGGGGTGAGTTTACCCTTCAACTTATATATCAACACTAATACAGCAATCCTTATGGAGGATTATAAGCTCCTCCCCTCGCTATGCCACTGTTTCTAGTTATTCATTTCTATTTACATTTTTACTAACTTGTGGCTATAAGATATAGCTGTATTTTGACAGTACTCTGCAGAAAGATTCTGAAAAGTTGCAGTTCACTGATTATTATTTCAAATATGGCAACAATGGTTTCTTATAGAGAATGTGCTCATGACGTCAGGTGCAGCAAAATTTGCAGCTCAACTTACTCGTTGGCAAAACATTTGAATTTCCTACGGATTGTGCTTGTTATTGGGGTTTTAATTTTGTCAATTATCTGAAAAAGGTAAAAAGCTGTTATGAGTATGGCTGTACTAAGCGTTTCAAAAAAGGCAAATATATTGTATTTTATTGCTTTCCTAAAGATCCTACATTGTGAATGCTTTGGATAAAAGCTTTGAAAAGGAAAGAATGGACTCCAAGTTCTTCATCGAGAATTTGCAGCAAACATTTTCAAAATGATAATAAAACATTAACCTTACTGTAATGCAATAGATTATATAAAGTTATTATGTTCTAAGAATTTTTTATTATTACTAAGTTGCTTTTTCTATGCTTTTGTGAGAAGTACTGTACCTATAAATATAATTATTTTTTGTCCTTAAAATGATCAGGCTTCGCACATTTTTATTAGATTCTTATTTATGTAATAGTTTATTGTGCCTGTTACATAATCAAAGTAGTTATGCTTTGATTATGAGACTTAATATTACTGTGAAGATTGTTTAATTTAAAATATATATATATATACTTCTGTAAATGCTAAAAAAATCTATCTTGAATTACTTGGCCATTTTCTGGTGTTTCCTTCTCCTTCCCTTAATTAAAATTTAGTTTTGTTGTATACATGATTAATATCGAAGCTCATAACATACAATCAAAACAACCAATGTTTTGCCAATGAAAAGTTGAGTTGTAGTGAACACTCTTATTTGTTTACAAACATGCACTTTCTCTATAGCATTGACCTCTACCAAGCTGTAGATATTTGTTGGCCATTTTTTAAAAGAAGTACTAAATAGGTGGCCAATTATTACTATTTAAGACAACACAAGCAGACAAAGTGGATACTCATAATGTAAAAGTGTGGTCTAAGCAGAACACTCGCCAGGCTTCATCTGCCACCCCCAGAGGTCTTGGTTAGAAACTTGGAGGACATCGTGACCACATACTTATATTATGGACTCTGACTGCCATTAATGAACATGGTGGATCCTTGGCTGGTTGAAACCTTGAACCCACAGCCCTCCAATTAGGAGATCGGTGCCTACTCTGGATCACTCATTTACAGGGGTAAAAATGTGAGACAGCCCAACAGCAGTTAAAGGCTATGTATAGTAAAGCACCATTTATATGTTTCTCATTTATATTACATTTATACAACATTTTATCACAGTCCCAATCCATTCATAACCATAGTCTTTTCACAGAATGTCAAGGATACAAAGATTAAACTTAAAATTGTTTTCCCTTTTTCTATTGCAAATTTTCAGCTCTGGTCATTCTTGCTAACTTCCCATTAAGGAGTAACTTTTATTAGCAGGTCAAATAAAGGATGAAGGAAATTTATCATTAATTTGGACAAATTATGTGGTACTGATATAAGAGATGATGATGAATATGAAAAAATAATGTCACCTTCTTTTAAAGATGCACAAGTTATTGAAAAACTTTAAATTTTTTATATCAAAATACTAATGAAAAGACATTTAATTCACAGAACTTGATATTGCTGTACAACTCAAAGACAAGCAGCACATCAGACGAGGATTGAAGATTTTTTAAATTAATTGATTACTTGCCTGCATCTATTGGTATAAGTAATTAAGATAGGCAAAATAGTTATGATTTATCTTTCTTTTATGATAGGCCCTTAATTTTAAAATATAATTACTTCTCTATTTTTATATACTACTATATAGTAAAATAGTAATAGTACTATCTTAGAAATTTTTCAGATTATTACTTTTATATAAATTTGCAATGATAAAAGTCATTTATTAAAATTTTAATTACATGTTGTTTTGGTCTGTCCCTAGGACAACATATAAATAGTGTTTTACCGCACTTTAATTAGCATGAAGAAATGAATATGCTGCACATATTCATTTCTGGAGTTGATTATTGATCACAAAAACTTCTGAGTTATAAAAAGCTAATAAATTACCAAAGTGTGTGCCCATAAACACATATAAAATGTAGCTGTATATTATCTTTTCCATAAGAACAATTCAATAATATTTTTATTTTGTTTGTGATATGCTCAACTTATGAGCTTAATGATTTTTCAAAACAAAAATATAAAATAAAAGATTATGTACATGCAACAAGGAAAGCAAAAACTTGCTTAAATAAGCTCAAGTGCTTCTGCTATACAATTTTAAAACGACTTTGTGTCTTTAAGCTCAAGTACTTTCTTGTCTTTTCTCTGTAATTTTTTAACAAACCTGTTTTTCAAAAATGCTGCAGTAAACATAAAAATTGTTACAAAATGCCCTATATAGTAGATGGAATTCCAATAATGAATAGTAGCCTTGAAATCAAGCAATATAAAAGCAATTCCCATGTATGACACAGATTGCATTTTTATAAAATACCATATAAAATCATACACTTTCTGAGCCTGCTCAGATAAATTCTTACGAACAGCCTTTTCCACTTGGATTTCAGACAGTAGTAATAGTGGAGTTCCCAAAAGAGACAGATAATATCCAGGACTGACTCCATGCCATATAGCACTCACAAACATTGTAGTAAACATTCTGAAAATTAACAGTAATAATCACTCATTTATGAAATTATGAATTCAAAAAAATTCAAACAAAAAATCAAAGGAGTCAGTTACAGAGGGACAAAATAAACATGTAAACATAAAAAAACAAATTATAGACAGATGAAAAAAATTAAGAATGAAGGTCTGTTATCTCTTTTTTTACCTTTATTTGTATTTTTGCATTTATATCAAAGAAAGAAGCTAGAGAAAATGAAGGTCCATTTTCTCTTCTCACAATTACATTTTTATAATATGTAACTATTGGACAATGGTTCATCAATAAGTAGCAATGATAATAATTCTTTGTGACTCTTGGAAAACCATTTAGAAATTCTATGATAGGCGGATCGTAAGCTATCTATCACACTGGTAGGGTGTAGGGAAGACAAAGAAATGTCAACTCTCCCAAAGGGTTATTGCCTGCAAATTTGGCAAGACACCAGAAATTCCAAGTAAACATTAGTACTTTCAAATTTGTACTTTCCTTTAAAAATATTTTGTCATAAATTTAATTTTTCTCACTGTTCTTATAAAGCTTGGAATTGCCACTTCAACTTGTACCCCCCCTCTCCTTCGGTGATTCTTTCCTACTTATGGTAAACCATCGATATATATATATACATATATGTATATGTATACATTTATATATGTTTATATATATATATACATATATATGTGTATATATATATGTGTGTGTATATATATATATATATATATATATATATATATAATTACACATTAAAAACAATATATATAATTATCATAACCATATAATAAACCATATATATATAATTACATATTAAAAACTTTTTTTCCTTTATATATATATATATATATATATATATAAAGGAAAAAAAGTTTTTCTGCAAGCTGCAATTGTCCTGCAGAGGAGCCAGTTGTTCTGTGATGTGCGTCGCACTTTTTGGCACATTCTGCTTCAGGGGTTATTGTATTGAAAAAATTTAAGTTAAATAAGAATGTCACTTACTTTACTGCTTTAGATGCAGCTGTTTTTCTATATATGTAAATAGCTAACCAGTACTGTACAGTCATATTCCAATACCTAATACCTTCTCTGATAGTTGGCCGGAATTCACTAGAAAATTCATCCATACATCGAATGGATTCAAAATCATAAGTCACATGTTTCAGCGAATCTTGACTTTTTTCTCTGAAAAACAAAGGATCATTAAAACATTGTATTGTGAACAACTTGCACTCCTAACAGTTTTTATCTTAGGAGCTTCTTTGCTGAGTTCTTTGTTCGACATTTTTTTAAATCCAAAACATTAGATGATCAAATAAAAAGATACCTTGAGGAAGAAGATAAAACATTTTTTTTGTGTGTGAAACATGCAATAGTATAAATAAAACTGACATTTATTTATTTAATAAATAGCTTTATTTTTTAGCTTCAGAACATTTCAAATAAGTAATTTTGATTATAGGATGTGTGTTGACAGCTGAAGCTAACAAAATTGATATACAATTTGGAGTTCTAAGTCATAGTTTAATTTTCTCTATAATATATTATGAAAAACTTTAAGAGGGAAAGATACAGTCAATACCAGCTATATGGTCACCTGCTTATAAGGGCACCCCACTAATATGGTCAGTTTTCTAAAGGCCCCTTCTAATTTAATAGGGAACATGTGTTAAAGCCCACCACTTATACAGTCATTTTCTTTTTCTTATTACCGGTTATAGGGTCAGTTTCATGTTTTTAACAAGTTTCCGTTTAAAAAAAAAATAAATAATAATAAAAAAAATATAAAATTTAAAAAGAAATTTAAAAAAAAGAAAAAAAAATTCTTAGTGTGAAATCGAAGAGGACCTGAATTCAAGCCTTTATTTTCCTCCCTTTTCCCCTTTCTTGCTTATGTAGATTAATTGTCAGAGTTTTCCACCTCTCTCTGTTCTCGTCCCCCCTGATAACAAATGGACATCTGTCTGTCTATTCGTTGAAGTTATCTCTCTCATACATGACCTCAGGTGTTATTTTACTAATTCTGAAGCAGCAGATAATCATTTAAAAGCTATAAGGAACTTGGAAAAAGTTGTGTTAACAACCAACAAAAGGAAGCAAACTTATATACCTGATTATTTTTAAATACATTGAACATGAATGTACGTATATATGTGTGCTGTACTTTTATTAGTAAGGTAAGCTAATAAATTTCCCTGCCCCCCTCAAAAAATAAATAAATAAATAAATTTAAAAAAAAACATTTTTAATATAGTTTTTACTTTTTGAATTCATTTTTAAAATGTTCTTAAAAGTATAATTATTTGTTTATTAGGTAAATATAATCTACCATAATTCAATAGAGTTGCATTATTCTGCATATATGGTCTGATTTTTCTGGACCGCTGAGTTGACCATGTAACCGATACAGACTGTACTAAATGGGTGAATTACAGGATTTACTTTTAACAGATACTTTAAAAATCTTGCTTTCTATTATAGCAAGCAATTTTATGCGTTAATGCATTGGTTCAATATCAGGGATGCTGGCATAAACACAAGAGGAACAATATTCAACAAATCTGTACAGATCCTGGCTTATGCTGATGACATTGATATTATTGCCAGATCTGCAAGCACCCTGAGGGAATCCTTCATTGCATTAGAAAAAGCTGCAGAAAAGGTAAGCTAAAGATAAATGAGAGAAAGACAAAATACATGTATTGTGGAAAGAATAATATTGGCTCTACTTTTGAAGTCGAGGGACATAAATTTGAACAAGTTGAGAAATTTACTTATTTGGGTTCTGTGGTTGAGTGCCAAAATGACATCAGCCCCAAGATCAGGAAGAGAATTGATGCAGCCAACCGATGTCTATGTGGACTCAGAAGTCAATTGAGGAGCCATTTAATTAAAAGAAGAATGAAAATCCTGTTGTACAAAACTCTCATAAGACCAGTACTAACTTCTGCCTCTGAGACTTGGTCACTTACGTCAAAAGAAGAAAAAATGCTTGCACTTTTTGAAAGGAGTGTTGCGGACCATTTTTGGCGGTGTTTTTGACAGGGGAGCCTGGTGGAGAAGATTTAACTTTGAACTGTACAAGCTTTACAAAGAGGATGACATCATCAAATTTATCAGGCTGAATAGAATGAGATGGGCTGGACATCTATTGTGAATGGACGCAGATCGGGCTGCTTTAAAAGTTTTTAATGCAGTCCCTTTTGGACAACGACCAAGGGGCAGACCAAAATGATAGTGGATCGACTGCCTGGAGTTGGACTCTGGTCTCATAAAGATTAGATGCTGGAGGTCCCAAGCACAGAACAGAGCAGAATGGAAAAAACTTCTTAAGAAGGCGAAGGCCCACAATGGGCTGTCGGGCCAACTATGATGATGATGATGAATGCATTGGTTCTGCACATTCGTGTAGCTATAAGGATTACCTTTATGTTTCTACCTAATGGTATATCAATATTTAAGCAAGAGGCATAAACAGAAATATTTCTATGTCAGGCCAACATTTGAAGACTTTAGTTGGCCAAAAAGACATTTTGGTAACTAAATGCCACCATTTCATTTTCCTGTTTCAACATACATCCAACCAATAGACCAATTACCAACTTGTTGTCAATGGGCATCCAATGTTTTCATGCTAGCTGAGTATGCCAAGACCATATCACATAAAACATCCGGTAATTCAATACAGTTGAATTTATTTGAAAATCATATAAAAGTAATATTAGACCTGTTAAAATACAATACAGAATTGTTTTTTATTATTTTTATTTTAGAGAATGTATAACAAATAGGTACTCATAATGCTCAGGAATTATTGCTGGTTAAACTTTTTGATTCTTAATAAGTCTATACAAATATAGACTGACTTGTGTATAACCAAAGGCAATAAATTGTTTTAAACTTAAAAGGAAAATAGAATATTTCTGAAAAGAAATTCTCTTAGCTTACTTTACTTACACTCACAAAATATTTTTTTGATGATACTATCTTGACATTAATATCTCCCATTTAAATTCAATACTGAACTATAATGGTCAGTGTTGTTAATGATTATATAGAAACAATAAAATTGATGTGGACACTGCAAGGATTTCTTTGTATTCTTATTAAATTATAAGATTATATTTTTTAAATTGTGATAGTATGATGTGTTTTGTTTTTCAAGGTCTTGATGTTGCCTGAGTGCAGCTTAAAGTATCTGTCTATGTTAAAACATCATTTTTTGCCAAAAATCATAATTGTTTTTATTTCTCTATTGTAAAATTTCAACTTTTAGGCTTCTAAATCTGTTTTTGTTTTGTCTCTACGGCATTTTAAAAAACAGTGACAGATGTTGAACATCAGTGACAGCTGTCAAAACAAAACAGAAGTAGCAACTTTGGAACTGGAAGTTGAGAATTTAAAGCCTTTTAAAGAGCATTTTTGGACAAAACTTTTTAAATTTTCATGAAGATTAGTTTAAACATTTTTCTAGTATTTTTAATAATTAACAACTTGGCAGCTGGAAAGTTTTAAACAGGAAAGTGTGGGAATTTTAAACATTATTTTAATTTTTTAATAGTTAAAGTTGCTTTCATAAACTTCAAATGCGTTTTTCTCAGAATGGTATTTTTAATAAAATGTTGAAACTTAAAATGTGATTTCTCAAAAAGTTCTTAAAATATTTTGTTGAAAATTATTATGAATGCTTTTGGTAGTATTTACTAGTAAATGACCTAAAAGCTTTAAATTTAGATAACTTTTAATGATATTACACTCATAGTTAGATATAAAGGTAATGAAAATTTGTTAAAAATTCAATGTGTATGATTTTGAAAGACCAAAATTTTTTTACCAAATGTAAATTAAGCAGAGATTTTAAGTGATTCACTAGTCCAGTGTATAAGAAATGTGTTGCATCAAAAAATTTTAAAATAATTTATTAAAAAATTAGACCTTTTGAAAAAACCCGATTTTTTTTACTAAATTTTTTTCATTTATTAGAAATTTTATAAAAACTTTTCCAGGAATAAATTTTTTAAGTGCAATACTCTATGATGACATAAAAAATAAATCTAAAAATGTAAAAACATGAACTAGTTTCTACGTTTAAAGAAAAAAGTTCTCCGAATGTAGATGGATACCTTAAGTACTAAAAGCATTTATACCATTACATTAAGATTTTTTCATTATACAGATATTTCCTTATAAACAAAATTTTTCTGTCGCTCCATGCCAGGAAGTAAATAAAACATTCAAAATTATTCTATTGAAATAATAGATTTTTATTTTCCTTTTTACTTATTACTTAAAAATGAACTTAAAAAGCATTATTTCAATGGTGAATATGTTGATGTCTATACATTGAATTATTGCAAACTAGTAGTGTTAATGTACACTATATTAAAAAGATCTGTAGGTTATGTTACTATATGTTTAAATTTTAATATATTACACATAAAATAACTACAAAGTTTTATACCATGAAATAATGCTTTACGTTAGAGTACAGAAAGATGCAGGGGAAAAAAAGAAGAAAATTAACCCTAGAAATATATTATGAATAAAATGAGAATGAATGACAAAATAAACAATTCAAGAGAACTATATGAGGAGTCATTGAATTTAAAAATATTCCTCTTATTTTATTCAGAATTACTTTGAACTAAATAATGTAATTTTTTTTTCTGGCCCTTCTACACCTTACGACAAACTATGAGGGTATTCTTCAGAGAGAGACAAAATTCATTTTCATCATTTTATTAAGGTGGGATTGGGGGAAGAGTTATTAAAAGGATTATTAGAACATTCTTTTAAGAACACTAAAAAGAATCAAAATAAGGCAGTAAAGTTAAAATATTATATAAATGAAATTTTAAAAATACAAAAATACGTACATTTCTTGCAGTACTGCAAAATTGGTTGGCCCAGCACCTGGTTGAGAACAACAACTGTCTGGATAGGCACCAAGACCTAAGTTGATACAAATGCATTCGCCTAGTACAAAAGCGATGTAAATTCTCATCCTAAAACTGAAGAACCATGGCATCATGTACAGAAGACGATACAAAAATGGATAATTCCAAATTTCATCAGAAGCAGCTAACTGTGTAAAAAGAATAAATAGAATCTAGTTTAGCAGAGTATATGAAAAGTAGGAAATTGTAAATTCATTCTCATAAAAGAACTAATTTCCTGAATTATATTTTAATCTTTCTTGAATTTTATTTATCTAATGGAAGTATGCATAAACAATACATATCATATGTATCAGCTTTTTAATATATAGTATAACATATAGTCAAAATACAAAAGCAAGAATAAAAAGCAGAATAAGAAACTTGATATACAGTAAGAATTTTTTTTCTAATATCTATTAAATAATTACACTAAGTCTGTAGTTTATGTTAAATAATATCCCACTAAGTCTCTCTCTTATATTAAATAATATAAAACATTACACATTAGTTCAAATAAACAAGCTTCCCAACAAACTTGTGCCAAATCATGGCCAAATGGGTATTGTACTGATCTTCTGTACAAGAGTTCGTGGATTTGAATCCCACTGTTGGTATGGATGTTTATAGCCATTTGAAATTGGCTTTAAACAAAGGTCTCAGTCCCAATAGCCTTCATGTAGCATAACAGTAGCTCTAGTACTCCCCTATAACCAAACCACTCAGATATACAAACTAACAATATATTTTGCTAGAATTTTTTCCACAGTGCAAATTTTCACCAGTTCATAATCCTTATGAATATATTATAAATAAATTTCTTTTTTAAATCATAACTACAATCTCAAAAGAGCTTAAAAAGTCTTAATATACTTTTCAAAGTTAGTATCTCAGGCAAATGCTGAATATTCTTATAGTATAATATAGTTTCTAATATCTATTAAATAATTAGACTAACTCTGTAGTTTATATTAAATAATATCACACTAAGTCTCTCTCTTATATTAAATAATATAAAACATTACACATTAGTTCAATAAACAAGCTTCCTAACAAACTTGTGCCAAATGGGTAGTGTGCTGCTCTTCAGTACCCGAGTTCGTGGGTTTGAATCCCACTGTTGGTATGGATGTTTATAGCCATTTGAAATCAGCTTAAAACAACAGGTCTGTCTCAGTAGCTTTCATGTAGCATAACAGTAGCCCTAGTACTTCCCTATAACCAAACCACCCAGCCCAACAAACTCACAATATATTTTGCTAGAATGTTTTCCACAGTGCAAATTTTCACCAGTTTATAATCCTTATGAATATATTATCAATATTTTTTTTTTAATTATAACTACAATCTCAAAAGAACTTAAAAAGGCTTAATATACTTTTCAAAATTAGTAACTTAGGCAAATGCTGAATATTCTTATACTTAACAACAATACAACCACTATAAAGATTGTTTAAAAATCTTAATAGTTGGATACTATAAATAGCAGTTTATTTTTAAAATAATCAATATAATGCCCAAGTCATTGCTAACAGTCATCTACTCAAAATTTAGACTGCATTAAATGAACAACATCAAATTCAAAGTACTTCTGCAAGTTATTTTTGAAAGAACATACACATACAACATATAAATATAGTATACTCACTGAAAGGGGAAATAAATAATCAGATATGAGGTAAAGCAATGCATACAGAGGTACAACTGCAATTCTTTTCTTTAAAAAGGAAAAGTGAGGAGCACACATGCTAAAAGGTTTATGTAGCATATCCTCATATGTCCTATATTTGTAATATGGACCTGAAAATAAATATAAGAAAAATGTTATATCAGGATGCATTTATGAAATGAATATGTAAAAATACACCAAAAATCAAAGTATAATTAATATATGTATATATCAAAAGTTATTACACTTAAAATTCTCCTTTTTCCCCTTCTCATTAAGTTATATCTATTTTCCCAGCTGCAGGGCCGTAACTAGGGTGTGGCAAAGGTGGCATTTGCCACAGGCACATCAGTCATAGGGGTGCAGTACCGTGATGAAAATGAGGTCCGAAAGAGGATGATTCACCCGAGTAGAAATAAGGGATTTTTTTTAATTACAAAATTCGATTTTATTTATAAAATAAAATGTGTTTAAAAAGATTTTTCTTATTTTTTAAAAATGCTTCTAGAGACTAAACTTGTTATAGATTCTTACAAAATGTTTATCAAATACTCCTAATATGCCTTAATATAAATCCGGTTATTCGTTTCAAAATTTAAATTTATTTAAAATAATTTTAAATTCAGAAATTCGTCAACTTTTTATGAAAATTCAACATACAAATAAAAAATATTTCCCTGAATAAACTATTCAATTCATCAACAAAATAGTATCTCCAGAGTGTTCAAAAATATTTTTAAGTATTAATAAATGCCAAAATAGAAAAAAAGGTAAAAATTAATATACTAGGAACATTTTAAGAATTAACAAAATGTTTTGTGAGTTCATTCTAAATATATATATATATATATATTTAAAATATATATATAATTTTTTTTGCTATATTTGGTAGTAGGGGTGCATACCAGTTTTTTGCCACGGGTGCCAAAAGACCAAGTTATGGCCCTGCCCAGCTGTCTAATATCTTATTTAACCCTTTGAGGATCACATGTAAATGCTATACAAGTCAACCATTGTGAAAACTGTTGCTGTTTAACGCCATCTAGTAATTAAATCCAGCATTTAAAAGTTAAAATAAAATGTTCAGATCTCTTATTACGCATATGCAATGTTGGTCTCTGAATATCAACTGGAGATTATCTCGTCAAGGTGACGCTGGACTGATAAGAGTGAAATCACTGTGTCACGTATACGAGACATTGGTTGCAAAGGGTTTAAAGGAGTTACTTAAAATTCTTTTAGCAGTCTCTCAAAGCTAACTCTGAAATAAATTTTCTGTCCACTCACCACATTTTCCAGCTGTCCCATGCAAATGGTTAATTTTTCCAATAATCATAGTTTCTGTCTGATTATTAATATTGCTGATTAAGCAATTCTCTCAGGAAGAATTCATCTCATATTTTGCTGTGGGGCCAACATTGTAATAGGAAAGTGTTTTTCATGTATCATTCAATGCTCTACTCCTCACAGAGAAACATGTTTTTTTTTACCTAGTCTTAAATAAAGTTCCACCATGGACTTCCCCCTGGAGCCATGACTGTATCACAATTAAGCATATTAATTACGCTACTCATTACCCAGTAAGCCTAGGCAATTAAAAATAATAGGGGCTAATTTTAAGTGCAACTGGCAAGTGAAGTAATAAGTACAAGTAAATAAATATCTGTATCACCAGAAACATCAAAACAAACAGACATAGAATATTTATGCAAGTATTTTATTATGTAAATATAACAATGCAATTCTTTTGAAAATTTTAAATCACATATATATATTTTTGGATTTGAAAATAATCATAAATATAATGAAAACTGTTTGAAGGATATTGATATACTTGTAATACTGTTAAAAAGAAACCCCGTAATTTAATAGACATGTTTTCATAAAAATAACATATAGTTTTTGAATTTGAGGTTTCAAAATGTGATATCCTTTTAACAAACTGATGACTGTTCCTGGAAGTTTTAACACTAAATTATTAAATAAAAATAACTATGTAATATTTTTTATCAAATTTTACATACCAACTAGAATACCAGCATAACAAAAAGAGTACTGCACAATGTTGAAAAATGTGGGATTTATCCTTGTGTACATTTCTTTGAGATGATCAGATTTATCTGAGGATATAGATTTCAAATGATGCATATTTACTTCATATGCCAAACCAACCATCTGTAATTACAAAAAATAATAATGATATAGATATATAATAAAGCAGGTTATTACATATACAAGTTATAAAGAAGAATTAACAGTGAAATTCTAAGCATAGCTCATAATTCTGTTAAAAAATTAATTTTATAGCTCTCTCATGTTATCAAAATAATTAAGGTCTGTGTGAAATTTGCAAAGTTTATTTACGTTAAGGTACCTGTCTACGTTTGGAGAACTTTTTTCTATAAACGTAGAAACTAGTTCAAGTTTTAACATTTTTAGATTTATATTTTATATTATCATAGAGAATTGCACTTAAAAAAATTATTCCTGGAGAAGTTTTTATAAAATTTCTAATAAATAAAGCATTTTCCTAAATCTCGAGCAGCGCATTGAAGTTCTGCGTGAATATGAGAAGGGCAAATCGGTAAGAAAGTTAGCTGAATTATTTAACTACAAAAAAACACAAATCAACAGTCATTAAAGAGAAGAATTTCATTTTGAAGGTGTACGAAGATATCAAATTTTGTTGTGTTAAACGGATGAGGCACAAAAAGTATGTTGATATAAACAAGGCTGTTTTGGAATGGTTTGGCCGAAGAAAATTCCTGACAGTGAACCTATGATTCAACACAAGGCAAAACAACTTGCAGATGCTCTAGGATTTGAAAATTTTTCTGCTAGTAATCGGTGGTTGTAACCTTTTAAAAAAAATGTGAGAAAGCCTGATATAAAGTACTATTTTCTTTTTAGGTAAGTTTTAAATTTCTATTTAAATAAGGAATATGTCAGATTTCTTTATATTACACATTACAGCAATTATGTTATAATAGTAATAAACCCTTTAGAGCGGCCAAATATTTTCAGTATGATGGGGTGGCCACTCAGAGAGGTTTCACTGTATATATATATATATATATATATATATATATATATATATATATATATATATATATGTATACTTCTAAAAAGTTCATGATACATTTTAATATGACAAAACAAAACAATGGTATATTCAAAAAGTTCATAGTATTAATAAATTTATTTTATAAGACCACAAATGTTTAATTATGTATAGCATATGCAGAACTGAAAGGCTTACTTTTAAAACCATTATCATTATGGCAGTATTTGTTACTTCTGGTGGAGAAGGGATATTAAAATATTCAGACATTCTGATAAGCATAAGGTAGGAGAAACAAAAAGCAAAGCTGATAACATGGCAGTATCTAAAAAATACAGCAGAAATTATAACAAATGAAAGTTAAAACTGTCACATGTCAAAAAGGAATCAAACAAATTACAATGTTCTTTTAAAAATACCATGTCATATAATATAAGAGTAAACCATTTTTGAAGCATGGGCTGAAAATGAAAATAAATATATATAAATCAAATTTAAAGCTATTGCCTAATTAATCCAAAATTTAAGGTTCTGAATAAATTATTCTGAAATATTAAAATTCGTTCCATAATGTATCTTAGAAATTTAATGAAATTCTTATATTATAATTTATAATCTCTTATTAATGATTGTGAAATAAAATTAATTTAAAAAATTAATTTGCTTACTATTTACATTAAAAGAGACAAACCTACAGCTGAACAGTATAAATATATGTTTTGCTTAATTTCTGGTATTTACATGTTTCTTGTACAGGGGCGTAAGCAAGGGAGGGGTTTAGGGGTTTAACCCCCCCCCCTTGAGTTCAGACAAAATGGCAAAAATAAAAATTTTAGTAGAAATTATGCAGGTTATTATTTTTTAGAATTATGAACACCCCCCTTGAAAAATTCTGCATACACCACTGTTCTGGTATAACATGGTTGAGATTTTGACAGCAACATTTTATTACAGTGGCAAAATGTGGGAAGACGTCAAAAATTGGAAAAAAAGAAACTTAATAAATATTAAATCTTTATTCGCTATACATTTTATTTAATTTTCTTTTACTTTAATGGAACAAAAGTTATGTTTTATTTAGAGCAAAATATACTGCATTTCTTTACATTCTTCAACATTGCATACCAAAATAAACAGTTAAAGTTTCCATTGAAAGTTTGCTTCTAATATCAGAATGGCTAAAAATTATATCAAAAATTTTTTATGACAACTCTTGCAGTTCTGTTTTTCCACATTTTATTTATATTTAAATAATAAAAACTGCATAGTATTATTTTAAAGATTAAGATTGCTTTATGATAGAATTAATTTCCCAGTTAGCTTCACGGATTATTGGAATTTTTTGCCCCAAATGCTTTTTAATCAATTTTGATTTTTTCTTTTGAGCTTCAATATGCTTTTTTTTTTTTTCTTGAAGATTCCTTTATTTGTTTCTCCATTTTCTCATTTAACAGCAAATGAGCATTCTGAAAAGAATGCACAAGAGTTCTTCGATTAGGCAGCATTTTTCTTTTTTAAACATTTTACTGGAGAAGTCATTATTTTTCAAACTTTTTTGTTTGCAGAATATTCCCTAAATTTTCTTAATTTCCCTAATATTTCTAAAACTGATAAATTCCCAATTTTCCTAGTTGCCAGACATCCTGCATCACCTTATTCCAGAAAAATTACAGTATCATGTTCTAAACTTTTAGACTTTTACATAGAAGTAATAAATTTATTAGAGAAGCTTTTCACAATAGAACAATATAAATATAATCAGAATTAAACTATTTTTAAAGATAATAGAAAATAGCTAAGGTCAAAGTTTAATAAGTTTATTTCAGTTATAACAAACCTTAGATGAAAGTCAGAAAAAACTATTGATACTATAACATATTTGCATTAGAAAATTATTTCTTAGCAACATTTTTAGTACTATTGAGATTGAAAATACACAATATATAATTAAATAATCAAAACTTTTCAATTTTTTTAAAAATAGCTCTATAATCAGTCATGCAAATTTAAATTCACAAATACACAAATTTTAAAAATCTAAATATACACATATTAAAATTAATAACTATTTCTTATAGCATAAGATATACCAGAATGCATTTACAGGCTTGCAACTGCTAAGGTACTTTCAAAAAGGTGAGAAAAGTGACAAATAATACAGAATAAGTGACTAAAAAGTGACTAATATAGAAAAAAAAAGATTTTTTTTCTCCTCTTGATTACAGATGCTATTATTAAGATTTTTTTTATATTTATTTTAACTCTAAATCAAATGATTCAAGCAAGACATGATTTTGGCATCAAATACAAAAAAAGTTAAAAATTTTGTTTAACAGAACTCAGCATTGCTTTTTATTCAAGAAAATCTATAAATTAGATTTGAATACATACAATACATTAATTTTATAATCACAATTTTCTGCATATATTAAGGATATTTTGAAATATGTACATAGCTAGATTAGAGTATCTAAATAAAAGTTGTGAAGAAAAAGAGAAATGTGTGCATTGACATAAATTACTTTAATGTATTAAATGTATATTTCAGGAACTTCTTTACGACTTTTTAAAATCACTAAATTCTAGAAACTATATGACTAATTACATTTTAATAAGAAAAATAAAATTAGAGCATCTCATTTTTGGTCTTTTATTAAAATATTTCGTTATTAATTCAGATTTTCTTTTTTCACCAACAGACTTTTGTTCTGATAAACCATGAAAAAAGTGACTGTTTACTTAAAAAAGTGACTAAAAGTGATCAATTGTAAAAAAAGTGACTAAAGGTGAGAAAAGTGACGGAATTGCAAGCCTGCATTTATAAAATAAAAGTGTATAAATTTTTTTCCTATATATTTTCAAAACAAAAGGAAACCAATACACAACAATAGAAATAGTATGCTATGTATACTTACTTTTTACTGGTTTTTAATACAATTATTGAATTAACTCCTGTCAGTATCACTGGATGTAATATATGATAGCCTGATAGTATGAGTAATAATGAAAATCCTATGAAAGTACAGACAAACTGCTTCTGTTTCACATCTTGAATTTTGCGCACAAAAAACCCACAAACTGTGCAAAACAATAAAAGCCCTAAATACAGGAAGTCTTCTGGAGTCATGGCCTAAGATCTGCTAAAAATATCCTTGCTTTACAGACAGCATATACCTACATTTAAATAAAAGAATACAATCAGTAAAAAAAAATATATTTAATAATTATACATAAAACTTACACAAAAGTGTGCAATTAATTATTGTACCATTCAAGCGTATTGAAATTAAAACATATTAATAATATATCCAAAAAAGTTTACAGAACTAATTTTTGCTGCAACAAATTTAATTTCCTCGAAAATCGTTTTGAATACTTAGGAAAACTAAGATTTTATAATTTTGAATAGTTGATGAGTCACGTAAATAAAATACTTATGAAAAAATTAATGAATGGGACAAATTTTGACAGATAAGAGAGAAATTTCGAAAATCTCTTTTACGATCAGATTTAGACTCGCCTTCTGCGATAAAATTTTCCATGAGCTTTCAAATGGTTATATAATGAAATCGATTTTAAGTTAGGTTATGTAACATACGCGAAGAAGGCTGGTTAAAGGTACGCGAACAGAAAGCAAATAAACAATGTGTAAATATAACTGGTAAAAATAACAATTTAAAATTAATGTTTTAAGTTAAACATCAAGTAATTTTTAAAAACATAATTGAAAACAACATTGTTTGCGACAGCTGAATAAATACATTTCTCATTAATTAAAGGCAATTTGAATATTATATAGTATTCCCAAAGAAATGGAAATAGCCATAAGTAAAATCTGTGGAATAGATCCCTTTAATTTTGCAAAATAAACATCATAATAAACAAATCCCATTAATTTAAACTCACATCCACAGTTCCAAAAGGATCGGACACTAAAAAGCTTTCAGACAAAACTGATAATGGAACTTAGTCGGAGGTAAACGCTATTTTTTTTACTTACTTCAGTCAGGTTCATGCTATTTCAGTATAAATAAACGAGAAAAAATTGTAAACACAGACATTTCCGAAAGCGTTATTGACCACGAGGACACCCGCGCCAAATTTCGGCACACCCACATCCAATATTCCTGGTGCCTAAGCTTGTGATTGGCTCTCACTATGGTTACATCACAACCTGAGGAGTTCATGTGAAGGACGTTTTATTTATAAACATTATATAACAGGTTGATTGGATGGAGTTTGGAGTGCTTGCTCTTTCATCGGTATTATCGCAGCGTGTGGTATGATCGCGTTTCGTTTTTAATACTTTTAAAAACGGACATAAATTTTCGGCACACACAAAAAAAGAAAGAAAAAAATGTGTCATGTTTATCTCTTTTAGCTTTTATTTTTTCTTTTGTTTGTATTAATAAAAAAGAGGTAATCGGGATTTTTTTTTTTAAATATTTTGAAAACTCTACCCACAAATGTTAACAACCTTGTGTTCTATTTTCTTTTTTTTTTTTTTTTTTTTTTTTTTTTTTTTTTTTTTTTTTTTTTTTTGGCGATATTCAGTAGAATTGTTCCGAGAGTATCTTACCCTCATGACCTTTCCTTTATAAACAACTGAAAAACATCAGCAGTTTTAAATAATATTTAATTGAAACCAGACAAGTAAAAAAATAATCTGTCACTGTTTTTAAATAACTTTTACAAACAGTGGCATTTTGATGAAAATCAATTCTTTCAAAAAACATTGCTAATTTTAAACAATATTAAATATTAAATATTAATATTAAATTTATTTAATTTTTAACTAAATTATGAGTTTTTTTTGTTAAAAAATAATAATATATTGGAGGGGGGGAATAAGTCCAGTTTGAGCCCCTCCTAAAGCTAAATCCTCTATCCCCCCCCCAAAAAAAAAAAAATTAAATTCTCGCGATAGTAGTCTGCCTACCACAGCAAAACTTCGTTTTTTAATAAAACAATTTTCTTTAAATATATATTAACATTATTATCTTAATTCAATAATGTATCATCTTTCTGGTTTACATAGTTATTTTATAATTCTGTTCTTCCTTTTAAAAATTAAAGTTTTATTTATTTATTTTAAGCTGGGGTGGGTAGATGATATTTTTGAGGCATGCCCAAGAGAGGATAAAGGTTAGATCCGGCCTGGTTTTAGTACTGTAGTTCATAGGTAAGTCTCAATCTTGGAATCAATGTCCGGAATCTACTCGAAGTAGTAGGTCCCAGCTTCACGTGTCGCCCTATAATCAAAAGAGGCTTGGTTTAGAACACTAAGGTCACCCTTTCTTTTCCCTAATGACACGGGACCTACTGCTTAAAGCCAATTCGTAACGGTTCACAAACATCCATGCAGGAGCGAGATTCCTATCTATGGACTCTGGTACCGTAGAGCAGCTCCCTAACATTCGGCTAACAGTCCGGTCGTACCAAAAGAGAACCTTATAGTTCACTGTAATACGTTCAAGGGTTAACGGCAGGTCATTTCGAGAGACCCTTTTGGTTTGAGTTGATAGATGTCCGAATGTTTAAGGCGCTGATCTTCGGTACCAGAGTTCGTTTCTTCGAATGCCATTGTGACATGAATGTTAGTAGCCATTTGGAATCGCTTTAATAAATAGTAGGCCCCGGTTTCAGTAACCTTCGTGTTGAAAAAAAAAAAAAAAAAAAAAGTAGACCGTAGCTCTCCAAATCGAATCAAATCAAATATTTTGGTTTGTTCGGAGAGATAAGAGCTACTAGTTTGTACAAAACTTCATTTAACCGGAACTTATTACTTAAAGTTGATTCAGAATAGTTGTAATAGTCCATCTGTAAGCAAAAGATAAATTATCGAAATATAGTGACTTACCTTTTGGTTATCACTCAGCTGTTCCTAATAGGGAACAAGCAGTGATTGTAAGGTCCGGTGTATTAGTGTTTGGTTTCGTTTGGAGTGCTACGGTCTACTTGTTGCAACACGAGGGCTAATGAAACCGGGACCTACAGATTATAGCCAATGCCGAACGGCTACGAACATCCATGCTACTGTGGGATCCGAACCCACGAACTCCGGCATCGAAGGGCAACACACTAACCAATCGGTCATCGTTCAGTATTAATGTAAGATATGGCATCATTTTTATAATTTTATTTTACATTTTTAACTCTGTTTCGTTGGTCGTTACTTTAAGTTTTGCTAGTGCAAATTTATAAGTAAGTCATTTCGGTGACTTAGCCAGATTTTTTTTCCCGGAAAAATTTAAAGTACAAAGAACTTTCAGCCTCATAAGAAAAGAATTTATTGAAGCTCTACGGTCTACTTTTTTGCAACACGAGGGCTAAGGAGACCAGGACCTACTGCTTAAATCCGATTCCGAACGTCTACAAACATCCATGCCACAGTGGGATTCGAACCCACGAACTCTGGTACCGAATGTCAGAGCCCTAACCATTCGGCCATCGTTCGACTCCAGTCTCATAAGAAAAGAATTTATTAGACACACATACGAAGTATAAACATACATACATGTAACGTGATGAAATTAATTACAAGAAAATTTTAGCCCCTATAATTTTGAATTGCCCAGGTTTATTAGGTAATGAGGGACCATAATTAAATTTGAATCATGGCTCCATCAAAAAGAAACAAAGTGCAACTTAAAAGAACTTTGAAATTTATTAAGACTAAAAATTAACGTTCCAGTATTTACCAGACGAATTTAGGTTAATTATTTTATGAGTAATTAGAAAAATAAAAAATATATATCAAGAAAGGAATGACGGCATATCCTTTTACTTTTCTTTTGGAAAATTACATACCTTCCATGGCAACAAAACTCGAAAATAGTATGTCATAGTCAGTAATTTATAAACTACTGTTTTATAGCAGTTAATTCTTTTGCTTTTAAGGCTACATGTTCAAACCTTCATCTGCATTTATAGTCATGCCTCTACGCACCGAAAGTAATGCTTAATTTGTCAAACTCTTATGATTAGAAATGTTTTGACTCTTTTCATGGTTGAAAACGATCTTTCAACCAGATTTAAAATCCCTGGCAAATACTGTAACATATTTAATTTACGATCTAGTATTCACCAAATGAATTTGGACTAAATCAGTTTTATGAATAAAAAGGAAGAAAAAAATATCGAGAAAGAAATTAGGATGTATCCATTTATTTTTCTTTTATAAAATTACATACCTAGGGTGACAATAAAATACGAAAACTAAATGGTATAATCAGCAATTTTTAAATTATCGTTTTATAGCAGTAAATTAATTGTTCCAGCTTTTAAGACCAACTTGTTCAAACCTTTGTCTGCATTTATAGTTATGTATGTATTTATCGAAAGTAATGCTAAATTTATCAAAGTCACGTGACCTGTTCTATCTCAAAGAATTTTTTTTACTTTTCTCGTGGTTAAAATATATTTTTCAACAGCTACAATGGAAACCACCAGTAATGTACATAAATTTTAATAAGTCTAAAATAGCTAGCAATGCTATTACAAGCATACTGCGGAAGTTGAGTGTACGATGAATACGATAATATTATACACCATCTCCGACAATTAGATACAAGTGGTCATTAGTGAAGAAGGCCGACACTATAAATTATAACTTAACAAACATTTAATAAGAAATAAATATAAGCGTGCACTAAGGATCGTGCTACAGATAGAACTGCATATGGTACACTAGATCACTATAATAAAGCGGGATGATTCTTTTAAAAGTGAAAGTCAGTTACGGTTGCCGCACCAAGATTCCAGTCAAGCTGCAACCGTGTATAGAGGAATTTCCTGCAACGTCATAACGGCTTTAATGCCCTTCCCATTCATTTTTATGTTTACCATAGCCAATAGGCAACTAATAGTCTGCAATTCCGTTTAAAATTAAAGTCAGAATCATCACAAGTTGAGATGTGCACTGCTGCGTGAAATCGCCCTATTATAATTCCGTCAGGTCAGGAGTTGCGATATGCGGTGATGTAATTGTTCATAGTCACCGCAATACAATAGAAATATTTCGGGGAGGGACATCTACACCCCCGGATGCCCTCGCCCATAAATATATCCTTGTGCAGACGATTAGCCCAAATGTAGCATACTATATCTGGTAGCCCACTCATCAAAGGCGTTGGTCTCATAACGGGAGGGAGGGGGAATTAAATTCGAGGCTCGAGCCGGCGAAAGATCCGGAGTTCATGGGTTCGAATCCCACTGTGAATATTCGAGGCCTTTCGGAATCGGCTTTAAGCAGTACGTCCCGGTCTCATAAGCCCTCTATGTTGCAAAAAAGTAGACCGTAGTTGTCCTAACCAAACCAAACCCACCGCTACCAAAATATACACTAGGCTAGAGCTGTGACGTTGCACCAAAATTGTATGTCGATTACAGGTACATTTCGTGTATTTCCGTCACACACAAAAAAAAAAAAAAAATTAAAGACTAAAGCATACAAAAGATAAATAAATAATTGAATGGGAAATGCAATGCGAATGAAAAATCATAACTATATTACGTTACAGCAAGTGATCAATATTCGGAATTCTTTCATGAGTTTGTCTGTTCTCATATAAAGATATTTTATGACGTTTTTCTTCTTTCCCAAGAATCGAGTCCTGGAACTTCGTATAGCTGGAATGCTTTGAGAAATTTGTACACATTCTCCATGCAAGAGAAAAGTTCTTTATCACGTTACTAACTTTTATGATACCTTCCATCTCGGTGACGGGTCGAGCACACTCTTTACGTTTTTGCAATGACGGGTTCAAGGTATCAGCTGTCCATTAGTCCCATCTAATCCCACCAGAGAATTCTCTTCTCTCTCCCTCATTTTTCTAACCGCTGATTAGTTAATTTTTTGTTGTCGTCGTCTGCTGTATAAGTTCGGCAAATCTTGTGCTTATTCCGAAAGACTAAGTGGCGCAGAATTTTCGATGCTTGAGACAAGGAATAATCTGTGTCTGACGAAACGAAATCGATCACCTCAGCACAACAATCAAAAGAGGCTCCCGCTGTCTTCGGGCGGGCGAAAGAATACTTAATGCGTTCTCAGAAACATAATTATGTTCGGGGTGTGGGGGAAGCACTCAAAACCGTGCGTGCCATTCAGGCACAAACTTCCGAACAACTCTTTGGGACTTTGAAAATAAATCTGAAGAGTTCAATCTTGAATGTAGAGAGTCGATTGTCTTGGACAAGACATTTTTTTATAGTTTAACCCCTTGCTTGTGGCGCCTAAAATCAGTTCGGGCAACTCAAATGCGCCCATTTTGATTGCCCGACCTGAGTTCGGGGAAGAGATAAAACTGTATTTCAATTCCATGAAGCTCAAAATAAGTTTGTCCAATTCATAATATTTAATTTGCCATTTTCCCAAATAGGTAAAGTTACTTTCCCGCGTAAAGTTCGGCAGTTTGGAGCCATTTGTGGCTATTTCTCGAATACTGTAAATGATTTGCGAAATTCAAAGGAATCTGAGGAACATGGAATTTATGAAAGTTGATATAGATAATAATTTTGCTGTATTAGTTTATTATATTTATCCAGAAAATTATGTCACTTGATCTATTTTGCTGTCCTTTGAGCAAAAGTTACTGTACTTCTAATTCATTAACATTTCATATAGCTTTTGTGTGTTTCATAACTTAAAAAACTTTAAAAAATAATAAAATATATTAAAATAATAAAAAATGTAAGAAAAAAGCATAAAAATAATTGAATTGTGTAACAAATAAGTCTAGATGTAACGTAGGTTACAGCGCCCTCTATAGGGTATACCAAGAAAGAACAGAGTTCGAGATTTGCTGTCGACCGGTATGGCCATGTACTATAAAGTTCCCCTAAAATTATGTGTTTATTTCTGTTTTGTGTATAAATGTTGATGTTTCGTGGAAGTAAATTTTGATAAATTAACCCTGGGCATATTTATTTATTACAATTGTAAGAAGAAATTGTAAAACTTGGGGAAAATGGCCCTCTTACCAATGTTTTATCTTCATGTTATGTTCGACTAGATAAATTCCCAAAGGTCAGCATTCTAACTCCTGATTGGTTGTACTGCGTTTGCTAGAATCTTATAGAAAAACAAAACTACTCATTCTCGTATAGTCTCCGTGAACGGATCTATCCTGTAGAAAAAATATCGTGTTTTCTACCTCCAAACTCTCTACTCTCTAGTTATTTTGTGTCATGAACTCACGGATATATCATTATCTATTCTTTTTCCTGTTTAGTTGATTATTTTCTCGCTCGCTGATATTCATCATCACCGAAAGAAACTCGGGAATGAATGGCTAGCCCATATAATCCTGTTCATCCATATCTTGAGGATCCTGCAAAAAATGGACTTGAAATATTCTGATCCAATAAAACTAATCACCTTACCGTCAGCCCTCAAATTGGCTTTAGTCACACCAGTAGCGTGCGGTAGGTCTTCATGCAGGGTGTGCAGAGAACATGGATTTTCAATAAATCTTTAATTATTGAGACATCTGAGTTCTCCATTCTGAAACGGGTTATTTATTATGAATATAAATTTAAAGATTACAATAAATAAAATATTTACCTACGAGTAGTCGAGTTATAACTATAAAAACAGCTAATCTTATGAGAATTCTTCTAGCATTGAAGAAAAAGTCATGTCTTTTGTTGTATGGTGTCATATCGGCGTCGAAAAAGCAACGCTTCGGGCTTCCACGAAAAACTTATATGTTCAGCAAACGTAGCACCACATGGTGCCCGCCGCTGCGGTGCGACAAACCGAACGTCTTTCCACGTGCAGAGGATTTCACTGCACGCTGGCACAATAGAACGAACTGTTTCTTGTTCGGTCAGTGGATTAAATTATATTTATTAATTGTTTTTAACATTTGGAAATCATATATTCTGCGAAAAACATCTTGACAATTTTTAAAAACAAAACCAAGGATATGGTGTTACATAATATAACTTATATACTGTCTGTAAGACACAATGAATGGTACAATTTGGACTGTTCTGTTAAAATTCGTTTCTTTTTTTTGTCTACCAAAACAACATTGTTTTTCAGAGAATTATTTCAATAAATATAATACGTCACCGAAATTACTTGACCACACTAAAACATTTCCTTTATATTGATGAAATACTTCTTTTATATTTCCGTGAAAACAAAATCTTACAATATATAAATTTAAACATTAACCGTTCGCAAAATCGTATGGCCAGTTAATCAGTTAAAAAACCAAAAGGGCTTCAGCACGTAAGTCCCCGCTCTAATACAACGGTTGATAAACCGTACCTTCGGATGATTCTGAATGCCAAGTGCAGGAAAAATAGCTGCACTTGCCTCAGTGCCATAGTATGCTGTTCTTCTCCAGTAGCCCATACATATAAAGCATGATTTTCAATTTAGTGCGCAGTGCATACACATCAGAATTTCCTTTGTTCGTTTGCGCGCTACGTAGTGCAGCACCTAGTACCGCAAGCAGTGCGGGAATACAGGCAAGCAAATCAACACAATATTTGAATATATTTTAAATAATATTTATTATATACCATATAAAGATAGGTAGACATAGGTGCAGAAAATTATTGTCCCTCATTATTTTGCTAGGGTGTGCAGTGCACACCCTGCACATATGGACCGCACGCCACTGAGTCGCACCTACAAAATAAATAAATAAAATAAAAAAATTGGAAACCTATCAGTAAACTTTCTACTCTCTTATCGTTATGTTTTCATCTTATGAAGTCACAGATTTTTTTCTTCTCCTACTTTTATGTGTTTCAATTATTTTCCTACTTTCCATTTCATGCATCACTTAAGAAATTTCAGGATTGACCCAAGAATTTCTGTTATTGCCACTTCCTGTATTCCAAATGAAGGGAGACGGGCGACAGTTGCTGTGGGTGACCGCCAATCGCTCGCCCTGCGATCGATACTTGCCAGATTCCTCCACAGATCGATTGGCGACTGTCCAACCATTCCATATGTTCGCAAAGATTCACTTTCTCCCAAACTGGCATAAAAAACCTCATTCTGCCACATTTCTCTAAGTTTTTGTTTTCAACATTTTTTTTTGTGTGTGTGTATTCTCTAATATTCGGAACTGAGGTGAGAACTACAAATGCGATTTTATTTTCAAGATAACTAATTCTAGGTAGAAAGATAACTGTATCAGATTAGAAATATTTTATACAAATTGTTTACACTTTGTATAACAATTTTTTATAACTTTTTCCCCCTTTCCCACTCTCTACCCCCCAACTGAAATCTCAAAAAATAACTTACACTATACCTATATATATATATATATATATATATATATATATATATATATATATATATATATATATATATATATATATATATATATATATATATATATATAACTATAATTTTTACCATCTTTTCTGAGCAAAAACTCGTGCTTTAAAGGGTTAAGGAATAATGATTTCTATATATTACACACACATGTGTGTGTTTTTGTATGTATGTGTGTATTGAATAAAATTTTCAAAAAGAAAAAAATTCTATTCTTTTTAATAAATATTACATCTGTAATATTTGTAAGTTATCCCAACTTATTTTCAGAATTATTATGAATTATTGGCTGACTTGATTACGGAATTAGTTCCTCAGAATCATTTCTCGGAAGTAGAAAACGGTTTTTAAACCAAAAAAGTTTAACATGTCATTACTCTTTCAATAAATTAATATTTTTTGTCAACTTAAACTTTTATAAAAATCTGATCTTGACACCGAATGTGCTACTAGATTTTAAAACTTTCCGTTAGATATCACGCTTACAAAATATCTTAACGAGAGGATAGGCTAAACAACCCCACGAAATTTTGAAATTAAACACATAATACTCTTAAGTATATTCTTGAGAATTGCATTTTAATACTGAAATAGAATTACATTTTGAAATATATATATATTTTTAAACTTAAATGACAAATAAAAATTAAATTAAAAAATAATAATTTTTAAAAAATTTCTATCTATTTTTTAAATTTTGGATACTTTTTGCTCAAAATTTTTATATATTTACTGAAATATATAACGTAATATTGTGCATAAACTTTTATATTTATATATGACATTAAACTTTATGTATTAATATTAAATATATATTAAATATTATGTATTAATATTATTAATTATAAATATGTTTTATATAATTTTTTTTTACTAAATGTTGTCTGAAGATCATGCCAAATATTTCTTTTCTCACTGTACAATTTTCTCCGATTATGATCTCCATTTCCATTCAAATATTTAATATAGACTCATAACAAGAAACAAATGTAAAAAAAATAATAAAAAATAAAAGTCATGGTATCAAGTTAAATAACCAAAATTATTAAAGAGATTTTACCTTTTAAATACTCATTTCCTTTTCAAAGAAAAAAAAATATAACTCCGGTGATATTAGGGAAAAAAAAACTTAAATTTTTTATAGCCAACAGATGGCGGTGGTATACCATATATCCATTATTAGTCTTTCGGAAAAAAAAATGGCCCCAAGTGGCGTGGAATAAAACGCCTTGTGAGCTATTTACTAGGTATCAAGCGTGATAAGGACACGAAGAAATAATCGCCAGTAGCTAGCAACCCCTCCGACCAATCTGACAGCCGCATCTACTTACCTTCGCCATGTCACGTGTCTTAACAATGGAGGACGAGATTTTTTTTTGTTTACGGAATCGCAATAAAAATTATGTTTTTCTTTTTTTTTTTGCAATAAATGTGCATCAAATGTTGTTACGCTCGAAAAATCTTGAAAAAAATTTTTTTGTAGGCTTGTGAGTCTTATTGCCAACTTTTTTCCTGATTACGGATTTTTTTTTTCTAAGAAAAGCAAATTTCGCCATCATGAAATCGATTATTGGCCAATGGTCATTATCTTGGTAAGTTCGTTTTTAAATTTATTTTCGTAAGTAAAAACAGTTATCAAGCTTTTTTGGAAGGATACCAGTTTATTTTGTAAACATTAAATTAGAAATAGTCATAATGTATTGAGAATATAAAAAAAAATGTTCCGAAGCTAAATGTTATGGTAGTAACGTAGAGCAGCATTAAGCCTAACGTGGCGATGCTCTGCGGCTCCTAAATTGCTTTCATCGATTAGTGTATTTAAATATCGACAGCTTATTACGTTTAATTACAGCCCAACACGCGTGACTACTTCTAACTATTCTGATTACTTTTTAATGTTCCTGTTGAGATCGAGATTGATCCATTATTGTTATTCGCCATATCCGGTAAAGAATACAGAAAACTTATTACGATTATCTGGCCGTATCTTATCGTTATATTTGACGTATACACAAGCGAATTTTGAACCATCTGTTAGAGAATTAAATTACAACTGTGCGAATTGGTCAAATTTTTTTTTGTTAATTGTACAATTGATATTTAAAAAAATTTTAATTAGTGAATTAACGTAGATATGTATTATTTTTGCATAACGAACGATCGAAGAAAAACACAATTACGTTTTCGATAAAAATATCTCTAGTAAATTATTTCAGCATCTTAGTGTTTTAAATTTCTATCATATCTTCTGACTGCTGGTTTAAAACAAAGGATTAAAAATTTATAGGCTTTAATTTGTTAATCATCTGTAATACAGCAACTCAAACATAAACAAACAAAAAAAAACTTTGTAGTTAGAAATGATTAATGACAATCATGTTTAAACTTTGTTGTACTCTATTATACGATTACATGGATGTTTAATTACATAAAACTTTTAAGTTCATATAGTCCTAAAATACAATATTGTTTAATACTTATCATTCTTATATAGTTATAACTATTAAGGAATAAAGAGAATAAATATGGTTAAATCATTTCTTTAGTCAATCTATTTTAAAATATAATTAAAGTATACGTATCTACTAAGTAATGAAACGTGTAATTACTGTTGGAATATTGGTTTATAATGCTTTTCCCCCATTAATCCATCTGTATTGTAGTCTTAAAGTTTGTGCTACATTCCTATATTATAGAGTGCATTATCTTTGAAATCTCATCCTGTGTATCAATAGTAGATTAAATTGTATTTTGAATTTAATCTTTTCAGCAAAATTATATATTTTTTTAATTCAGTATTTGTTATAATGAATATAAATTATTTATTTTTCTACATGTTTTATTGCAATATTATTCCAAAATTCTTGATCTTAAGATCTAATACATATGTCAAGAAAACACCTAGCTAACAACAGAAAGTAAACCAAAAAAATTACCAAATCATCAAGTAAATTTAAAAGCTTTATTTATTTTTTAATTTAAAATTTTTTTTTATCTATTTAGATTGTTGATCACATTTTCTAAAAATATTTGAAATTTTATTAATTTTCATGTTTAAATTCTGAATTTGGTATAATTCTGTGTTAATTAAATTGAAAAAAAAAATCTCCATTACATTAAGCTAAAAACATGTCTCTAAAGAAAAATTATCTATGGAAAAAAAAATATTCACTCCAAAGTAAAAACATTTAAAGACTGGTTCAAATTCTTAAGTTTTTACATAGATTTTATAAAAAAAAGACAATAGCTACAAATACAGTATTTGGTGTACTAGATTTCATTATCTTTTAAAGTATGGCAGTTTTAAAAACTGTGTACATAGATTCTAAATATACAGAAATATATTTTAGTACATAATACTTATTCCATATTCAGATTTTGTTTGTTTTTTAGCAAATCTACTGTGTTTGTTTATGATATCATCCTAACATTGCATATGATTTACTGTGAATGAAAAGTATGTACATGTTACTTATAGCATAACTTATGGTCTTCAAGAAATTTTCGGAACAGAATTTTACGTAAATAGAATATTTTTATAACAGATTCAACTGATAGTGATGACACATTTAAATTTATCTTTAGGATTTGGAAAATTTTTATATAAGTTAACCTGTGAACCATATTTTAAACAATTATTGCACTAAATGATTTTTTATAATTTTTTAATTCATTAATTTATAAAAGTAAACAATAAAAACTTGTTAATTCCATACTAACCAATTAAATCATACATGTATATACAGACATACAATTTAATCGCTATATTCTCATATTAATATATGCAAGTGCTCTGCTTTTTGTTAAGGCAGTTAATAATATTTCTTTGAATTTTCAAGTAAAAGGAAAATTATTGATTTCTGTTGATAGATTTTTTGGAGATTCCATGTAATAATTAATAGAATTAAAAGTAGAATTCTTACATATATATTAAAAGTAAAAACTACAGGAAATATTTTTTGTGTTCTTTAAGAATTAAGGCCAATTTTATTCAACTTTTCATTTGATATATTTTAAATGCATGAATTAACAGTCCTAAAATATTGTTGAAATTTGATCTGGAATCTAACTTTAGTTGATATTCAAAATATTTCTTCTGGAGATTTAGAATAAAATGTATCATTGCCATTTCTTAAAATGATAAAAATGGTTTCAAAATTTATAAAAATTGAAAAAAAAAAACTTTGAACTATTCAAAATTTGTAAAGAGATTTCTTTTTTTTAATTAAAAAAATTTTAATAAAAAAGTTGTTCATTGTAAAAAAAGTAATTGTTTATTGCAAAAAAAATTATCAAAATTGTTTCCAGTTTAAGAAATAAAAAAATTTTCTCGGTATAATTAAGAATCGATTTCATTTTACTTGAAATAAATTTAAAAAAAAATGGTTTGAAGGGTAAAACACGTAGATGTTCTTCAGTAAAACACTTTTTTGGAGCATTTTTGTGGTCCAAATTAGATAGTATTTTTCCAAGTGCTTCTAGAAGCGTAGGCTAAGCAGTTGCCATTGTAGAGAAAATATTAGTTTTTATACTTTAAAAACATCGTGCTACTGAAATTGTTAATTTGTCATGCAACTCTAATTAAAAATGGTAACTGGATGTTAATAGTACACAAATACGATCTCTTCTCTTTAAAAGAAACCAAGATTGGTTAGTTACAGAAAATTAATAAAATGGTATAGTTTTTCCTAATCACGTTTCTAACGATTTTTTATATAAGCCTTTTGTTAGAACTTCCGCGCTATCGAAGTGTGAATGCATAACTTAACCTAACCACTAAGTTAAGATATTTCATTGTTCCACTTCCGGTACTCATGATCAGACTACACAAAAACAAAATTACTAGAAACGCAAGTGTCCGTGCCATCAATGCCGTTTATGTCTTATTGCAGGTAATTCCGTGTCAGGCAGATTCTCACAGGATTTTCTTGACGGCTTTTGTTTTCAAGAAAAAATATTTATATAAAACAGTTGAATTTAAATAACTTTTAAACATTACAGTCAGACTTCCTAAGTGACGAGATGTCGATTTAAACATAGCATGTAGTTAATAAATTAGATAAATTTATTTGGCAAGAGATTTGTTTGCTACTGTAGAATGCATACTTGCCAACTGGTACAGATTATCCGTAAAATTTGCGATTTTTGGTTTAATTTTGCGGGCTTACCGATAATCTGAGTATTTTTATGGTTTTGGGTACTGTTAAAATAAAATAAAAAATTTCAAAATAAAAAAAAATGAATTTTTTACTTGAGTAATATTTGAAAATTGAAAGATCTATAAAAGTACTTAATATGTTTTAAAGATATAAAATTCCCGTATGAACTTGCCAAAAATTAAATAGTGACATCATTGGGCTAAAGGTTATATCAGTTGTTGTCAAAGGTTATATCAGACTTGTAAATACGACTTTTGAAAATTGAGAATATACCAGAATAAATCAATTTCTTTAAAATAATGAAAAGCTTAGAAAATCATAGTTTGATAATTTTAACATCTTATTTTATTGATTTTATTAAATACATATACAGTTTGAAATTGGATTAGATTTGTCTTTTTTTAGAATCAAATGTAGTTGAAAAAAATTAGGTAATATGTTTTATTATATATAATAAACACAAAGATTTTATTAATTACATTTAACGTTTACAATTACTTGTGACATTAAAAAGCAACTAACCTACCAACTGATATTTCTCGGAAAGTTTTACCGATGCCAATGTATATAAAAGTTGGCAAATACGAGAGTGAAGTTTTATAATTGATATAACTATTCGTCATTATTATGGTCTAAATATCTACCGAAAAAGTAAATTCATGTGCGATTATCGAAAAATTCTGAAATGTCGATCCAAAAAAACAAAATTATAAATAATAGCTGATAAATGAAACTTTGTAGGATTGTTTTTTATAAGGATTTCAATCGCCCTTCATTCTAAAAAAAAAAATCGTTCCAAGAAGCGAAAAGACTTTTCTAACATTCCATAAATAGGGCCTTAGGTGTAATAGGTAAAATTTACCTATGTGCAGGATTTATATATATATATATATATATATATATATATATATATATATATATATTTACTAAGAGATTGTCGAATCAAAACAAAATCTGATTTTTGAGTAACGGTTTAGTAGGTCTTTATGCAGTTTCTTGTTGCAGCTGTAGATTTAAATCTCATGCAGTCAAACGTTTCTTCCAGTGACGTAGCTACAATGTTTTTTTAAGGATAAGTCCTAGGTTTTAATCTAAAGTGCAGTGAACTTTCAATCTCTTAAAAAAATTATACATTACACAAAGTACATGAATACTGACATCCGTAGTTTTGCATGCTTGTATACATACGCCATAAAACAGGTCAGCAACTCTGTACGTAATTTATGGTATGTATATACTTTGAGTGTGCGTGTGTAATGAACTTTTTTTTTATGAGATTGAAAGTTCATTATACTTTGGATTAAGACTTTGGACTTTACTCGAAAAAATTTCTTGCTACTTTACTCAGACAAAATATTCTGAATACCAGTTTTAAAAGAATTGACCCTTGAGTCTCCCTTGATGTTTTATCAAAACCAAACCAAAAATCGTGAAATAGACAAATACTTAGCAAAAAAGGGTAAACCTTTTTTTTGTGTGTGCGTAAAACGTACAATATTGTAAATGAACAATAACAATGTACAATACTGTAAATGAACATTTAATTGAATTTCTCTTTTCTTTTATATATTTCAATTGCCCTATTTTTTAGTTTAAGAATATTTCAAATAAAATACTTAAAAACATTGACTAACAAAATCGAAATATAATTTGGAGTGTTATAATAAGGTTAAGAATCTTATTTATTTAACGTGCAGACTTTTCATTTTCATTGTAGTGCCCACCGACTTCAAGCAGTTTACTTTTGCATTTTACTAATCAGCCAAAAAAATCACATTCATTTCCTAATGTTTACTCCTTTTTATTAACCTGTACGGATAGGTTTGGTTACAACATACTTGCGCAGATTGAAATCTGTGTATAACTAACTATTCTGCTACTTTATAAACATAAACCTGTTTATGACGATATTTTCATTAGTATCGTAACATTCCTTATTTGCTCAGTATAAAGTCACTAAGATTTTACAATTAGCGTATTATTGTTTATTATTTAGCAATTGTGTTATTAATGTTTACATTTTCAATCATTTAAATAAAGTTAATTTAAAATTAAAACCGGAGAAATTGAAGGAACGTTTATAAGTAAATGCTCACATTATGTCTGCATTATCTTATAGACATGTTTCACACTATGTAGGCATATACACAGACATGTATACTCACATATACTTATATATATATATATATATTAACGACTACGACATTTTCAGGTTCACCGGTTGCAAATTTTTACGAAATCGTGTAACAAAATTTTTACACTTGCTTTTTTTTTTAGTATTTTCTTTGTTTAAAATCCCATTATCGAATAAAAACTTTTTTTCTATAATGGGTATAAAAGGAAAAAATCTAAGACCTGGGGGGGGGGAAGTTCACCTAGATGTGCAACATAGAGTCTCTCTCTCTCTCTCTCTCTCTCTCTCTCTATATATATATATATATATATATATATATATATATATATATATATATATATATCGCTACTTTGGAGAAAACTGTCACAAGTCAAAGTAATTTTTTTTTCAATTTTATTGTTAAAAATTTAAAGCTTTTTCAAATGTCAGTTATATATCATTAATATAGTATGGTAAAAGATTGTAGTGATCAGCAATATATCGGTGAATTTTTTTTTTATCAGTTGAAATTAAAAAAAAAATTAAATGGCCTTTTCTCAAAACATTTTTGAGTTCACGGTTTCTTGCTAGGGTAGCGATATGAAAGTTTGGGATTGTATTTGAAAAAAGAAAAAAAATCTTGTGAAATTGTAAGTGCTCTTTCATTCTGCAAATTAGATTCCCCCCTTCCCCCCCCCCAAAAAAATAACATAATTGCGGTTTCAACGCGGTTACAAGGCATTGATAGAAGTTTAGAAGTATTGCAGCTTTAGAAGGCTTGACTTGTATGCCGTGCTAGTATATGGGGGTGGAATTTTTTTCATAGCGTTGTTTACTTCATTTCCCGAAAGCAAATATTACTGTGAAATACAATTGCAGTCAGGAGTAAAATGAGGTAAGATTCTTCAGGAATATTTTCACACTGTTTTGCTTATTAAACTAAAAATATTGAGAAATATGCTATAGGTTTGATAAGTATTATGTGTTATGTAATCCCTTTGTAGAATTGAGATACTTTGCTAGAATACAGAAACTTCTTATATTTAACTTTAAAAGTTTGTACCTTTTGCTATTTAATGAAAATTTCCCTCCTTAAAAAATGTAAACATTGGTATATAAAATTGCACCCCTGCCAACTTCTACAGTTTAGCCGTACATTGTACGAATTTGGGTTACGTTGTAAGATCGTACATTTCCACGTGATAATTGTATGGTTTTAAGTTAACTGTGAAGAAAAGAAATAATCTCGGAAAAAAAGTACAATATACCACGAGGAAAAGTTAAATTCATACATACGAACATTCTCCATTCCCAATGCAGGAGATAATTATCCCACCTTCCTCAGAAATATCGTCTGCTGTTGTTATCACGTGTTTTCCAATCGGATGATACTTTAAAATACAACAGAGTTTTAAAAGTTATATTTTATATTCTAACAGTACCACATAGCAGTGCAGAATGGGAGAGGATATTCCGTACTGTAAGTAAGACAAGAACAAAATTTAAAAAGTTCTAGTCTTGATAAAAATTTAGAAGATATATTAAACTAAAACGGTGACATACGAGCGTAGTTTTAAACAGAGTGCTGACTTTCTTACCAGTGCAAAATCAGACACACAATCATTTAAAACATAAATAGAATAATTTAAAAAAAAATTTTTCGAGCAATGCTCTTCTAGATATTGCTTTATACATTCAGACGTTTGTTAAATATTTTTGATTTAAAGATTTTGAGTTCTACTGACTATGATGCAAAGCTGTTAATTAGTTAGGTCAAAACAAAATCGCATAAAAGATAACAGTAATTTGCTTATAAAGTTTTCACTATTTCTTTAAACTTCATAGAAAAAAAAAAAATAGTGAGCATGTAATAATATAACTTACTGCATAAAAATTAAAGGTTTATATTTATTTTGCAATATATATACACACACACATACATATACTTTTACAAATTCTTATAGAAAAAAACTGATTAAGAATTAACATGCAAAATAAATATAAACCTTTATAAATTAATTGGTATGTCTGTATATATATATATATATATATATATATATATATACACACACATATGTATCTCTCTCTATATATATACATATAGAGATACATATGTATGTATGTATATATGTATATATATATATATATATATATATATATATATATATATATATATATACAGACATACCAATTCCGGAGAAATGAGAGAAATTGATAACTCCGTAAAACTCTTCAGAATGCTCCGGAAAAAAACAAATATTTTGAACAACTAAAATATCACCATTCAGCAAACAAATACAAAGACTTGTCAAAAATAAGGTTGAATATAACACACTATCCAGATAGTAATGCTGTATATGAAAGTGTTTTCAAATTTTGTAGATGAATTCTAAAATTCCAGATGACAGAAAAAGTTAAATATTTTAATCAAGGTCAATGCTGCTGCAAGAAAAACTTTCTTGAAAAAGTTGTTAAAGCTAAAAAAAAAAAAAGGTACTTTTACATTATTAAATGTATAAACTAAAATTTATCTTCTATAATATACTACTGTGTGTTTATTTTTAATTTAATGTGCCCCATTTTAATGTAGAAACGAATAAAATATGTCATTATGTACAATTTGTTTGGGTTGTTTTGTTTGTCATGAATGTAAATAGCATACACGTGTACTTTGTGGGTAGTATGTTAAATTTTAAAACCACGCTGTTGCTCATGACAGAGGTCTCTAAATGTTGGCATGTCTGTATATATATATATATATATATATATATATATATATATATACACATATATATATACACATATATATATATATATATATACCTCTCTATATATATATACACATATATATACACATATATATACATATATATATATACATACATATATATACATATATATACCTATATATATATATATATATATATATATATATATATATATACATATATATACACACACACACACACATATATATATATATATATATATATATATATATATATATATATATATATATACATAACTACATACATACATGTGAATGCATTTTCAATCTAGATTTTTAGCTTGCGCATTAGTATGTGTAATTGTAAGTTTGATTTGGTGTGCGACGGTCTACTTTTTTGCCACACGCGGGGCAATAAGAACGAACAAGTGGAATTGTAAGATTTTTCAAAGTGAGTTGGCAACACTATAATAAAACGAGGGCAGATATTTCTCGATTTTTAAAACGTTATTCATTTGTGAAATAAGAATTTTTTTTTTTCCTCTTGATGTTCTAGGTGTTTCATTCCAGCTGCCCACTTTCGAAATCGGCACTGGAAAAATATCTAGTAGTTTTTTTTTTATTATGATGAAAATGGATACGAATCATCATGAGAATGTTAAATGAATATTTCAAGGTACCGATAACACATTCGTGTTAAATAATTTTTATTTTAAACTTTAGTAGTGCCAAAGTTGTGTGCCATCTACTTTCGAAAGACCAATATTTTTGTTTAAATTGTGGCAATATTTTTTAAAACGTAAATATCGTAAATAAAAAAACTTCATCTTCCGGAGAAAGCTTCCTTGAAAAACAATTGGGCTAGGTTGGTTTTAATAACAACAGATATATGCGTATTATATATAAGAACATTTTTGATATCGGATGAAAGATAATGGGATTTTGTGAGTATATGCAAATTAGAGCATTTTCTAGTATTTCTATACACATAAAGACAAACTGACTTAGCCCAAATGTTTTTCGGTTAGGGTTTTAAGTACAGCAAAATACCTTAAATTAAAGCAAATTTCAATCCCGTAATAAAATTTTATTACACACAGACATACAAAGTACATACATACGTCTTATTCATACATCCATAGATTTGCAGACATACATAAATAGGTTCTAAAACGAATCAGTAACACTGTACATAATTTTAATGTATCTTGAAAAATGTATTTACAACCACATTGTGTCTTTTTATTTAACCTAAATTTTTACCAGTTTAGAATTACGGGTTAAGTAAAGGAGCATATTTCAGTTACGCTTCAGAATTTACCAAACGGATTTAAATAAAAAAAATTGTATGAATAACTAAGGAAATTTAAAATAAAATCATTGTGAAACGAGAGATAGTCTTTTATTTTTCTCTTGCAAAATTACGCACCTGGTAAACAAAATTCGAAAACAGTATGGCATGATCAGTTATTTATAAGATACCATTTTCTCGTCGATGTACAGATTTTTATGGTTTGGTTTGTTGTCGGTGTATGTCCACGGATCGAATATTTTCTTTATTTTTCTATTAAATTTTGGTGATTTATTAGTAAGTTGCTCCATGATATCTTAACTTTACTATAAAAATATACAAGGCTTATTATTACATGTATATGCAATTTTGATATAATTTTACTACATAAATATTTAAAATAGATTGCATTTCTGTCTGTCTGTAGGTTTGTAACAGAGGAGGGGAAGATATTTCAAATGTCCTCGCTACCCTTCTAAACATATTCTAGTATCATCAGTCTTTTCCACATCCCATTTTAGAACTTGACTTGTATCATATCAATTTCAAAATAAACTTAACTTGCATTATTACAGGATAACAGGAAAAGGTTGGTGTACGAAACTTAACTTTTATTTGGCAATTACTATACTAAAGTTGGTCAATACTTATAGAAATCTGTCAGAATTTTTCCCATAGTGGTCAGTAGAATCGATTTGGTTTGGAGAGGAGAGCTATGTTCTACTGTTTTGCTACAGGAAAGCTAATGAGACCAGGACCTACTGCATAAAACCGATTCGGAACTAGTAGAATCGGTATTTTCCAGCCTCACAGACATGCCAACTACTTCGAAGAAATGAGAAAATTCGATGACTCCGTAAACTTCTCAGATTTCTCCGGAAAATAACAAAACTTTTGAACAGCTAAAAGATTACTATTCAGCAATTAAATACAAAGTTTTGCAAAAAAATAATGCTGAATATAACTTTTTTTCACACAGTAATACTTCATGATAAAAGTTTCCATTGCTGTGCGGAAAAACCAAACTGAATGTAGATCAAATTTGAGTAGACAAACTCTAGAATCCTTAATCTTGAAAAATGGAAATATTTTAATCGGGGTCAACGTTGCTACGAGAAAAACGGTTTTGTTAAAGCTAAAAAAAAAAGCTACTTTTAAATGCATAAATTTTAATTTACCTTTTATAATTCACTACTGTGTAAATATTTTAAATTAGAAACCAATAAGATATGTGCTTATGTATAATTTGTAATTAGCATGTTAAAATTTCAAACCACGCTGTTGCTCCGGACACAAGTGTCTGAATATTGGTATGTCTGGCATCAGACTTAACTTCCCTTAACCTCAGACTGTCTGCATATGATTTGAAAATACATTTGTCTCGATAGGTCATTTTAGAACTGCGGTAAAGTTCGATTTTCAATATTGGCACGATTTTATTTACAGATGCATTATTCATATTCTTTAATGCCTTCTAATATCGTAGCTATCCGGTTCTTTAAATGAGTCTGTTATAAAATGATTTTAATATCTATATACTCACTCTGAAACTACCCATTTTTGTTGCTAGGTTCATCTTCTTTAGGCTTAAGAGGATTCTAAATGATTTGGTGTAACTTAAATTAAATATCGTTATTATAAACCTGCCAACTTTTTAAATTCACACCAGTAAAACTTTACGGTTAATAGCGGTTGGCTAATGAGTTGACGTTTAGTGACAATTGGAATTAATAAAAGTTAATTGTATATTTGCCTATCGCCGGAAAATTGTAACCATTAAATTCTTTATACATTGATTTAAGTACAAACATTAATTAAATTTTTTTCAATTAAATTTGATTCAAGAGAGACGCAAAATTACCTTATTTCAAACAGAATATTTATCAGAAAAAAGAGATATTATACTGATTACTAATACTGATTTGATCACACTTATTGGAATTCAAATAAATAAAATTAATTTATTTTCATTTGTGTGGTTCTTTATTTTTAAATATCCATTACAATAATAACTTACACAAATATGCAATCAAAATACAATGTACAGTCGATGCCATATGCTGTGGTGTCTTGAGACATGTAAAATGCATAATTATGCCAAAGTAGGATATTTTTTATCAGTTAGGCAAATTTCAGTTGAAATTAAAAAGGTTTTTCAATTTTCACAAGTTACTAAAGTAAAAAATCAATTGTCTTTTTTTTTTTTTTTTTTTTTTAACTTTCGGTTTTATTTGCACAGTACCAAAATTCGTAAACATTCTTCGTGTATTCGTTAAACCAAATCAAAAACCGTAAACTTTACGAATAATCCGAAAAAGTTGGCAGGCATGCTATTATATTTTGCATCGTTGTTGAACTGAGGGTGGTATTTGTTAAGTAAAATGTGACACAATTTTGTGAAGTTCAGTCGATACAATATAAAGTGCACGAAAAATATCAAGCAAGATCAGTAAACATTAACTTGGAGTCAACTATGAAATTATTAACATTAACGCTCAAATTGCTTTAAACAACTGTAAGGTATTTTTACAATTAATGTAAAAGATCCACATAATTCGCAGATTACATTTAAGCTTTAAATTTTCCAAGAAGAGTTCGTGTGGGGAAAGAAATAGCAGAAGTTTAGTATATACCAAAATTAAAAAAGGGTCTGTAAAGTCAGTATTTTTCTGATAGGTTAGTATTAGTTAGTTCAGAATTTAGTTAGTAAATTAGTGTTTTCGGTGAACAATTATATTTTTTTCATGGGTTGGAGTTTATTTGAATATTTTAATTTTGCTTTATTATTCTAAAATTATTATGAAATACGGGTAAGCTACAGAAAATGTGTAGGAAAAGCTAAGAAATTTTTTTAATATGTGTATGTGGGAGGAGAGATATGCAATTTTTCATGGATATGTAGATTTTTGTAGACGTTTGTCAGCGAAAGGAATGTTTTCCTTATTTTGTTATTTATTTAATTTTGGCTATTAGTAAGTTGCTTTATAACATCTTAACTGTCCTATAAAAATATAAAAGGATTATTATTAAATGCATATCCAATATGTAGTATGAAATTTTAATATAACTTTACTGCATATTATACTAAATATATATATTGTGCTTCTGTCTAAATTTGCGTATTCATGTGAGAAGGGAATTTATTTGAAATATTCTCCACCCTTCCAAATATATTTCAGTATTATCACTCTTGACCTCGTCACATCTTAGAACTTGACTTACGATCAAATTGATTCAAAAGTAAAATTAAAACTTGTATTACTGAATTTAAAAAAAAAAAAAAAAAAAAAAAAAAAAAGTTTGTAGTTTACGAAAATTAACTTTTACTTGCAATCTGTTGTTAAGTTGGTCATAACTTTTAAAATTCTGTCAGTATATTGTCAGTAAAATCAGCATTTTCGAGCGTCTCACGAGCTTTTATTCCTGTATATGTGTATGGGTATACATTCAACATTCTATTGTTAGGGATTTCTTCCAATCTTGCCCAGTTTTTTCATTCGATTGTTTAGTGTGATCGAAATACTTTCTATTTTTCTTAACTCTATTGGTAGTGTTTGGATCAGGTTGTACTGGTTTCGCTAGCTTTCATGGCAGGGTTCCCACGGTTCTTAAAAGTCCTTAAGAACTCCTTAATTTTAGCTTTCATTTTTAAGGGCCCTTAAAGCTACTTAATTTTTGTCAAAGGTCCTTAAAAACTCCTTAATTTTTAAATTGGAACGCAATCAATTTCTCCACCTACGAGATCCACAGTCTCATGTGATTTCCTATCAGTTTTCTTATATGATAAATATATAATCTTTCTTGTACTTATAAGGTTTAAAGTATAAAGTCAGCTTCTCTTTCCTAATAGCTAACAGTCATGCAGATTTTAATTAAACGAAGCATGGAAGATGGGGTTTGTAGATATTTCAGTTACTTATGGAAGTTTAATTTTCCTTGCATTGAATGTAATAGAAAAGTCTAAAACTTTCTTCTTTCCCAGGCAACGCCGGATATAATCAGCTAGTATGTATATATGTATAAATATATATATCAGTCATTTTTAAACCCTCTTTTTTTTTTTTTTCTCAAATTTTTTTTAGTTTGTTTTTTTTTTTAGTTTTTTCTGTTTTTTCTTATTTTTTTTTTGCATTTTTCTTATTCTTTTTTTCTTTATTTCTGTTTGTTTTTTCTGTCCTCTTTTCTTTCCTTACTTTTTCATTTCCTTATTCTTTTCTTTTCTTTCTTTATTTCTTGTTCCTTTCTTTTTTCTTCTTTATTTTTTTTCTTTCTTTATTTTTTTCTTTTCTTTTTTTCTGTTCTTTTTTTTTTCTGTTTTTGGCCTTTCTTCTATGTATTATTTTTTTTCTTTTTTTCTTGTTTAGAACGGATGATTCACACGATTTTTTTTTTTCAAACAAAATTTTTTTTATTCTTTTATTCGAATTGAATCAAAATGTAATCAAAAAGGTTTTTATGAAAAAATTTTTTGATTTTGAAAAAAAAATCAGAAATATATAATTTTCGTTTAAAAAAAAATAAATAATTTCTTTATTCTGTTTATTTATTATTCAAAATTTAAAAATATGTTTGTGACTTCATCAGTTAATCATGTATTATTGTAATTCTATTTAAAGTTGTTTTTTTTTTTCATTTTCAAAAACATGTTTTTGGTTATTTTTAAATGGAATTAAAATGTCAAAATGGCATTGTAGAATAATATTTTGTAAATTACAAAAAATAACAATAAAAATAATCAAAAAATATAAAAAAATAATAATAAAAACAAATTAATAAATCTGAAAATATAATTAGGTATTTCATTAGTATTAATTTGACAATTTAAAATAATTTTCATTGATGTTAGCAATGAAAGTACAATATTATTTTATTTTTGTAAATAAATTTATTGATGGAGGCATGAAAATTTTTTTTTTAATCAATTTAATATAGTATGGCAATTGTATTGTATATTTAAAATACATAAATAATTATAATTAATAAATAATAAAATATATAATTTTGTAATAAAAATATTAACTAAAATTTTAACATTAATAATTACATTAAAAAACATTATTGCAAAAATCAATATTCATTTATAAATTTATAGTATAAAATTTTTTTTTTTACATTATATAGTATTTTTCAATTGAATTGAATATAATAAAAAAAAAAAATATATAAATATATTTATTTTTTATTTGTAAAAAGTTACATCCCTGTAAAATAATTACATCAATTAACATTGCAAAAAATTTGCAAATGTATATTTCTTTTTAATTTTTTTTTTTTTTCATGGTTTTTCACCTTTAAAAATTTTTTATTTTTGTTTTTATTTAAAATTTACGCGTTTTAATGTAATGCAATGACATTTTAAAATTTTTTTTTTTTTCAGTTATATTCTACAGCCCCTATATTTCATTTATATTTCAACGTGTTTTAAAATCAGTTATATTTCTACGCAATTCAGGTATTTTCAGACATACAAATTTAGTTGCATGACAAGCTGTTAATTAAAGACATAGATTTACTGTAGCTTCCAGAAAATACCATACAGTCAGACAGAATGTTAGAGGTGTAACTTCTTAAGTACAGTAGAACCTCCGTATAACGAACCCTGTGGGACAACATCATATGGCGGTTGTAACGAATTGAAATAATAATAAAAATTGAGCAAAGAAATGATGCAACAATACATACATACCACTTCTATTTATTTGTATTTCTATTACTGAATTTTTGAAAAAAGTCTTCGCATGTTTCATGTTCACTTGGGAAATTTTCATTATCACTGATTCCATATCCGTTAGATTTTGAAGGAAATCTCCAGAATTAAATTGTCCTTCAAAATATTGACGCAAGGCATTGGTTTCATTGAAAGCTTCATTTTCATTCACTTTTTCAAAAGCTTAGACGATTTCTTCTCCGTCGTCGGAATCGAATTGAAGTTGCACTATAGTACAATAATTTTGAAATAGCTAAAATTGGCGGTCGTTCTAACGAAAAATAATACGCGTGGGGCCGTTGTAATGATTCAGAATTAACATTATTCCTATGGTAAAATAATTGGGATTTTTTAAGATGGTCGTTCTGACGAAGGGGTCGTGAAAAAGAGGTTCTACTGTATTTCCACGGTTAAATGGAAATTGTATGAAAGCATTTGATCTGTTGCCTCATTGTAAAACATCAAAGTTTATTATTCCTTCAGATAACAAACCTTGTACCCGTAATTTTTTTTAAAGTTTTAAATCATTAAACATTTGTGGCAAGTAGTAAAATATCTGAATCGGGTGTAACTCGTAGAAATCTTCATTTTTTTTTTTGTAATAATTCCAACAATCTCTCTTAAAAAAAAAAAAAAAAACTGTTCTTTGGAGTTTAAAAATTGTTCTTTGTAAGTGGTAATGCAAAACAGATTTAAAGAATATTTAGTTAATTTTCTTTCATATCTGTAAAGAAGGAAGTAATTGAAGTTTCTTTAGAATTTCAATTTTTTAAAAGTTCAATTGGAGGGAAAAGGCGAAATAGTTGTTCATGCTATACAATGGTATATTGGTTTTCGTTCAAGTTACAGGAAATAGCCTTTCACAACCTCCCAAGAGTATAGTGCTACTGAGAGAGGCTTATAACTTAGTGAAGTTAACATTATTTTTCATAGGGCTTCGCCAAGAGCACAAAAAAGGGACAGTCGCATAAATAAAAGGCGCGTAGGTGAGAGATCATATATATATATATATATATATACTCTTTATTTAATATTATTTCCAGCATATTCATATTTTGCATCTAAATTGCTAAATTACATTGGTTCTAAATTCCGAAATTTTTAGATTCCCACAGGAAAGTAATCATATCTTTCGATTGAAAAGTAGGCTTTTAAGAGAAGAAAGAGTGGCCCTTAGGTCTGTATCTGCCATACTGGATTCCTGTCGCTGCATGTTAATCTGTGGGAAAAATAAAAATCCCTCTGGTTTGCATTTTAAAAATTCCTTAAAAAGTTATATTACGTGATACAGCAAATCTTCTTGGATGCTATCTTTTTATTTTTTAAAAAACATCGATAATATATATTTAATATTTAACCATTTGCGGGAATATTTAGCATACTCTTTTTAAACGTAAATACATTTAACAAGCAAAAAAAGAGGAAAAGGTAACATCCTATAGCAGCGTTTTCCAAACTTTTTTGGCTTTCGTATCACTTGATTGTGCATCATGCTAAATTGTAACATTGATTGTATTTCGTGAAATGTGTTATTGCGAGTGTATCTATTTGCATTATGCAATTTACACTGTGGCCATGTATTCATGTCACATAATGAGACAAATTACTTTGAAACATGCCTAAATGTCATGCCAGATTATAAACTCACTGCAACACTATAATATATATATATATGTGTGTGTGTGTGTGTGTATATATGTATGTATATATATGTGTGTATATATATGTATGTGTATATATATATATATATGTATATATATATATATATGTATATATATATGTATATATATATATATATATATATATATATATATATATATATATATATATATATATATATATATATATATATAGAGAGAGAGAGAGAGAGAGAGAGAGAGAGAGAGAGAAATGTGTGTTTGTTCATATTTATTTATTATTTTGTCATAATTCGTTTACTAATTAATGGTTTTTATAAAAACACAAAATTATAAAAAAAACTATTTTCTTATTATAATCAAATATAAAATAAAATAAGTTTAATGAGATCCTTGCGCTTGTTTCAAAGAACACTTTTAAACGATGCGAGGTATACCCTAAGTCTACAACTGCGTTCAGCCTGTTTCGATATTTTATTTTTTAATTATATATATATATATATATATATATATGTATATGTATATGTATATATATATATATTACTAATTCCATACTATGAAACTAATAATTTAAGAGCTTTCTCAGAAAGTTATTCATATTCTTTATCAATGCTTAACCAAACATTAAATTTAGTCGCTTGAATTCTACTTGTCAAGTTCTATATGTATGATATTTTTTTATTTAATATTTTTTATGTCCGCGATTTTTTATTATTTTTTGCGTACCAAGGTTAGGAAACGTTGTCCTAGAAGATAGGCTGTTCTATCTCGTGGTATAAGTTTTTAAAATAATTTTTAAAATGCGATCCATTTAGAGGGAATATTATTTTCTCCATAGGTTAACTTTCAATATCATTATTATTACCATTATCGGATAAACATATTAAGCATTGAATAGAATGATTTTATTTATTGAATAGAGTATTTAAGGCCAATAGGTGTTATTGCTTGAAGACCTTATTAAAGTCTTAAACTCTTGAAACTCAATACAAAATTAAATCTTTATACTACCCTTGTTAGACTTATCTTATCGAAGGGTTGTGAGTGTCGGCCGCTAACTAAATCTATCGAAAACAAACTTTTAACTTTTGAAAGGAAAGTTCTCCGTAAAATCTTTGGTCTTGTTAGGGAAAATGATACTTGGATAGCCCTATACAATGAAATTTATAATAAATTTAAACGGCCTAAAATTTCGCAGGTCATCAAATCGTTTAGGTTAAGATGGCTAGGACATATTTTCAGAAGTGATGATTTGAACCCAGTTAAGAAGGTAACTTTTAAAACTGTTGAGTGTTCCAGAAGAGGAAGACATCGAACTAGAAATTTGGACAGTGTTGAAGCAGATCTTAACAGTCCTAGGCATTAATCGCTGGCGGACCGTAGCGTCTAACCGAGGCAGGTAGAGGAATCTTGTGGACGGCCTTGGCCTGTGACAGGCTGTAGTGCATTTAAAGAAGAAGATAGGATATTTTTGATTTAAATGAATCCAATATAACAGGTATAAAACCAACTTGATGAAGGGAGAGTCGTTATTTACCCGTGCCAAAATGTATATATACCAGAAATGAACTTGTCTTTCCTTTCAAGGTGTTATTTCAGAGAGATTTCGCTGCGTCTCACAGGTTACAAATGGAACACCTAGTAATGTACTTGAAATCACACGCTTTGTGTAGCAGCAGTGGCGAAATCTTATAGAAAATGTGGTATTTCCATCTCCGTGAATGACAAAATACAACTGAGAATAGGAAGCAAAAAGTTTTATATAATTACATCCATCATTTTATAATGAACATGACTATCACGGCTTACAATGCAGCTATTGCTAAGAATAACGTAAAACGTTTTTTCAAAATAATTTTTTTTTCAAACGTTTGTAACTGTTTGGTAATTTTTTTTTTTAAACTGTGTAATCTCTTCGAAATAGATCGATTAGTTACTTTTCGCGAATTTCAATTTAATACATTTTGATACTCAAAATTGGTTTATTATGTAAAGAACTAGATAGATATTTTGTGCGGATGAAAAGGATATTTTCGTTTTTGTATTTTTCTTCTCGTTTTCCATAAGGTGCTTATTATGACAGTTCCATTTCATTCTAAGGTTTACAAATAAAACTTGTCATATTATATGTGAAAGGAATTCACTTTCAACGAAGTTACTTTTAATACAATTAGTAATTAACAATATTAAAATTAACTAATATTTTACTTCGAAATTTTTGCCACTTACCTATGCATAGTAACGTATTGAAATGTCGAGCGTACAACACTTGCATTAGAAACTAGAAGTGTTCGAAAACATTTATGAAATATTTTGCAAATACTTGCATTTGAGCATTTTGCACTTTATACAAATTTATAGCTGAAATGCACACGGAAAATAGTCATTTACTATCACAAGTTTGCAGTCTCTTAATGTTTTTCTCCACTCTAAAAAAAGAAAGGAAAAATTCTGATCAAGGTATTTTAAAATTCTTTCTTGAATATTCCTGTACAATATACCAATGTTTATAAGGCATCAACATTAAGACTTGCCTAAAAAAGTAAAAAAACACAAACCCAACGATATTTTTGTTGATTTCATTTACTTTCAGTGAATGGCGTTTTAAAAACTCCGTGAAATATTAAGTTCCCTGCCAAAAAGGTTTTATACGTGCTTTGCGGAGGCTGTTTATCACAAATGCATATTTCAAATGCCTTTATCTGCATTTTTCTTTCTTTCTTGGCTTTCATGTTTTAAAGATGCTTTTAAAAGTCAGATGTTTGAAAATTTTCTTCCATTCTTTTCATTATGTGTGTTATGAAACTCTACATAGGATTACCATTAGGTGTATTTATTCATTAAAGTAACGAAATATTAAGTAAAGATTTTTAAGATTTCATTTATTTTAGGCAATGTACAACAATAAAGAATTATATAAAATTTCATATAATAGTATGTGTGCTGGTATATCCATTCACGAACTGGTGTAATGTTTCAACGAATAAGAAAGTATTTAGGGTTCCCACGGTCCTTAAAAGTCCTTACGAACTCCTTAATTTTATTTTTCATTTTTAAGTGCCCATAAAACTGCTTAATTTTTGTCAAAGGTCCTTAAAAACTCCTTAATTTTTAAATTGGAACGCACCATTTCTCCATTGAAGTGATTTCCTATTAATTTTTGCCATACTCTCCAAATTCGTAATCATTAAAATATGTTCCTCAGGAAATAAGGTTTATGTATTTATGCCGTGTATTTCAAGTAGGTCATTATAAAAAGTTACTTTGGTCCTTAGAAAGTCTTTAATTTTTGTTCTGGAAAAAGAATGGGAAACCTAGTATTAATATTTTAACAAAGTAAGAATTGCAGGAACCTGTGTAAGCTTTCCAGTTAGGGTCCAGTTTTTGAGAAATTGGGAAAAATTACCCCTAATTTTGTGAAACTGAAGTTAGCCAATGTTCCCGGTGACTTCAAAAATCAGGGAATTGCAATGGGTCAGGGAAGTCAAGAAAAAAATATTTTACAAAAGTCAGGGAAATTCGCAAATATTTTCTTAAAGTCAGGGAAAAGCTAAAGATAAAATTTAAAATAATTCCCATTCCATATTAAAATTAGTAATTGTAATACAAATGCCATTTTGTGTAATTTTTTTCTTTATAATACCAAGAGAACTACTATAAATTTAAAAGTAAGATTAAATTTTTTGGTATAGAAGTAATTCTCCGTATAGTGTATTGCTTTTTATAAAATGACTTGATTATTTTTTCGGGTATTCAGCGTATTTAATAAGTACTCGACTTATAAAGGTCACTTTGTTTGGTATCTTGTTTTAAAAAATATCACATTTAAATAAACTGAATATTCAACTTTTATTTTTCTTTAATTTTCCTTGTTCATAAATTTTATTGTGATTTTGGAAATTGTTGAATTTTTAGCAGCAATATCTTTATCAATAATGAATGGTTATTTTTATTTAATAAAAGTGAAGTTTTATTCGCTTTATTTAGAAATGTATTATGTGATTATTATTGCGTTCGACATGTAGACACGATATTGCTTGATTTTGATTATACACCGCGTGAGGACTTGTGAAATTTTGCAGTTAACAAATTAATTTTGAAATCATAATTTTGCTTGATTATGACCTAAAAATTGTTATGAACAAATTTATTGATTGATTAAAAAGTTAATTTGCATTGTACGCTGGCTTTTTACAGAATATTGGAAATGTTCTAAATTTCTATTGAGTTTTGGTAATCTAAACGAAGCCGAAACTTCAAAGGGATGCACAGATTTGTTTTAATATATATCAAGATTGTTTGGTAAAAATCTTGTAAGAATCCGGGAAACTTTAAATTCCAATAAACATTTTAAAAATTTACAAAATTTGTAAAACGTGAATTAAGTTTTTAAAAAAATCTACTTGTTTTTAAACTGTAGAACGCTATTATGTTTTTGTCGGCCATTAGTATTGTTCATATGGAAGACAATTTGAATAAAATAAGAAAAGAATAGCAAGGGATACATAAGTTTTCATTTTAAAAAGTGAGCTTTTTTTCCATAAGCTATTTTCAACTTTTAACGGTTTATTATTAATATTTTTTATTAAGTCACCAGTATGTATGGAAATCAGAGATGAAAAATTGTCATTAAAAATCTGTATATTTCAAGATAGGTCAAAATTTTCAGAATTTATTCAGTAAACTCAGTATTTGATTAAAAATTATTTTTTTTAGGCACGTGTTTGCTTTAATGGAATATTTTAATTTTGATTTATCATTCTGAAATTATTTTAAAATACGGCAGGGATTGTGAGCCACTAAAAATGTCTGGAGAAGCCAGTAAAGTGTGTTTGTGGAGGTGAGGAGATGTGCCCTTTTTTCGTGGATATGCAAATTTTTGTGGTTTGGTTTGTTGACGTTTATCCCCAGATCTAGTATTTTTCTATTTATTAAATTCTGGCTATTTATGAGTAAGATGCTTTTTAATATTTTAACTTTCCAGTAATAATATACGCTATCATTACAAGCATATGCAATGTTTATTATTCAATCAATGTAATTTTACTACATATAATATTTAGTATTGTGTTTTTTTTTTTTGTGTGTGTCAGTGCATATATAAGAGAGGAGGCTCATTTGAAATGTCTTTCTGCCTTCCAAATTACCAATATTATCAGTCTTGACCTTACCACATCTTAGAACTCGACTTCCAAAGTAAACTTACAACTTTAATTATTACAGAATAAAAAGATTGTACTTTACGTAAAATTTACTTTTATTTGTCAACTACTATGTTAAAGTTAGTCAGTACTAGAAAAGCTAGTGAAGTGTGTTTGTGGAGGTGAGGAAATAAGCCATTTTCTGTTTGCTGATTGATATGCTGATTTTGTGGATTGGTTTGTGGATGTTTTCCCCCAAATCGAGTATTTTTATACTATCAAGTATTTTTCTATTAAATTCTGGCTATTTATCAGTAAGATGTGTTATAATATTTTAACTTTCCAGTAATAATATACCTTATCATTACAAGCATATGCAATGTTATTCAATTAATGTAATTTTACTACATATAATATTCAATATATATTGTGTTTTTGTGTCAGCGTGCGTTTATAATAGAGGAGGGTTATTTGAAATGTCTTCCACCCTTGCAAATTACCAGTATTATCAGTCTTGACCTTACCACATCTTATAACTCGACTTCCAAAGTCAACTTACAACTTTCATTATTACAGAATAAAAAGGTTGTATTTCTACGAAAATTTACTTTTATTTGTCAACTACTATGTTAAAGTTAGTCAGTACTAGAAAAGCTAGTGAAGTGTGTTTGTGGAGATGAGGAAATATGCCATTTTCTGTTTGCTGATTTTGTGGTTTGGTTTGTGGACGTTTCCCCCCAGACCTAGTATTTTTCTATTTATTAAATTCTGACTATTTATCAGTAAGATACATTATAATATTTTAACTTTCCAGTAATAATATACGTTATCATTACAAGCATATGCAATGTTTATTATTCAATTAATGTAATTTTACTACATAAAATATTTAATATATATTGTGTTTTTGTGTCAGTGTGCGTATATAAGAGGGGAGGCTTATTTGAAATGTCTTCTTCCCTTCCAAATAACCAGTATTATCAGTCTTGACCTCATCACAACTTAGAACTTGACTTCCAAAGTCAACTTAACTTTCATTATTACAGAATAAAAAGGTTGTATTTCTACGAAAATTTACTTTTATTTGTCAACTACTATATTAAAGTTAGTCAGTACTAGAAAAGCTAGTGAAGTGTGTTTGTGGAGATGAGGAAATATGCCATTTTCTGTTTGCTGATTTTGTGGTTTGGTTTGTAGACGTTTCCCCCCAGACCTAGTATTTTTCTATTTATTAAATTCTGACTATTTATCAGTAAGATACATTATAATATTTTAACTTTCCAGTAATAATATACGTTATCATTACAAGCATATGCAATGTTTATTATTCAATTAATGTAATTTTACTACATAAAATATTTAATATATATTGTGTTTTTGTGTCAGTGTGCGTATATAAGAGGGGAGGCTTATTTGAAATGTCTTCTTCCCTTCCAAATAACCAGTATTATCAGTCTTGACCTCATCACAACTTAGAACTTGACTTCCAAAGTCAACTTACAACTTGCATTATTACAGAATAAAATGGTTGTACTTTACATAAAATTTAATTTTATTGACAACTACTATATTAAAGTTAGTCAGTACTTTTAAAAATCTGTCATTAGTTTGGTCAGTATTTCGCCATTTTCGGTCAGTAAAATCAGTATTTTTCACTACTTCTCTCCATCTTTCATCTCTGGAAAAGCGTTTTGAAGTACAAATTTTAATGGTTAATTTAGTTATTCCTCAATGTATATGTGCGCAAAACTTAATAACTTTGAAAAAATGTGTAGGGTTAACAAACTACAGTGAAATGTTGACAGTGAATGTCAAACTACAATGAACCTATCTTGTATGCTTTTCAAGAAACTGACGAAAAAATTAAAAAAAAAAGAAAACTTATTAAAAAGCGTACAAATGAAGTATGCATTAGTATAGCAGTTATACTTTTCTCAATTATCGAGAGAAAATGACGTATAAGTGAAATGCTACTAAGAATTGCAGATTTCACACCGATACATTAATACAATGTTATATTGCTGTACTTGTATAGTTTTACTAATAGTAGTAAATAAATAAGGCGAAATTTAACTTGTGTTAATGCTTCAAAATGAAGATGAAATTAAATAAGTTTACTGGTTTCATGAAATAGTATTTAGGGCTTAACCCTTCTTTGCATGATGATGGAAATTTCCATCACAATATTTAGTGAACAAAAAATTGTATTAAAAACAAATGTACTGTAAATTGGTTGTTGCTGGCAATTTTTTTTCACGACTATTGCGTAATAAAAAACATAGCTGTAAAAAAAAAAATTTTTTTTTCAAATGTCACAATCATCATAGTGGGTGGAAGAAACGTGCGATTTCTTGAATATTTTTAGTGAACAAAAAATTGTATTAAAAACCAGGGTTTGTATGATTTAAATCAGTTGAATTAAAAAAAAAAAAATCATTGATTTAAATCATTTTAGTTTCCCTTCTTTTAAAACCTATATTCCAAAGACAGGAGAATTGGAAATCAGTCAGCACAGAAATACCAATAAGTAAATAAGTGTAAATAGATAGCATGTGTTTGCCAAAAATTTAGGGGTTATCAGAAAGTATGTAGGGTCGGAACAATGACTAGTTACGACTAGTGGAATTCATTTTATGCAATGGGAGGTAAAGAGAGCATTACAGAACTTGAATTCCAGTTTATCTACCAAACAACAACAGTCGTGGCTTCATCTGCTAGAATAGAAAGACAGTTTTCCTCTTTCGGTATTGTTCATTCTAGCCTTCGTAACCAATTAGGAGTGGATAAAGCATAGAAACTAATGTTTTTATTCAAACAGTTAAATCCATAATTCGTTGCTTAAAAAAATATTGAAGTAATTGTGATTTTTTGTGTTTTTTAAATAAATAGTTTGCATAAATGAATATTTTAATGTGTTCTTTAAATTTACATCTTATTTAGTTTGTACCATCCAATTACAAAATAATAAAATGTATTTAGATTAAAATGTACATATTTAATTTTAAGTATTCAATGTGTAAATTATACTAGATAGATAAGATGTTACTTATAACAAATTATTCCATGTATATTGCAAAAAAACATAAAAACACTACAATAATTAAACTTAGAATTCAGATTAAAGAAGAATTAAACTTAGAAATACCATGTTATTAAACCATTTATTTCACAAAAAGAGAAAAGGATCATGCAGTAAATGTGAAATTAATTTATGTCTTAAAAGAAGTAATAATTGCTTTTTAACTATCAATAGGAATAAATATGATACAAATATATATTATTTTTTTATTTATTTTGTACTAAGCTTAACATGCAAATTTGCATCATGAATATTTCCATCATACTGTTCTTTAATTATTTTATATTATATATTTGTACTAGAATTTTTAAAAACATTTTCCTTTAATGTAGAGCCTGAATTATATCACCCTGATTTATTTCACAAAAAGGGAAAAGAATCATGCAAAGAAGGGTCAAAGAAATCAGGAATTTTTGTGTTTTCCGGAAAAAAATTTTCTTAACATTTATTAAGGCAGTTGGATAGCATTTAAACGCGGAAATGTTTTTTGTTCTGTGTTAGAGCACATAAAAAAGGAATTATATAATTGCTACAAACGATATTGCCTTACTAAAATTTGGTAGTGAGATAGGGTCATTATCATCAATGCTGCTTTCATCTACTGCATCTTTTGAATCAATTAATTTATCAATCGAGTCACTAAATCCACATCGCAATTTGAATATTCCTCGATAGGAGAATCACAGTCCAGAGATAAAACTTTCATTTTGTGTAACGGAAGTTTAGAGCTATTTTCGATGAATTATAAATTTCGTGCGGTATCAATGAAATATGAGATACAGATAAGTTGTATAAATGAAATATTTTAATGTCAAATTGCGTACAAGTGTATAGGAACCAAAAGAAAAGAAAAATAACTGATAAAACGTATAAATAAGGTTTCACTGTACTAAAACTTTACGGTGTTCTGATATTTACTTCCAACAATTTCATGTTCGTTATTACAATTGACAGAATATTTTGCAATTTTTCAGAACATTTTCGAGATTAATAATTTTATAAAATATATTTGGTATTAAATTAAAAATAATTTAATGCATTTAATAAAAAACTTTTGAGATAATTTGCTATCTATAAATTAACTCGAGTTCTCATAATTAACATATAAATTTTCATTTTACATTAAAAGGATTGGAAATGTGTGGTGTATCACAGGCTTGGCAAACCTCTGACTTGGCGAGCCGCATTGCATGTATATTGAGGTGAAAAGTAATACATTATTATTAAGGGTACCACTGAGATAGTCTTTAATGTGGAACGAAATGTTACCAAATATTTTAGTCTATACAAAATAAAAGTCATCACTACTTCTTGTTTCTCATATAAATGCTTACTTGCGTACAACAGTTTGGGAACCGAGGTAGAGCATTTTATGTGGAACCGAATTTTACCAAATATTTTAGTCTACAAAATAACATGGAAATACTACTCCTTATTTCCCTTTTAAGTGTCTACTCGTAATTGCATTCTGCAGTTTGGGAACCAAGGTAGAGCATTTTATGTGGAACCGAATTTTACCAAATATTTTAGTCTACAAAATAACATGGAAATACTGCTCTTTGTTTCCCTTCCCTTTTAAGTGCCACTTGTAATTGTGTACAAAAGTTTGGGAACCGAGGTAGAGCGTTTTATGTGGAACCGAATGTTACCAAATATTTTAGTCTACAAAATAACATGGAAATACTACACCTTATTTCCCTTTTAAGTGCCTACTCGTAATTGTGTACAAAAGTTTGGGAACTGAGATAGAGCATTTTATGTGGAACCGAACGTTACCAAATATTTTTTAAAGTCCATACAAAATAAAATGGGAACACTAATCTTCGTTTCCTATTTAAATCCTTATCTCGTGTTTACGTATAAATAATATTTTATGGCAGAAGTTTAGGAACCACTGAGATAGGACATTTTATTTGGAACAGAATATTACCAAATATTTTAATTTATAAAGTATAAAATGGATACTTTGTTTCTCGTTTTCCGTTGAAAAGCCTGCAATTTTTTGCGTATAATTATTGTCAACGGATTCCTTCAGGATTTTGACGAATTCGAAAAATAGTTAATATTTATCGCGATAAATGTAATCTCATATAATTTTTAAGTATATAGAAAATATTTTTATTTTAGGTAGAATATTTTTATTTTAAATATTTTTATTTGTAAATATAAAATCATTTCTTCGGTTTAGAATTCAGAAGACAAATAGCCTTACTTTCGGTGCATATAGGCATGACTATAAATGCGAATGAAAAGTTTGAACAAGCTCGTTTTTAAAGCTAGAATTAATTTACTTCTATAAAACGGTATTTTATAAGATTTTTAATTGATTTTTTAAATACGATTTTTTTTACTTATTAAAATTCGTGTACATTACTAGTTTTCACTGCGAGTGTTTAAAGATAGTTTTGAACCAGAAAAAAAAAAAAAAAAAAAAAAAAAAATACACAGGCTTGCAATTCCGTCACTTTTCTCACCTTTAGTCACTTTTTTTTTTACAATTGATCACTTTTAGTCACTTTTTTAAGTAAACAGTCTATTTTAGTAACTTTTTTCATGATGTATCACAGCAAAAGTCTGTTGCTGAAAAAAGAAAATCTGAATTAATAACACTATATTTTAATAAAAGACCAAAAATGGGATGCTCTAATCTTATTTTTCTTATTAAAATGTAATTAGTCATATGGTTTCCAGAATTTAGTGATTTTAAAAAGTCGTAAAGAAGTTCCTGAAATCTACATTTGTACTGAAATATACATTTAATGCATCAAAGTAATTTACGTCAAAGTACACATTTCTCTTTTTCTTTTCTTCACAATTTTTGTTTAGATACTCTAATCTAGTTATGTACATATTTCAAAACATCATTAATATATGCAGAACATTGTGATTATAAAATTAACGTATTGTATGTATTCAAATCTAATTTATAGATTTTCTTGAATAAAAAGCAATGTTGAGTTGGTTTAAACAAAATTTTTAACCTTTTTTGTATTTGACGCTAAAATCATGTCTTGCATGAATCATTTGATTTAGAGTGAAAATAAATAGAAAAATCTTAATAATAGCATTTGTAATCAAGAGGGAAAAAAACGCCTTTTTTTCTTTTAATGTTTAGTCATTTTTTAGTCACTTATTCTGTATTATTTGTCACTTTTCTCACCTTTTTGAAAGTACCTCAGCAGTTGCAAGCCTGAATACTTCGCAATAAAGGTGGTCTCAAGGGGTTACCAAATTTAGAATTATTTTTGGTGCTTATAAGCATAGTTATAAATTCCGATGAAAGTTTGAACAAGCTCTCTTTTTTAAAGAGTTAGTTAATTTTAAACTTAACTAGAATTAGTTAATTTTACTATTATAAATGATATTTATTAATGATTGATTCTGCCATACTGTTTTCAAATTTTGATATCATAAAATGTATGTAATGTTGTAAGATAAAAACAAAGGAATGTCATAATTCCTTTCACAATTTTTTCTTCATTTTCCTAGTTATTCATAAAATTAGTTTAAATTTGTCTGGTATGTACTGGAGCGTCAATTAAATAAGCTCCAGTATTTACCGGTCTAATTTGAATCTGGTAAATAATTTAGAGCTTAAAATAAAAGACACAAAATGGTTGCAGATATATTTTTCAAGATATAAGGAAATTACGTTCAGCGTTGCTGGTCTGTTTTATGACGTATTTATATGCATGACAAAACTATGAATGGATGTTTTAGACTTATGTATGTATGTATGTATGTATGAATGTACTTTGCATGAGTGTAATGTATATTTTTTTATAATATTGAACGCTGAATGTGCTTTGGATTTCGTCTTTGGACTCTCCCCGAAGAAAAAAACATTTTGACTATATCAGTGATAAATATTACACTGCCAAATTCCGACATCAGAAATATTTACTAATTGTTTGAGTTAATCTTAACGTTGTACTTGCAAATAAACGAAAGTATTTTCTGTTCAAATATATAATTTTAAAATATATAAAGGGAATTGAATGTTATGTTCCTATTACGATTCTTATTTAATTGATAGGAAATAAATCTTGGTATTTCTCAGCATATTAGATTCTTTTAAACCTTTTAAGCGAGTTCCCCCCCCCCTCTCTCTCTCTCTCTCTCTCTCTCTCTATATATATATATATATATATATATATATATATATATATATATATATACATATATATACATATATATATATATATACATATATATATACATACATATATATACATACATACATATATATATACATATACATACATACATATATATATATATATATATATATATATATATATATATATATATATATATATACATATATATATACATATATATCATACACACATATACACATATATATATATATATACATATATATATACACACACACACACACATATATATATATATATATATATATACATATATATATATATATATATACAAGCAAGTAGCAAGTATATTAATGTATACACTCAAGATTTCTTGGCTATTAGCTGATAGTATTTGGCCGCCCTTTACCAATAGGGTTACACAGTATGTTCATAATTTAGGACAGTGCATAGAAGCTGACTATGTTTATATCACTGCTCCATATAATTGACTATGGATCAAAAGTAAAAAATCGTTTTACTTATTTGAAAATTGATCAGTATCTGATAATTCTAAACGTTTTCATAATTTCTTTTCAATTGGTAAAATTACTGTCTAAAGGGATAGAGAGACAGTGTAATGTGGTGTCAAATTTATACATAAGTTAACCAAAAGGTTATATTTTAAAAAAATGTAGAAGTTAAGAATGAAGTTATTTTCAAAAATCTTAAGCGTATATTTTTGTTTTAAACTCATTCTGCGAGGTATTTTCAGATTCACGGGCAACCTATTATCTAATATATTTTTTTAGTATTTATTCATTCGCAGACTCACCCCTACTCCTCCCCTATTGCGGATTACTGATTCCGGAAACACCTGGCCGTGGTAAGAACTCTGGGTATGAGCAACCGGTGGGTAAAACAGCCTCTTACCCGAGAAACGAGCATGACAGCTAGGATCGGAATTCGAACGCAGAAGTGTGCTGGCGTCATATTGAGAGCATCTTTGAACAATAGAAAAATATTTCATTTTATTTCATAATTTTGTTAATTGTTATATTTAAAACGGTTGAGTATGCAGAAAAATATAATTACTTCGTCATCTTATTCAAGAAAATTCTAGGAACGTTATAAAAAGGCTCGAATGCCTGCAAATTATGTTCATTTAGAAGAATTAAACAAATTAAATGGTTCATTTAGGTGATGAATTTCATAGTTATGTGAACATTTTGGGTTGTTACAAAAAATCATAGTCAGAATCAAAGATCATCATTGGCAATCAAAAGGTCAATTAAAAAAATTGCTAGTAGTAAAGAAATAAGTCTCAAATGCAAACAAAATGTTCTGCTCTGTTCACTTACACAAACCTGAGACATCGAATTAGGCTTGTACTATCAAATGCTATTGAGAACTCGGTCAAGTTTGAAGCCTCGTATGAGTCCTAGATAGAGAGTGAACTAACTAACTATTGAACAATCACATACTGGTGAATGAACAATCTGCTTTTAAACACTCTAAAATAACTTTTAGACAGTGTAAAAAGTTGAATAAACCTTTAATCTTACCTCTGGATTGTAATGAGCAATACTAGCTGTGACATTTTTTAGCAGGTCATGTTTTAGAATAAATGTTGTCGAAAATCGGTAGCAAGTTACCGTGAAAATACTGAGAATAAACTGCAGCATCTTGCTAAGTAATAATAATGTATCTTTAATTATTAAGTACAGTGATTTTTTTTTCTTGAGTGTCAAAGCAAATTTAAAAGCTTGAAGTCAATAAACTTAATAAACTTCTTTTGATTCCCTTTACCATATAATATTAAATCACTCATTTTCAGTGCTTGGTCATGTTGAAACGGGGTTAAAAGCTGTTTGGCTTTAAAAATGGTTTTTATCATATTTAGTACTTTATTGGCTAACTTGTAATATTTTTTCTGTTCATTTTGTCGTATAACAGGAAAGTGCTTGTTTATGATATCCTCTATCATTCATTCTCCTTGTACTAGTTTCTTGGAACGTCAAATGCAATTTAATAGGAAAGCAATAAAAATTTGTAGTAGAATTTTTGCAAATTTCTTCTTCTGCTGTATGCCTGTAGTTATATTTTAAAATTTGTCAATTAAAAAAAAATGTTGAGAATTCGTAAGTTTTTCCTTATCAAATACATTTTTATTTTTTACAACGTTTTGCACCCACTCTATCTGTATTCCACTTTTTATTACATTGTTGTTTATATAAATAACTCTCGTAAAACCACTAATATTTCTATTGCTATAATATTTTGTACAATGCCGTCTTTAAATCCTTTAAAATATTCCCAAAGAGTCAAGTGAAGCGAGAATGCTTCTAACGTCAATACTTAGCTATGAAAAAATATTAAAGAATAAATACTTCATTTTAAATTAAATACAATAAATTTTTTCACAGAATTAGAAAAAAAAATATGTTTAGGCTTTAACATCATATTATAATCAATATTTGATTGAAATTCACTCATAAAAGCTGCTGGATACCATATTTGCACGTGTAGCAAAACTGTAGACCCATAGCACTCCTAACAAACAAATATATATGCACATCTTTATAAAATTTTAATATATATGCATATCTTTATTTTAGCTAATTAAAGATAGAAAATTTTTAACTCATTTGATCATAAAATCAACTATTACTATTTATTTTTCTATCTCTTGAATAACATGAGAATGACATATATTATTGTATTTTTCTTAATGAATTTGCTGATTACATTGAAATATTCCGTGTTCAGTGATTTTTCATCTTCATTGCTGTATTTTATTTCGTGGCAATAAGAGATTAAAATTTTATTCGTTTACTTTTACTTACATACTTTACAATGTTTTATCTATATACTATAACTTCTATTGTCGTTGTATTCCATAAGCTGTAGTAATCAATGAGAATATGTAGCTTTGCTTTCGGGATGAAAAAAAAATGGCTATATGAAATGACAAAATGGCTTCATTGTATTACCGATTTTAAAAGTTTTTTTTATTTGTGTGTATGCCAAACTTTAAAAAATTTATTATTATTATTTAATTTCGATTGCTTAGTTAGATTGTTTCGTAGCAGTTTATGAGAAAAAAATCTTATTTAATTACCGTGTGGTTATTCTATGACATGGCTCTAAATCAGTGAGAATATTTATCTTTGCTTTCATGATAATAAAAAAATGGGTGTATGAAATGACAAAATTGCGTCATTGTATTACCGATTTTAAAGTTTTTTTTTTAACTTCTGTGTGTGCCAAACTTTAAAAAAAATTATTATTATTATTGAAATTTAATCTCTATTGCTTAATTAGATTGTTTCATAGCAGTTTATGAGATGAAATCTTTTGATTTAATTACCGTGTGGTTATTCTATGACATGGCTCTAAATCAATGAGAATATTTATCTTTGCTTTTAGGATGAAAAAAAAAATGTCTATATGAAATGACAAAATGGCGTCATTGTACTACCGATTTTAAAGTTTTTTTTTTACTTCTGTGTGTGCCAAACTTTAAAAATAATAATTATTATTATTGAAATTTAATCTCTATTGCTTAATTAGATTGTTTCATAGCAGTTTATGAGATGGAATCTTATGATTTAATTACTGTGTGGTTATTGTATGACTTTTAACCCACGATTAGCATTAATCGTTCTATGTCTCTAAATCCAAGCCTAGATTATAAATTTTATGTTTAGTACTGTCATTTTAATAATTAATGTTAGTAGAAGATATTTATTTTTTAAAATGTGTCATTGAAATAGCTCGCAAAAGCTGTATAATTATATTACATACAACTTCAAGATATGATTCTCCACTCAATTTCATTAAAGGGAGGGAAAAACAGTTCAGTATTGAAGAGACGTTGGTTATTCCCAAGTGGGACTTTATTACATTTGATATTTTTATGAGCATTATAAAGATAATTTTATTGAAAATATTCGTCTCTTCAAAAAGTATCTTCTATGCCGTTTGTATACTAGACTTATACTTTATTTTTTGAAGCATGCAAAATTTGTTTTTGTTTCATTTTAATATATTACAAGTTTAATTTCCACATTCTGAATTACACTACAGGAATTGAAATTATTATTTGAATATCAGTTTGCAGTTATAATTTTTCCTAAGAGAAAGTATGAAATTCTTTTAAAAAGTAAGAACAGTATGCTTCAAAAATTTTAATTCACGATGAACATGATTTTTTAAAAATTCTCTTTTCGTACACAACATTATTAAAAACCAGGGTTGTAATTTTGACCGGTCAAAACTGATTTTGACCAAGGCACTGGATAAAAGTGGTTTTAACCATCCAAAAGTAGTCAGAATTGTTAAAAATAGTATTAAATTATCTTAATTTTAATATATAATATCTTTTGCAATTAGAAGTGACTTTAAATAAGCAATGAAAATAGTAGTGCAGTTAAATAAAATATTACACTAACAAGTTCATTATATTTTACTTTATTATAGAGTATAATAAGAATGTTTGAATTTTAAAAATGAACCATGCACATGCAATTGTAAAAAATTATTCCAGTTGCAGTTAAAAAGATAAAACGAGTTGAAGTTAAAAACATAAATTTTAAAATTAAAACAAATAACATGACATTTTACAATTAAAATTGTTATTAATTTATCAGTAGTTACTTGTAACCGTTTTTTAAATTCAAAATAAATTACACCTAAATTAGCTCGTATTAAAAAAAAAATAAGACTTTTTTTTTATCTTGGTGTTATGTTATATAATTATTTTTGCTGGTTTTATTTATATTATGACATTTTTAACAAATGTAACTTGCCTTTATCATACCCTAGTAAACTATATTCGATTAAGTATTAAATATATTGAAAAGTGAATTTCAGCAATCAAAACTGGTCAAAATTGATATTGACCCGGACGGTTAACCACCGATACAACCCTGTTAAAAAACACAGATAAAGTTTCTGTCAAATCTGAAAATTCTAAGAGCTGTGTGGCAAAAAACACAGATAAAGTTTCTGTCAAATCTAAAAATTCTAAGAGCTGTGTGGCAAAAAACACAGTTTTTTAAGAATTAAATTTATAGTTTTGGGTGTATGATTTAAAGTGCTTTCTGTTTTTTCTTTTCTGTCATTATAAAGGTTTTCCTTTTGGTAGCTGTCTTTCGACCATATTGGCTTCCTGCATTTCATAGGTTTCCAATTAAAAAAAAAAAAATTTTTAATTTTTTTCCACGATTCCCCTTTTCCTAGTAACACGTTTACATTAACCCTGGAGCAAAATAAGTCTATACAAATTTTATACAAAAATTAAAGCACTATAGAAAAATTTGGGCAATTTTTGTCCAAAATCAGGCAAAAAATTGCCTGATTTGGAACGGTGTTTTTTTTTCTGACAATTACAAGAATGATTTGTTACGAGATATTTCCCTCTTTGTTTGCACAGTGAAAGGTCTTAAGTAACTATGTAACCTAAGATCGAAAAGGCTTCGTCATTATTTGCACGCGTAAAAACATAAGAGACCTGTTTAGAGCATTTGGTTCATGGGAGACATGACACTTACCACTTGTTTTCAGGTATCTTAAAAACATACTTTTTTTAGTTTTTTATTTTTAATTGTCAGAAAAAAAATCTTCATGTTTAATTTGCAGAACGGCCAAAAGAAAAGGTCGTAAATTTATCTCGATATCTCCAGAAAGAAATAAACCGATTAGAACTGGATTTTAGGCGGGAATAGAAGTTCGTCGATAAAAATGAGGAGGGACGAATTTAGAAGACAGAAAAGGATATTGCGCGCACACATACATGTATGTGTATACTCTTATGAAAGAATAAGGAACTTTCTCGGGATACGTTCTATTTAATTCCTTGTTGTTGCGGATGGAAGCGAAATGTGCGCGGTGGCTCCTGCAGATGGGAACAATTTCAACCCTGGAGCCAATGGTATGTCGTAGGTGCGCGTCCTAAATTATTTTTTAATTTGGAACGGTCTCATTGGGATGCCGATGGTGAGTCGTCTCCTGCCATAATTAATATTCGTTTTGTGATCTCCGTGTGAGCGATTGGCTGTGCGCGCGATAATTTTATTTGGGGGGCCTCCGAAAAAGGAATCCGTCTTGATCGCTTCGCATCGCCGGCTTCTTCTACAACGGACGCCGCACACAAAACCCCACTTCCTGATATAATAAACACATTCCCCAGTCCGACCAATCGCAGAGAGCCACTCTGCGGCACGGCCACGCCCACCGACACTCTCGCGATCGATCCCCCTTTTGGCCCCCTACCACCTCTTTCTTTCTTTCGCTCATCATTCATTCCCTCTTTTTTTTTTCACCCTGTTCTTATTCGTGTATGACCTTGGACTTGCTCTTCCTCTCGAATCCCACCCTGCCCCCTCTTCTACTTTCTCAGATTCATATTTTTTTTTTGTCTTTTATCGTTTGTCGGCCATTTGTGCTCCTTCGGTCATCGTATGCTTTTTTGGTTGTTTTTTCGGGCTTCGTAGACGATATTCGGAATTTTCTGTGGCTTTGCTCTCTTGTCGGAGTGTTTTTTTTTATTTTCTTCTTTTAAAAGTGTCTCCCCCGTCTCTCCCTCTTTGTTTTCTCTTTCTCATTTTTTTTTCTCGCGGAGTTGGTAAATAAACCGAACGAATATCGGGATAAGAAGCGCAGTTATGAACGGTGTGTCGTCCTCCCGATTCGATAGGTGGAATGTTTCCGATTTCGAGGCTGCTTTTGAAAATAAGATTGCCGAGGGTAAGAGGATGATGCAATTAAATCGATACGTCATCGACACCTCTGCTTCGACCGAGTTCAATTCGGTTACTCTGATTACGTGGTATTGCATTTTTCTCCGCGAAATTTTGGGGGTCCTTCTCCATTGCGACTTTATTGTACTGGAAATGTCGATGGACTCGTATTGCCCGGATGATACTTCGTTCCTAAATACTCCCTTTAGTGTACTTGCCCAGTTGTCATTTGGACCCCCTACACTGCATGAATTTCAAGATAATTGCTGTTCTGTCACATGTCATAAATTTTTAAGGGAATATGGCATAATTTTGTAAGGAATTCTGTAAATTTGATCCGGCTAGAGGGAATTTTACTTTTATTGCATTTACCGTTTCAGAGGAAGATACATATTTGAAAACATCTGGTTAATGTGATCGATTCTAAGAAAGTTGTTGTTTTAATCACTTCGATTATTGTTAATAATAATAACTGACTTATCACATTAACCCTAGCATATGTACAAAGTTTTAAAGTATCATACCCACAGCTTTATTTAAAAGAAATGGTAAATATAATTACAAAATATGTTTCGCTGTCCAAAAATAAAATGCATGTTCTTTAAAATACCTTAATGACGCGGAAACCAATATTCAGCGAAAAATTACACTCGTACTCAACATAGATATTATGCTTCGAAATATTTTGTAACGAATGTTTAATTTTTGTCTAAAAATGAAAGAGGGAGATACTCCAGGTGACAAAACTATGTATTACAGCGATTATAACCCCTTTTCTTGGTGCACGTTGCAGATGTTGGCTCAGTAAACAAACCCTCAAAAATATACCGCACTCATTGACTGTATATCTAATTTTTTTTCCTTCTTGCAGTATTTGCACAATTTTTACGTTAATCATCGACTGAACTCACTTATACCACCCCAAAAATCGTAAAAAGACCGTATTTTCCCTTCAGTTTAATTTTCTTTTAATAGTTAGCAGCCGTTTTCTCTATTGCGTGGCAACTTCCGTTTAGACATCGAAAAATAAGAGATTTGAAAAAAAATTTTCAATTTTACACCTCCTCTTCAACCTCCACTCAAAATACAGTTTCTTTTAAATTAATTTTACAATTTACACTAAATCACAAATTTGTGATGAAAATCACACTCAGTTTATTTAATTTGTGATTAAGTGAATGTTTCAGTCTATTTAGTATGAATGTTATGTGTTTCCTTTGTGTTTTCTTTGTTAATTCAATTAGATTTTAAATATTCAATTTTTGTAAAATTTTTCCTCAAAATGTTGTTTTTGTTTATGTATCAATTTGTTGAGTTACGATCCCCTCGCCAGATTTCAAACGCCACGCTGCAAGCACGCCACGCACGCAAGCTGCAAGCACGCCAATTTCGCCAAATGTGGTTGAAGCACCAACAAGATCCATGATTAGAAACAGGAGAGTGGGCTAAGAAGAGGAGTTGAATAATGAACACCAAAATGTCTCAATTGTAAAATAAATTTCTAGCCATGAGCGTATTTACGGATATAGATGTCAAGCAAAATTTTGTAATAGATCGAGTCGAATGACACAATCGCAGAATACGGGTAGCACAGAACTTCCTGGGTCAAGCCCTCTAGTTCTGTAATACATGAGATCTTGGCAACTATTGACATTGATTTGACTATGGAGTGAGAGAAAGATCTGAGATGGGAATTGGGTCCTTGAGTTTGGGCAAAGTATAAAAAACACTAAAATGCCTCAATTGTAAAATAAATTTCTAGCCATGGGCGTATTTACGGCTATAGATGTCGAGCAAAATTTTGTAATGGATCGAGTTGAATGGCGCAATCGCAGAATACGAGTAGCACAGAACTTCCTGGGTCAAGCCCTCTAGTTCTGTAATACATGAGATCTTGGCAACTATTGACATTGATTTGACTATGGAATGAGAAAAAGATCTGGGATGGGAATTGGGTCCTGAGTTTGGACGAAGTATAAAAAACACTAAAATGTCTCAATTATAAAATAAATTTCTAGCCATGAGTGTATTTACGGATATAGATGTCAAGCAAAATTTTGTAATAGATCGAGTCGAATAACACAATCGCAGAATACGGGTAGCACAGAACTTCCTGGGTCAAGCCCTCTAGTTCTGTAATACATGAGATCTTGGCAACTATTGACATTGAT
>CM063510.1:155769947-155874947 GCA_032207245.1 Pardosa pseudoannulata
GTTTTTGTCAATACGACGAATAATGTACATGAAACAGATTTGATGTAAATCAAAAGGATTTGCATTTGAGTATATTTTGCCGAACGATGGCCGATTGGTTAGGGTGCTGGCCTTCGGTACCGGAGTTCGTGGGTTCGAATCCCAATTTGGCATGGATGTTCGTAGCCGTTTGGAATCGGCTTTAAGCTGTAGGTCCCGGTCTTATTAGCCCTCGCGTTGCAAAAAGTAGACCATAGCACTCCAAACCAAACCTTGAGTATATTACCGTTGTTGAACAGTTATTTATATTTGTTCAATTGTACACAAAATTCTTAGTTCGGTGCGGAGGAATTTATAACTATCATTTCTGCATGTAAAATAACTGTGCCTGTATGTATAATACACAAACACGTGTTATTTTTGTTAATTGTAGTGACATTTATTAATACTAGTTTTGTGTTGAAAAGATATTGTAAAATATACGGCACGCTTTAGGTAGCCACGTCAATCAACTCTGCGCAACAAAAAGCAGAGTAAAGTCATTTAAGGTCTTATCCCAAGTCAACATGTTGAAAAAAAAAAAAAAAGTAGATTGAGTCTAGGATTCCTTTTCTCGTGTGATAGCGAAGACTTTTAAACCTATCAAAGGCTTTATCACAAGTCAACCTGAACTCAATTCAGTCAGTTGAAAATATTTCGTGGCAGCAAAAAATCTGCACATTTTTTTCCACAAAAGTAGTCATAAACTAACACGTGCATGTTGACGTATGATACGGTAAATGCCTTTAATAATAGTTTTGTTTTAAATCATGTAGTCTAGAATATATAGTAACACGTGCATGTTGACGTGTGATACGGTAAATGCCTTTAGTAATAGTTTTGTTTTAAATCAAGTAGTCTAGAATATATACTAACACGCGCATGTTGATGTGTGATACGGTAAATGCCTTTACTAATAGTTTTGTTTTAAATTATGTAGTCTAGAATATATAGTAACACTCGCATGTTGACGTGTGATACGGTAAATGCCTTTAGTAATAGTTTTGTTTAAAATCAAATAGTCTGGAATGTATGCTTTATTATAAGACCAATTTTATCTAATGACAAAGAAATACTTAAATTAATATATTCTCGATGTCATTTATTTATTTATTTACGCATTACCACTCAATTGAAACCTTCTAAATGTTCTTTTTCGTAGTAAATTTTTAAGTATAATAATAATTGTTCTGTTACTATTTTCCATTAAAAAAAGGCTAGTTGTTTATTGCGGGAGTATAGGAGAGTTAATATAGAACACTATATAAATTGGGCAGTAAATAACGAAATATTGTGTGTAGATAGATGATAAGATAAAGTGAATTAATAATATTATAATAAGTACTTTCATCTCTAACAATCCAAGATCCACCTTTTTGAATTTCCACAATAATCATTACTAATAAGGAGAAAGACATTTCAAAAGGTCTCGACGCTTCCCTTGTCAGCGTTTTGGCGACATATGCCAGTACTGGTATAGATCTTGTAATGTCTCAAATTCGTGCTTCTTTAAAATCATGTTTAAATTGCGCAGCTATATTTCGAGTTTTAATAGCAGTGATTCTGTCATGAAATGCTACAACTAACGAAATGTTCTAAATTTATATATATATATATATATATATATATATATATATATATATATATATATATATATATATATATATATATATACGCACACACACACACACCACATCATAGTGAAACAATGTCACTGAAAGAAAATTAAATGTGTGTTTGTGTGTGTGTATATGTATGTATATCTATGTATTCATGTAAGTATGTATATATGTATATATATATGTGTATATATGTATATATATATTATGTATATACATATATGTATATTTATATATATATATGTATATATATATATATATACATATATGTATATTTATATATATATATGTATATATATATATATACATATTTCAGAGTTCCCACGGTCCTTAAAAGTCTTTAAGAACTCCTTGATTTTAGCTTTCATTTTTAAGGGCCCTTAAAACTACTTAACTTTCGTCAAATGTCCTTAAAAACTCCTTAATTTTTAAATTGGAATGCGATCCATTTCTACATCGACGAGATCCACAGTCTGATGTGATTTCCTATCAGTTTTCTTATATGACAAATATATAATCTTTCGTATACTTAAAAGGTTTAAAGTATAAAGTCAGTTGCCCTTTCCTAATAGCTAACAATCATGCAGATTTTAATTAAACGAAGCATGAAGGATGGAGTTTGTAGATATTTCAGTTACTTGTGGAAGTTTAATTTTCCTTGCATTGAATGTAATAGAAAACTCTAAAACTTTCTTCTTTCCCAGCAACGCCGGGTATAATTAGCTAGTATATAAATATATATATATATATATATATCAGTCATTTTTAAACCCTCAGGAAGTACTGTTTATAATATTGTTTTTATTCAAAATTTATTTTTAGTTTGATCACTCAAAAAACTTTAGATGCACATTTTTCAAAATTAGTTTTTGTCAATTAGATTTATCTTTATTAATTTTTAAGCATTTTTAAAAACTTAATTCTGAAATATTGTAAGGCATTTATTGAACATGTCTTGTCTGGTTCATAATCATTAAAATATGTTCCTCAAGAGATAGGGTTTGTGCCGATATGTCGTGTATTTCAAGTAGTTCCTTATAAAAAGTTACTTTGGTCCTTAGAAAGTCCTTAATTTTTGTTCTAGTACAAGAGTGGGAACCCTGATATTTGTATGTATATAATATAATATACTCCATGCTAGTTATATGTAGATGTAATATAGTTAGATGTAAACGCGATCTTTTTCAACGGCTTTGATAGTTAGATGTAAACGCGATCTTTTTCAATGGCTTTGATATAATCGTACCAACCAGGAGTAAGTTCTCTTGGAAGGTGATTCATAAATGGTAAAATTGCTGTAGTATTAACGAAACTGTGTGTTCGTTTGGATTACTACAGTCTACTGGCTTTTTTTCTAAACGAGGGCTAATAAGATCAGATCCTACAGTTTCCAAATAGCTTCGAACATCTCTGCGAACAGTGGATTTCGAACCCGGTATTGAAGAACATCGTCTTACCCTTTCGGTCCCCGAATGAATGGTGTTTTGCTGAAAAAAATGATCACTCAAAAATGTTAAGTGTTATTATTTATAAAATTTATTTTTGATATAAAAAAGCTGAAGAGATATTACAAATTTTCAAATGTAAATCGTCTGTCCCTTGTATTTTGCATCATTGTTTACGAGATCGTATAATAAAAGTAAATATTTTATATTCCTACGTATGTTGTGTGATGTATAAATGTAAAATGACTTACTGATCGTCACGAAGGTTCGAGCAATAAGTTAAGTTTTTGTATTAACTTCTTTAAGCTTGCTTTGAAAAAAAATTGAATTTGCAATTAATTTTCCCTAAAAAATTCCAATTGTTTATTGCGAGGAATGTGGAATAGGAAAGTTAATAGGGAGCACTATATAAATTTCTCAGTGAATATTTGTTTAAAAATAACAAATTTATATAAAAATTTTATTTGTGCCAAAATTTTTTCTCACATACTAATGCACTTAATGTATTGGATTACATTAGTATGCATATAAGATACAAAATATAGGCCTGGTTTTACTTTGCCACAGTTTTATCTTCATTACTGTGACATTTGTTTGGCATTGCTGCAGAAAAAAATAAACTTAACATATTCACTATCGATCACGTACCAACGCGTGATCAACATACTATATAATATGCGTATATGACAATGGATTCGGCAGCGAATGTGCTAAATGTGTTGTATAAAACTGAAGTTATAAATTTTATTCGATAGAAGCAGGTGTTATAGGATATTGAATATAAATGGATAGCAGTATGGGATGCCATTATTTCATACAGTAGAACCTCTTTTTAACGACCCCTTCGTTAGAACGACCATATTAAGAAGTCCCAATTATTTTACCATAGGAATAATGTTAATTTTGAATCATTACAACGATCCCAAGCGTGTTATTTTTCGTTAGAGCGACCGACAATTTTAGTCCGCAGAACTCACAAGCAAGTGGGCTATTTCAGAATCATTGTACTCTGGTGCAACTTCAATTCAATTCCGACGACGGAGAAGAAATCGTCTAAGCTTTTGAAAAAGTGAATGAAAAACAAGCCTTAAATGCAATCAGTGCCTTGCGTCAATATTTTGAAGGACAATTGCATTCTAAAGATTTCCTTCAAAATCTAACGGATATGGAATCAGTGATAGGGAAAAATTCCCAAATGAACTTGAAACAGGCGTCAATCAAAGACTTTGTTTCAAAAATTCAGTAATGGAAATACAAATAAATAGAAGTGTTCTCTAGGTGTGTACTGTTCCATCATTTCTTTGCTCAATTTTAATTATTATTTTTTCAATTGGTTACAACGACCATATGATGATCCCACAGGGGGTCATTATACCGAGGTTTTACTGTATTACTCTCCATGCCGTAGTGAAATAGCGTCACTGAACGAAAATAAAATAAAAACGAAAGATCTGTGCATCGTTGATGTTTTAACTTTTATTAATATCATAATATCAGTTTACATCCATATACAATCGAATATTATTCATGAATATTTAAACACTCCCCTGCAAAATCTTTTAGATGATAGAAATAAGTCAATGATTTACAATCAAATATTTCGTGCCACAAGACTGCTTGCAGCGTTCTGGGAGTCACCTCTGATGGGTTTCTAGTAGACATCGTTAGATAACAGCACCAAACAGGCAAATAATTTAGTATTCTATATTACCCAAACATACCCTATATATTCTTAAAGCATTTACAATTATGCCATTTTATTTTCGTTTCGTAGAATAGTGTCATGTAATGTTTTCGATTGCTTACTGGAAAATTCCATATTTTTTTAAAACCAGTTGCTATGGTGTTAACTGTAAGTTGTAGTGTTGAATGGAACCGAAATTTATATTTTTGTTATTACCGTTGTAGTACGAATAATTTTTTGAAATTTACCCATTTGTTTTCACCGTTTCTGTCAGAATGAAAAAAAATTGAACATAGAAAGATTTTTTTTTCTATTGCTGATTGTTACAGCTTTTCGATGCCGCATTTTTGTCCCGTTTATGTAATGCCTGTTTTTCGTTTATGAAACTCTGTGGTGTCAATGCAAAAGCCGTATTTTCTTGTCAAAGCAACATAAATAGCAATATTTACATAATTATTGGTCTTGTACTTTACAAATATAACTAACTCCCTTTGTTTTTTCCTTTTCAGGATCGATAGCCTGGATACTGGTTAAGAAAATAATAATGAACAGGGTGATGCCCTCCCTATTATTACTCATTTGTTTTGGATTCCTAAAGTAAGAAAAAATTGTCTTTAGATGTACTTTTCATTCATTGTTTTTGCTGTTGTTAAACTGTACTACAACCAGACTGTTGAAATAAACGGCGACGGTTAATAATAACTGGTTAACTGATTAATTCTAAAAAAGTTATCATTTTAATCGCTCCGGTTATTATTAATCATAACCGATTTATCACATTAACCCTAGCATACATATAAAATTTAAAAAATATTATTCCCCCTGCTTTACTTAAAAGGAATAAGGTGATTTCACGCAGCAAGGTACATCTCAACTTATGACAATTTTGACTTTCGTTTCTAACAGAAGGGCAGTTTATTGTTTGTCTATTGGCTGTTGTAAACATGAAAATGAATGGGAAGGGAATTATAGTAGTTCGTGACGTTGCGACAAATTCCCTATAAGCTTATATAAGTACAGTTACAAATACAGTTTAAGTACAGTTAGTTATACTTAATGGCACACATTTTTCAAACATGTTTCGTTGTCCCAAAATAAAATGAATGTAGTTTTCTTAAAAACATTTAATGGCTCTATAACTGTACACTACACTCGCACTCAACACAGATACTATGCTTCGAAATAGTTTATGTTCTTAATGTATGTAATGAATGTTCAATTTTATATAATTAAACTGTAAATTAAAATGGTTCAAAATGATAAAGGGAAATGTCCTAGACGAGAAAAATATGTAATTCACGTACTTCATGTATCATAAACTGCGTTTATAACCCATTTTCAAAAGATAACATTTTCTTGGCCTTTATGCATGTTGCAGATATGCCTGAGTAGACAAACCATGAAAATAAAACACACTCTTTGACTTTATCATCTTTACTTTTTTTCCTTCTTTTCATGGAATTTGCACGATTTGTACGTCATCGACCCTTCGGATAACATCAGCGTCGTAGACGGCCATAATTTTCTTCAAAGTTTAATTTTCTGTTAATGGTTAGGAGTCGTGTTTTTTATATGACGTAATAGATTTTCTTGATACACTCAAAATTAACGTACAGTGAAACGCCCCTATTAGAAAATATCTTTTTTGTCATTGGCGTATTTACGGATGTAGATATCGTAAGATATCCGTGAAATATCATAAATTATTGAGAAATGCAGAGATCTTAGAAACATTTTTGTATTGTACAAATTCCGTGCTTTCTCTCTCTCTCTCTCTTTATATATATATATATATATATATATATATATATATATATATATATATATATATATACATATGTAATGTGACGGACTTCTCGATGGGTGGTTGCAGTCATGGCCATAAAAATGATACTGTTTCAGCTAAGACCTGTATTAAGATAACGTTGGAGGACGGGTTCCACTTCATCATAGGGACAGGACAAACTGAAGGGTCAGCTAGCATGAAGTTCTATGTACAAAACACGTAACACCTGGGTCAACATCTGTGGGAAAATGTCTCTAGAAAAATCTGTCTCCGACAGCGTGTATCTCCTTTTTATTTAGAAATTTCCTAAATTGTCTGCTAGGGCCATGTAGGTTTTATTAAATCAGCAGACAAAAGTTCATCGATTTGTTTGAAATGTAACGAAAAAAACCTGGCGGGAAACGACAAACTTCGACTTTTTCCGACTTTCTGGGAGCAGAAACGGCAGCGTTTTACATCAACAGCTGTTTAGGAATTGAAAAAATATTTTTTTTAATTAGGCAAATTGAAGAAGCATCTGATTTGAATCTGTTTTAAATTTTTTTTACTAGGAAAACTTAAGTACTTGTTTATATTGATAAAAAGTTATTTAGATACTTTCATATTTCATATTTAGATACTTGTTTTTGTATTAAGTAAGTCAGAACATTCATTTTTAATAGTTATTCAACTACCTCTTTTCTTCCTCTTTTTTTTTTTTTTTTTGCATTTTTCTCCATTTTCCCTCTTTTTCCCCAAAATTTTGACTTCTGTGTCTGTGAAATACAATGATTTCCAACTTATACACACTCTTTTTTTCATGTTTTTGTTGAATCTAATGTAATAACCATTATTTTATCTGACATGTTTCTGATAAGAGGTGCTTAAAAAGTTTGAACGGTGCTTAATTTTTTCCATTAAAAAAGTGTACGAACCATGTATATATATATATATATATATATATAAACAGGGGTTCATCTAGGAAAAAAATTGGGTTCGGAAACGAATCCATCACAAAAGTCGGCGACCTTAAAACGGATCCTTCACAAAAATCGACCAACTTATAACAGAGTTTTCCCAAAAATCAGCGAGATTTAAAACGAACGGATTCTTTACAAAATATCAAATTTCCTATGCTGTATATTCACCGTGCCACACAGCGATTTCTGGCGAGAAATGGAGCTAAAACAAGATGATAAAGCAGCAGCAGAAGGCTTGAACAAACAATAACTCTTACAGAAGCATTCCAAATACTTGAAAGGGATGCTAACAACTGGATTTTCTCTCCAAATTTGATGAAGTTGTTTTCATTATGTACAATTATGCTTTTATCAACTGCGTCTGTTGAGAGATAGTTTTCACAAATGAATTTAGTTTGTACAGATTTAAGAATTAGATCGAAGCACGAAACTTTAGATAGACACTTAAGAATCATGTTAAATAGCTACCAGAAAAGCTATCAGATACTGAGTGCTTTGCTATAATCAATATTTTTAAATCCACTGGGAACAGACGTGTATCATTGTAATTAAAATTCATTCTTAAAAAGTAAACGGGGTTCAAGTTTTCAAGGATTATACATGAATTCAGATATTTTTCTTTTAATTTCTTGTTGATTTCAAATAATGTTAATTTTATACTCGTTCTGCCACATACGAGTTTACGAGGAAATCGTTAAAAAATTTCAATAATTACACATTTCTCAAAAGAAAGGACCCTGGAATAAAAACCTAGATGGTTTTTTTTGGGAAAAAAAAGCATGCCTGGCAACTTTTAAAAATTGACATCTGTAAAACTTTTCGGTTGAAATATTGGTTAGTTTCTTGGTTGACGTTTAGTGGCCTACGTAATTGAAATTAATAAAAGTTACTTGTATTTTTTTCCTATCTCAGGTATTGACACTAGTAAAATCTTTATCTATCCATTTATGTATAAACATTAGTTAATTTTTTTAATTAAATTTTATTCTAGAGATGCACAACATTAACTTATGAATCTGAATATCTATCAGAAAAAAAAGAGGCATATCGTTATACTGATTATTAGTACTGATTTTGATCATGTTTATTGAAATTTAAATAATTAAGATTAATTTATTTACATTTATGTGATTTTTTATATTTTAAAAACATTCGCAATTAACTACTGGCATAAATACAATATCCAGGTAATGCCATATTCCGTGGTCGCTCTTGCCAGATCTTATGCCACGGAAGGATATTTATACATCTTTTATCAGTTATGTAAATTTCTGCCGAAATTAAAAAGATTTTTAAAATTTTCACAAATTAATAAAGAGAAAAATCTACTGTCTTTTTTTTTTTCTTTTTTCTAGGTTTTTGATTTCATTTTCAAGATACTTAAGACCGTAAAATATATCGATCTATCCATAACTCCGTAAACAACCAAACTAAATTATTAAACCCAAAACCGTAAAATTTAAGGATAATCCGTAAAATTGGCAGGTATGAATTTATCACAGTCAAATTGCAAGCATAATTCTTTTACCTATTTTTTTTTTTTTTTAAATCAAAATACTAACTTTTTCATAATATCACTCAAACCAAGATCCTAAAATTTTTGTACTATTTCCATAGATTGTCATGCGTCGATGGATTAATTAGCGAATCCCAACATTGGTAAATGTATTTTTGATTTTAGAGACACGGTCAACGCAAAACTGTTGACATTTCACTTTTTTCTTAATCTCATTTTCAGTTCAGGAAAAAAAACTACCCAGAGGGCGCGTTCGCATCGAATCGATGGATGTATAATTCATAAGTTCGCGACTGCTATAAAAACAGAAAATTTAATTTCAAAAATGTAAATAAACGTGCCACGCCCACTTCTCTAAAAGGATGTTTGGTTTGGGTGGCATTTATAAGAATGTAACTAATGTTAAAAACATACTTGCTAACTTTTTACGTTGGCATCAGTAAAACTTGCTAGAGATATCAGCTGTATGGTTGATTGACTTTTAGTGGCACAAGTAATTGTAATTAATCCCTTGCCTGCGGAATATACACGAGAAAAACGTGCCAGAAATGGAAAAAAATTTCTCTTTAATTTTGTTCTTTATTATCATCAAAATCTTAGAAGTAGATTATTGTTGAAAAATAAATTAATTAAAATAAATTTCTTGACTTTTCTTAATTTTAATACCCATAAAAATCTACGAAAATATAATTTTTCAATATTATTTATTGAAGAATCTATAATAATCGGTACAAGAAAAGTCACGTGATGTCTACATGAGGGTTTTTTTTTTATGATGCGTCATTAGGAAAATTTTTTGCACGTTCTGTCCAAATTATAAAATAGGTTTTGTTTCTCAAGGTCCTGGTTGTCGAAGTATAATTAGTACTGTCATGTCACCGAGAACTTCTGCGTTAATACTCGTTATGATGAAATCCTTTGCTATATAGATATTTCGTTCTCAATAGATATTTTTCGCGTATATATCAATGTTTTTAGTTGCTCTAGAACGGTGGCTTTAATTTGCGTTATATTGAAATATTGCGTTATACAGAGTGCGGATTACAGTAAAAAATAGAAGTTCACAATATTTTAGGGCTAACCGCTTTTTCGTATTATAGGTTATACCGAAATCTTTCATTATATGGAGTGTAGACGAAATTTCAATCAAAATGGAGATGCACAACTATATTTTATAATAGTCTCATATACAAATTTCAACCTTTTACGACGAATCGTTTTTGTGTTATACCTTACAGCGTCGGTTTATACGTTATATTGAAATTTTTCGTTATACAAAGTGCAAATTGCAATCAAAAGGGAGGTGCAAAACCTAGACGTTATAAGAGCCTTGTATGAATCTCCTACGACTAATCGATTGTAAGGTAAGTGAGATACATGATGTGTTGTAGATTTTGTTTACGTGGCTAATACCACTTGAATGAGCCAAGTACGTGAGCCAGAGTCTACTCGTGTTAAGGCGAAGGAGTGAGCATTCGTTTGAAGAGGAATTCTAGGGTAAAAGACCGATTTTGCTCGTGTGGGTCCTCGTTATTTAGAAGCAGGTACCAAGCAGAAGACACCAGGCTTGGCAGGTACCTCCAGAGATATCGTTTGGGAACTCATAGAACATTTTGAACACGAACTTTTTTACGTTCCCCTACGTACCATACATGGATACGGCGGATCGTTGACTGGCTCCAGCCTCGAGGTTACGAGATCTTTGCCTGGCCATAGATACATATATATCAATGGCAAGTACATGCGTATGCTTAAACTTCTACGTATATACGTATAGTACTACTACGTACACTAATATATGCATACGTATAGTAGTACACATACAGACATTAACCCCTTCCCGGTTTTTCCCGAGCTAAATTCGGGCAGGCGAAATGTATCATCCTGGTTTATCCCGAGTGTAGCTCGGGCACTGTGAAATTTTACACTGTGCAATCAGTCTTTCCCGAATTATTTCACATGTGCTTTTTATGGTTTCAAATGCTTTTGTTTACTTTTGTGGCTACTAGATTATTTGCTGCTCAAAGAGAGACAGCAGAGGGAAGAAGGTAAGGAGAGAAACAAGGTTCTACTGTCGAGATTGTAATGTTGGACTCTGTGCAGTACTGTGTTTCCGATTATATCATACACGATCAAATTTTGATTAATAATTTCATAATTATTTATGTAAATGGAAAGTATATAAATAAAATTTAATTCAAGATAAAAGCTAGGTATTCTAAGCTTTATATTTATAGTTAGTGTGAATTGACTCTAAAGTCTAAAGATTTCTGATGCACAGAAAGCCAACTATACGGGTAAATTACTCATTTATTTAAACTGATTTTTTTTTTTTTTTTACATTAATATTTAGGAAATTTTGTATGCGAATGATGCTATTATGTTTAAAAAAGCTATGTATGTATGAAAATAAGCATAAAAATTGACATTTTTTGAGCCATAATCATGAAATAAAATGAACCTGGAAGGCGTTAAGAGTAAACTAGTCTTAACTAGTTCAGGAACAGTTAAAATGAATATTTAAAGTGTCAAAATTAATCTATCGTTGCCCGAGCACACAGATGAAAGCTCAGTGAGGCATAGTCAAAGTATTTTCTTTGAAATTTAGCTTGAATACAATACTTCCTTCGCTTTTTAGAAGGAACTAAATCGTGTCCATCATTATTACAGTATGAATTGTTGTGATTCCCTGCGCTTATTTTTATGCATTTTGCCCATATTTTGCTAGGCACATCCTGTTTCTTACCGTGTATCCGTTCGTGTAATGGATTCTCGGTAGATGCAGCCCGGAATGATGTGGGGAATATTATTGTAATACACCTTCCCATTTGGAGTAATCGAGGAACAAATATTGAAGGAAACCGCAGTCTTGAATGCGGATTAATAATGGGTGAGTGCGAGTGATACAACTTAGCGAATTACTCCGCAGCTGTCGATTAAAGTGTCATAAGTGGCCATTTATTTTTATGGCTGGATGACACGGTACAATCAGGAATAAACGAGAAATAAAATCAGTTCTTTTCCCTAAAGCTATTTATCTGCAATTGAAAAAAAAATGGCATCTCGTAACTCTTTCTTTTATCATGCTTATTTTTGTGATGATGTTTCCGTAGCTTAGGCAGGAGAACATTGAGAATCGAAGAATTGTCTGTATTATTATAGAACGGCTATTGTTGAGTGGTTTCAGTGATATAGTCTTATCGTATTTCTGTAGTCCTGTGTTAACCCGTGGGGAGGATAGATCTGCCGACGGACGGCTTGCATAGAACGGTTTCTCAACACAAGTTTGATGGAAGTGTAATTTATTTACCTTAATGAATATGAAGGGAAAAAAAAAGTTGACATATTTTTTTTCCTAAAAATTGCGTATGGGAAGTGTAACGTCGCAGCCCTAGAATGGAGATATTTGGTAGCTATTTTTGGTCGAGGGGTAATTTGTCATCACTCGACTCATTCTTCATGAAGACTTTGAGGATTTCAACCTCAGAATTCCAGATTTATTTCTATAATTGACGATTTATTTCTATTCTTATTCAAGATTTATTTCTATATACAGGCTATATACAAACTTTACAGCTGGCAAGCCCATACGTTCTCGCCCTGTTAACTCCAAGCGTCTCTCTCCCAACCAAAGATTTTCGGCCGCCGTGACGTTAATCGCAATCCCCTCAGCCCTTTGGTATCGCAATTCGTGGATTTGAATCCCACTGTTGATATGGATGTTCGCAGCCATTTGGAAACGGCTTTAAGCAGTAGCTCCTGGTCTCATTAGCCGTCGGATAGCAAAGTAGGCCATATAGATCCATACCAAACCACCTTTATGTTATTTATTTGTTTTATTTTTGAAGAGCGTTATATCTACAAATACTCTTCTGTTATGCCTCTTCCATACTAAGGGTCATGATTGGCCACTGCAGTGCTGGCGTGATGGCGACCTTAATACGATGGTTCAAGAATTGAGTCCACACACTGGGCCACTAAGGGAATTTTTACACTGACCCAGGCTATGTGCCCATACAACAGTTGACCTACGAGAGGCCCGTCATGGTTCGAAGCTTAATGTGGTCAACCCCAGTAAGGAACAAGCACTACAGAGGCAACTTCTGATCTACCAGGGAAGACGCAGAGAGAAAGATCACTCAGGCACCCCGGGTTCGTGAAGCCCGTACACTCCTAAAGGAGAAGTGTCCCTGGGGGACACACTGGGCCACTAAATAAGCCGAGGGCGTTGATTCGTCCTCTATCTATTGCGAACTTTAATAGTACATGTTGACTGCCTTTGATGTTTGGAGAAAAACCGCTTCGGAAGCCATCCTCTGCCAAGGCCATTTTACCATCTACCACTGTCGGCCCAGATAAACACAGTGGTAATGCCTTGCAGTGGATCATGGTGTTTAAAACTTCCCGGCAAAGTGTGTCTCTTCCAGTGTATATGAGAGATAGGGGATTGGCTATTTTGAATCCGTACCAAGCTAGTATCACTAGGCTTGTCCAACCTAGGTTTTGAAATACGACCGCACCTGGTGCTTTTTGCATGCTGTTGGTTCCAGAATGGATGGAATGCCGAGTGTTGTTATTTTTATTTTATCAACGCAGTAGCTATAGTCTTTCACGGCGTATGTATTTTCCCTCGATAGCCAAGACCTCTGGGTTCCAGAATAGCCAAAGCCATCTGAAAAAATTTGCTCCACTCTAGAGGCGTGACTTATGATAGCCGCGAGTAATGCTGATAGCGGTGAACAGAACTCATTGTAAACATCCGATATTGGCAAGTGTTTTACCCTGTGGATTTTACTACACGTCGAGAAACACTACTTGTTGCTGGATAACGGGAAGCAGTCTATTCCGACTGTAATCGATTTTGAACTTGTTTATTTAGATTGACAGGTGAAAAAAAAAAAGACTAGCGGGGGGGGGGGGGACATGCAAAAGTTTGGGCTATTCGGCTGGGAACCGGATTACATTTGAAATTCTAATGTGTGGGTCTCTGATGTCAAATTCTAATGTGAGATAATCATTATATTCTGTGTCATAGATTGTGGACCTATAGCTCACGACATGTACATATTAATTTTTTTTACACCAATATTCTCTGAAAACAACCTTATGAAACTTTAAATAAAAACTTAACTCCAAGAGTAGCAGCCATCATAGGTTCAGAAACGAGAAAATTGTGACATTTACTAGTAGGACAGAAGAGTGACTAGTCCCCTTCTTCACCTTTGAAGTCCCTGTAGGCGTGTAAATACGTTAGTGATATGAGTTATAAAGAGAGAAATCAAACTAAATTGTAAACTGTGTCATAGTTTTGTTTATATATATATATATATATATATATATATATATATATATATATATATATATATATATATTACACTTTGACGGACAGTAGGAATAAGTAAAGTTCGAAAATTAACAGTATATGTTTTTGCAATTTTTAGAATATTAGAAGAATAGTTTGACGTTTTCTGCCTAAATAAACCTCATTATGATTGATTCAGCACCTTTAAACCGAACGATGGCCGATTGGTTAGGGTGCTGGCCTTCGGAACCGGAGTTCGTGGGTTCGAATCCCACTGTGGCATGGATGTTCGTAGCCGTTCGGAATCGGCTTTAAGCAGTAGGTTCCGGTCTCATTAGCCCTCGTGTTGCAAAAAGTAGACCGTAGCGCTCAAAACCAAATCATCAGCACCTTTAAATTAGGTTGCGGCTATAACCATCATACACACTAAGCAATAAGATGATGGCGGCTATAACAGCAAAAATTAAAAAGTTTAAATGACAGGTTTAATGACTAAAATAAGAAATTTTTTGTGTGCAACAAATTATTTTGGCTAGTTTTACACGAAATGTTAATTTATAACCAAACAAAATTAAATAAAGGACAAAAAAATTATTATAATTTTACAATTATTACACATTATTTTCGATGTGGGAAACGAAATTCAATCTAAAAAATTGTTCCAAAACATGACACTTCTACTTCTACGCCGGTAAATGCACATTTCTGCCGCTATAGCCGTAGTGTCTAAAAGCGACCGTATCGTTTTGGACGGCTATTACCGTCCTGTCACATAGTGAATTTTGCTTTGACGGCTATAGACGCAAATGTCTGTCATTGTGTTAATATGAAGGTGGTATGTAACGAAGCAAATATTTCGAGATAGAGAGCCAATATACTAAATATTTTCCTTTGTTGATATTGCAATCTTTTATTTTGATTTTATATTAATGGATAACCAGCTTTATAGCATAAATATTTTATTTCTTTGTTATTTTATATCGCCAGTTTACGTTCTAGTATACGTAAACAGTAAAATTTGAAAATGCAACAAGTATATTCAGAAATTATGTTTCGACAACGGTGCGTCTGTCGATGCACAACTTAATAATTTTAGAATAAAACCTGTACAGAATTATAATAACTAAATCTGTATTACTAGGGTATATTGGGGATATATTTTAACCTTCTGAATAGGAACTGTGTTAATAGAATGAATATTTTAATTCTTTGTTACTGTATCATCTAGGTTTATATTATAGTATGCATAAACAGTAAAATTTGAAAATGCAATAAATGTATTTCTAATGTTTGTTTAAGCAGTGCATTACAAAAAAGAATGATATAGAATAAAAGCAATATAGGATATAAAAACTAAATCTAGACTGCTGCGATGTCATACGAGCAGCGGTAGCTTAATCGGCAAAGGCGTCGAGCTCATAACCGGAGGGATGGCGGTTCAAGGCTTGAGCCGGCCAAAGATTTATGTGTTCATCAATGGCAGATGGAGCACGTAAAATAGGTTTTGTTGCAGAACCTCCCTAGAGAACAAGCCTAAAACACATCCGCGTGACGTCACAGGCCGGGTCCGAAAACTTGCGCACTTCACTTTACGCCGAAGATTTCGGGGTAAACAAGGTTCACTTAATTATTTAAAAAACTTAAAAAAGTCACTATATAAAGTATTTCTAATGATTTGCTATTGATTTTATTTCTTTAAAGAATATTTTCATGTTTAACAGAGAAGAAATATTATTTTACCATCAAATGAAATATTTTCTTTTTTCTTATAACAGTTGTAATTACGTTCTGCCTAGGAGGCTTTGTTCGTGGTCGCAATATCCTCCAAGTTCAAGCAATATTTCTGGGGATGGCAGGTCAGGAGTGGGAGATCTTTTGATTGGTCCCTGTTTTTAAATTATGAGAATCCACTTTGTGGGAATAATGGTACTACATCTGTAGTATTCCTCAAGCTACACGTGTTCTTTGGGTGGTGCTAAATGAGTAACAGTTTCGCAACCGAGTTCAGTTGATCTCGGCTGCGAAGGATTTGGCTTTAGAATAGTAGTTGTATATTCTGCTTGCTGCATTGGGAAAAGGTGATGTCATAGCAGAATTTTTTTTTTAACCTATAGTAGATTTTTTTCTGCTGCAAACTGAGTATGAACCCTGTGACGTATAATAGGGCCTTTAATGATGTAATACGATTTATTTATTATATGAGATAATGATTGCTGAAGAGTAATATATTTAATTTTTTCTAGAGCAACGTGGATGGAGCGAGTTCCTCTTCGATAGAGATTTATCAAACGGATATGAAAATGGTTAGATTGAATTGCAGTCCGAAGACGAACACTGCCTGGAGCCGTCGTGCAGATGAGGTAATTTTGTTTTGCTTATTGAAGTAACCATACATGCCTGTTTGTATGCTTTGGTCTTAGACCACGTCAATGTGAGTCTCGTCGCAATATGGTACTGTACGGGACTACAGCAGGACTCGTCATAACGAAAGTTTTGTTCAATATGTCCACACTCTTTACCCAATCGCATCGAATGTCGAGCCTATGTTCTATGAGATTTCTATGGCATTTAAATCGTATGACAAGCTCAGCTGACAAATACGCGCTACACTCTATAAATGCACGGAGCTTAATTTCTGGTTAATAGATGGTATTTAAATGTTTTGCAAAATTTAAGTACAGAGCATTGTTGTTCGAAATATGCTTTTATATTTAAATACCATTTATTATGTCATTGGGTTAAGAAAAATAAGTAAAGTAAAAGTTAAGTATAAGTATAAAGTATAAGTAAATAAAAAGTTACATCTCGCAATATGTAAAACTCATTTTACGAGATATTTGCTTGCTGCTGTAAGTTCAGTAGAGATGGTAAATGAAAAAAATATCTTTAATCAATTGATTTGATTAAAATTGATTAATCTAAATTGACCAGTTGCCCATTAAATGGGCTAAAAATAAAATAAAATACAAAAATAGCTTTAATTGTTTCTCACTGTTTAGATATAAAAATAATTCGTAATCTTCATGCCAACCTGATGCCAATTAAAAGAAAAAAAAATTATGAATATTTTTGCTTTGTTGTGAAATTGGAGACGAAGTACTGTTTTCACCACTACCAAAGAGTTTTTTAATTGATTGAACGACTGACACAAGGTTCGTTGTATCCGATAGCAAAACAGCGGTTTCAAAATCTGGAAATTTGGTATAACGACTGTATTTGAAACGGATTTTAAAATCATTAGTTTTAAAATATAGGTAAATAAATTTCTCTCAAAAGCGGTTGACGCGAATATGTGAATAAATGCAATATGGCTTTATTGTTTATCGAAATATTGTCAAATTTTGATGTACTTCGAGTATCGCGATAACAATATTTAAAATTCTGCTCTGTCCCCTGTATATCCCCTGTCAGCGATACTTTTTTTTCCTTCGCACGCGATATCACGAATTCCTAAAAGACATATCCCCCATTTATCAGTATAAAGCAGTATTTCTCCTAGTTACTGCATTTCTTTGATGTTTTTGCCCACTTATTTGTACAAAAACACAAGCCGAAAAATCTATCATAGAAGATTATCGCGTCTCTGCAAGGTCTTTAATATTAATAATGGTCTGTAATAGTATTTTTCAATACATGCCGATACATTTATACGATGCAGTTGGGATAAAACTTGAAGTTCATTAACATTCTGTTTTCTCATCTGCTACTGGCTTGTATCATCTATTAAGATATATTGAAGATATCGATATTCACTTCTTGATCGCCATAGCCGGTGATATCTGTGCGTGTTGATATTCCTGGATATCTTGATCGGAAAAGTTAGAGTGACAAGTGCGCGTATTGATATATCTCGATAGCTTGATATATTCTGTTACTATTGGGTGCTTATGATGTTTTTGGTAAATATCTGGATACTGTTAGTCTTTCTAAAATAGGGATATCTATTCATTCCTAGTTTAAAGTAGTATCACGATATATCATTAATATCAATATTAAGTTGGGGAATATCTTGATATTAAATATCTGATATCGCCCAGTCCTAAAATGCCATACGGATATTTTTATAGTATATGGTAACAAGTACCTCTTTGAATGGGTTATTGATACATTTTATCTCCATAAAATTTAACACTTATTTCGTAAATTTTTGCGCATCTACTTCTCTTATGTATACATGACAGAAGGCATTTCAAGCCATAACCACTTACCAGTTTAAAATAACTGTAATGATAATATAAAAATAAAATAAATACCCTATACGGAGTAATTATTTATTTAAAAATCTGTTTATTAGCCAGCATTTTAGTATATATGTTCCACGAATCAGTAATGTCATCAAGGAATCCAAAAGTAAACTGCAATAATTTAGTAGACGTGATAATCAGAAATTTGTTATTTGAAAATGGTACACGCATATATTTCTGTCGGTTTAGTACCATTTGAGGGGTTTCCCCTTTTAGGTGGTACTGGAGAAATGTCCATTCGGGCTTTGAGGGTTGTAGGCTAAGTATCTACTTTTTCGCCGACTAGTTGTTTTGCGTACTCTGGAATACCTGCTGTTATTGTTTGTTTAAAAATGGTCTTCCGATACAGCTGTGGGCCGGAGTTTACTGTAGGAAAAACCTTTCCAAAAATCTTAAATTTTTCTAACAATTTGGCAAGTTTACTGATATCTAAAAAATAGTATAGTATATGTAACACGACGAATGTTATGTTTATTAATTTGAACTGTGGAAGAATGATGAATTTACATATTGCGGATAACTGGATAATATGCTTCATAATTTAGAGCAAAAACTTCCTGAGAAACGAAATAACCGTGGATATTTACATATATCACTTATATATAGCTTTAAATGTATTTCAAAAATAATATTCGCTGAATGGTGACTGAAAGAGTGAGCGCTGCTCTCCGGTACCGGAGTTCGCAGGTTCGAATGCCGCAGCTGACATGGACGCTCGTAGCCGTTTGGAATCGGCTTTAAGCAGTAGGTCCCGGTCTCATTAGATTTCGTGACCAAAACAGTTGACCGTAGCACTCCAATCCAAACAAAAACCAAAAATAATATTCATATATCATACTCAGAATTTTCATACTTTTACTTCATAATTACTGTTAAAAGATGTTTTTCGTTATTTTAAAAATGTCTGTATTGAAATTTTATCTGAATCGCTTTAAATGTTTAAAAGAGTAGGTTTCACCATTTGCACCATTTACCCAAAGAAAATCCCGTTTTTCCTTATTGGATCAGGGGATAATTTTCACCTGTTGTGCCCCTGGTCACATGTCTTTTTCTTGTTTGTTTTTGTTAGTTACTAGAAAATAAAAGTCGGCAAAAGGGCTGGTGAACCGTAGGCTATTCCCGTTTCAAATAGTAGATTCTGAGATTACTAGAATAATACGAGTTCAATATAAAAGCATAAGCCGGAACGCCTGATTCTACGACCGTTCATTATGTTACTATTTGAGTAACTTAAATCAATTTTCGTGTCTGTACTACATTCCTGCATTCTAATTGTAATGGAACACATACAGAAAAAACTGGAGTAAAAGTCCTTAATTTGGGGCTGACGTTCTTTCCGTTTTAAAGAGAAATACGAGAACAAAAACAAGCCCTGGTTATGTCGATCCAGGCAATAAAATGGAAGTTTGCTTAAGTCTTTTGACGAGATTGTGATACTAAAAGAACAAGGCCATTCATGTCTCCCAACGATGCAAAGATTTCTCTTGAAAAGATGAAAAAACAAAAGTTGAAAAGATGTGAGGAATTAATACATATTCTCAACAGTACACTTAAAAAAATGGTGGAGGGTGTATTGGGTAAACAGCCTACGAAATCTATTTCGAAGCTAGACAAGTTTGCTTTGCCGTATATGAAATCACCTCCTACGGTCCTTCATGGCGTGGTACTACTGGATTCTCTGGGCCTAGCCCTCTAATCCAGAGATTTCTAACAGTAAGCACAAAAATGACAACGAGCGGAAATAAACAGCTAAGAGATGAAAGAAAGAGATAGTGTAGTGGATCTCAAACGGGACTAGATTCATATATACACCACCTCCTGAAACGGGATAATTTTCGTCTATTGGCTCAAACTGAGAACGTTTGAATCGGCATATTAGCATTCTATCTTAGGAAGGGATTAACAAAATGAAGCCTAACCGTTTGACAAAGTTCAATAAGCTATAAGAAAGAGAAAGTACTTGAAGTCGAAATTCTATTGTCTTTAATATTTTTACTGATTATTGGTACATTGAACTAATTTGATTAAAAAAGAGAGAGCTTCAAAAACTTAAATGCTACACAAAAAAAATTTAAAAATTATAAAAAATATAAAGACATAATAAATTAAAATTCAGCCTTTTCTCTTTTGCCAGTTCATCGTTTACGTCAGTTTCGTTATTTCGATGAATGTTTCAACAAGCTAAACAGACATTTTTCTTCTGTTGTGCTTTTTTAAAGTAGGTTTTCAGCCTACGTAACGCTGAACATTTCGCTTATGTGTTTTAGGGGAGGGTGTTATGGGTGAAGCCCGCACCCGCACAACATACGGACAAATCACTCTGCTCACACAATAACCATTACTCGAATGAAGTACGAAAGAAATTGTTGAGTGGTTGAGGTTAAGTTGTATAATTATGTTTACATTTTAATGCCTTGATGCAGACATGCCAACTACTCCGGATTCTGCGGAGTTGCTCCGGAAGAATGAGAAAATTTGATAACTCTGGACACTCCTCAGATTGCTCCGGAAAAGAACAAAATTTTTGAACGGCTAAAAGATTACAATTCAGCCATTAAATACAAAGTTTTACAAAAAATACTGCTGAATATTATTCTTTTTACACAGTAATGCTGCATGTTAAAGAGTTTTCAGTACTGTGTGGAAGAACCAAACTGAATTTAGGTCAAATTTTGGTAGACAAACTTTTCAACCCCTGCTGATAGAAAAATAGAAATATTTTAATCAGCGTCAGTGTTGATATAAGATACACTGTTCTGAAAAATAAGTTGTTAAAGCTTAAAAAAAAAGTACCTATACATTTTTATATGTATCAATTTTAATTTACATTTTACAATTTACTACCATGTAAATATTTTTAATCTAATTATAACTTAGAAACCAATAAGATATGTACTTATGTATAATCTGTATTTAGCATGTTAAAATTACTAACCACGCTGTTGCTCCGGACACAAGTGCCTGGATGTTGGCATGTCTGTTGATGTGAATTGAGGTATGTCTACTCTCCATCTTCCGCAGGAATGGATCTCGCAAACTTGCTAATCTTTAAAACATATTTTACAAACTATTATACGAAGTCTGCTAATCAAACTCCCACCAATAACCACTTGTTAATATAATAGTTTGTAAGATACATTTTAAAGATTTAGAAGTCGGTAGACAGACAGAACATGTCCTCCAATACGCTTTCTCTCTCAACCGGCATTCGAAATGGTGACGCGTCGGCAGATAATGCACTGACGGTGTGATCCACTATCAATAATTGGTATCCGATAGGATTCTTGTTTTTCGAACCTTACCCGCTAATAGTCCATGTTTTCGAAGTGAGATGCCGCTAATAATGAATACGTAATGAAAGCGACTTGACACTATACACCTGCCATTTAGTATATAACAGGTTATTTAGTATAATGATTAGATACAAATCACTTTTTTCATAATAGTAGGCATGTTCTGCCAGAATGGTAGCGTCGTTAAAGTTCCTTTAATGGTTAATTTACCAATTGATTCCTAATAATTAGCAATAATATATTCAGAATGATCCTACTCCATTCATTTCGAGGCTCATTTATACGTGTCGACGCTGTCTCTCGCACATATTTATTATATTTTTTAATTACGATAAATTATGTAAAATATGGATGTCTAACGTTTCTCTAATTTACGCAATCTGTGCAGCGATCTTCAATTTCTTCTTCTTTGGTACTACACCCTAGAGCAGAGTCTCTTAAACTGCAAGTTAGAACCTGCAGCAAGGTTCGCCAAAAATTTTAAGAATTTGGATATTTCTTTAACTTTTTTTATAATAATTTGACAATAAGCAAATATTTTTACACAATGTATCTGAAAATAGGTAAAGACAATACAAAGAAAAACGAAAACGCGTCGGCTTATACATACATACATACACACACACACACACATATATATATATATATATATATATATACACATATATATATACACATATATATATATACACATATATATATATATACACATATATATATATATATATATATACACATATATATATATGTGTATATATATATATATATATATATATATATATATATATATATATATATATATATATATGTATATGTATATATGTATATATATATATATATATATATATGTGTATATATATATATATATATATATATATATATATATATATATATATATATATATATAATGGAAACTTTTATTTTACTTGCTTTGGACGTGTCGGTGCCAGTTTGTCATAGGCCTTACGCATGCAATATGAGAGTATTTGGAAACACATGCGCACTCGGGTTTTCTCTATAGCGATTTTCCAAGTGGCTATACTTAATGAACAGACTGTAGTTAATGTTTGAATTCACCCAAGTAATTTAATTTTATTGTATTATATTAAGTTTGTTTCTTATTTAAAATTTTCATATTGTTCTGTCTAAAAGTTAAATTACCTAAAATTGCAACATTGAAGGAATTGACAGTTTCACTGACTGGTGTATCGGATTTGCGCAATGCTTATGGTGTCCACTCACCTATAAGTTTTACAGCAAACCAGGGCCGTCCCATTGAGTTTTTTCATCGGAATCTATTTGATGCAATGGGTTTCCAGTTTCTAACCTTTTAAGGGCCGGTCTCACCAAAGTCGTTTAACGCTAACCAAGATTAATCCCGGCTTAAACGGAGAATTGCGTCCTACCATTGGTTGGTGCCATGGATTAATCGCGGTTAGCTGTTAAATGACTTTAGTGAGACCGGTCTTAAGTCTTCCTCAAGCCATCTGAGTTGAGGTCTTCCTAGTGCTCCCAGGTTTATTCATCGGTTAAACACTAGAACTACCGATGTTAAATATATACTTAGTTTTACCTCACCCATTAAATTGACGGATTTTTGATCATGGCTTTCACTGTAACTTTTGACTTGGTTAATGTAAATAACAGAATATAATTTAACAAAAACAGCATTTAATGTAATAGATCATTAATTATTAATAAAAACAAACAAAAGCAGTTTCCAATGCTAAAATTTACAAAATTAAGGTTCATACTATTTTCCGAGATTGGACTTTTCACAGATTTTTCATTTCCCTAAGAACTTTATTACAACTGATAATGATTCCGTCCTGATTATGTTTACTAGTTAGACCATTCCGTTCTAACTGGAATCGTAATCGGAGCAAAATACATCCCGTTATAACGGCTGCCGAACATTTTGAATAATTCAAATTTGAAATTGCCAAAGTTGTCATTTTGACCGGTATAAATAAATATAGGTCATTATGGAAATTAAAGTGAGTAAAAATTGAATAGGAATTTTTGACTATTATTATATTTTATTAAAAGTTGTGTCATAAAATTCTAGAACAATACACAAATTATATCGAAATTTTTAAGCAGGAAATTTGAAAACCGTCAAAATGACGATCTTGATAATTCTACTGTTAATAACTTTGTTGTTTTGCTGTCATCTAAATAACTGTCCAGGGTACCTTATTCGATTTGATTCGTTAACAATGTTTGGCTGTTTATATCGATTTTAAATTTCATGACTGTAAACCTTCAAAATTGACTGTTCACTATTCTTTAGGTGTGCTTTTGTACCTATTTGCTGACTTTTGTTGAAGGTTTCAAAAACATCGCATTTTTTCCCCTCCATTCTGTTTTTTTTTTTCCCAATATGATTTCATCATCTAATTTAAATGGATTTTTTTTCTTTCAGTGCCATCTTCCGAACCTATTTTAAATGGTACAAAACGGGGTCCAGAGCAGAGCGGCGGGAATGCTTCAGCAGTGCCTTGTGGGAGGTTCTTTTTTTTGCGTGTAAAATTACGAAATGACCGGTGGCGACCTCTTTTCTTTTGTTCCACGTTTATATTATGTGCTGTATACCCTTCTGTTTGTATCATACCATTGTTGTGTTCCATTAAATGTTTTCATTTCTTTTTGTATCGTGGAGATTTATTTGTTTTGTTTCTTTGCGACGAAAACCTTCAGTTATCCTCAAAGATGAAATCCTTCCTGCAAATCATCACGGGAACAAACAACTAAACTTGGTAGAAATAACATATGTTCATACCCAAACATCCTTTAAGTGATTAGGGTCTGTACTGATAGATATTAGCTGTAGAGCATTGTAGAGTTGTAAAAGCCTTTAGTGTGGTTCAAGTTGAAACTTATGTGCACTATAATTTCTTTTAAAACAGAACGAGTGTTTACTCATTCTACTTGAATGATAATAAAAGGTTTACATGCTCACCAGCTTCTACAAATACTCCAAAATCAACAATTCCTAATCTAAAACATTATCCTCCAGTAAAAAATAGTCATCAACTGTATTTATACAGTTCTAAAATTTGCATACACTGTAGTGAGAAGTTGAGAATGCATTCATGACCAAATTGAAGAGTGGAGACGGTTCGGAACGAACTCAACACCTTGGTAGTTGTCAAGCATGTACCTTCCCTATAGAGAAAGTGCATGTTTGTAAACAAATACGAGTGCTGACTACAACTGAACGTTTCGTTGGCAAAACATTGCTTGTTTCCATTGTATTTTATGAGCTTCTATATGGATCACGTATACAATAAAACTAAATTTTATTTAAGGGAAGGGGAAGGAAACATCAGAAACTGGCCAAGTAATTCAAAATAGATTATTTTAGTACGCACAAAATTATATATTTTAAAAAAGATTAAACAGTTTACACAGTATTAAGTCTCATAATCAAAGTATAACTACTTTGATTATGTTAACAGGCATACTAAACTATCACATAAATAAGAATATAATGAAATTGTGCAAAACCTGATCATTTTGAGGACAAAAAATAATTACATTTATAGATACAGTACTTCGCACAAAAGCATAGAAAATACATTCGAAATATGAAAAACAATAATAATAAAAAATTCTTAGATCATAATAATTTTATATAACCTATTACATTACAGTAAGGTTAACGATTTATTACCACTCTGAAAATGTTTGCCGCAAATTCTCGAATAAGAACTTGGAGTTCAGTTTTGCCTTTTCATAGCTTTTATCCAAAGTGCTGTGGTGTAGTACATTGCTGTTGTTATTTCAAAGCATTTTATAACTTAAGTTTACTTATATCGTCTTTAATTATAGTAAAATGCCACTGATCTATATTACAACATTCAAATATTGAACAAAAGACAAGGAAATATGCTAAAAAAAATATTAAAAAAAATTAATAATTAAAACAAGCACTCCACGTGCAACGCCTAAAAAAATTGCCAATAGTCCAAGGGAACGTTGCATTATTTTCTTTCCTTCTTTCTACTCAGGCAACCCATACTTTTTCCATTATGCTGTGCTGATGCGTTCGTTGTTCCACTGTCCTTTGCACAATGCGTCCTTTCCCGGCTCTGCCCAGAAGGACCGGGACTCCAAGGATGGTCTCGAATCTCCTCCTGGAGACCAATCACAACTCTTCAAAATTTGGTGAAGTTTAAGTGCAATCGTTTTCACTGGCCACACCACACGCTTCCTGGAGTCGCGAAAAAACTTGGGCATTCAACCCACAATGTGTGAGTGCGGCGAGGAAATCAGTTTCGCAAACCTTATATCAAACATAGCTGCACTCTCACACAAAGCATTCGCAATGTAGGATCTTTAGGAAAGCAATAAAATCCAATATTTTCACTTTTTTTGAAACGCTTAGTACAGCCATACGTACAACAGCTTGTTACTATTTTCAGATAATTGACAAAATTTAAACCCCAATAACAAGCACAATCCGTAGGAAATTCAAATGTTTTGCCAACGATCAAGTTGAGCTGCAATTTTTGCTGCACCTGACGTCATACGCACATTTTCTATTGGATTCATTTTTTTTTTTTGGGGGGGGGGGGGGGGGGGGGGGGGGGGGGGGGGGGGGGGGGGGGGGGGGGGGGGGGGGGGGGGGGGGGGGGGGGGGGGGGGGGGGGGGGGGGGGGGGGGGGGGTTTTTTTTTTTTGGGTGGTCGTTCTCAATGTTTACTTGTGGGGAAAAATAACATTCCCTCTGCCTGGCTTGCATTTAAAGAATTATTTTTAAAAGTTATACCATGTGAAAGAACAGCAAAAATAATAATAATAATAATTTTTTTAAATTTATCTTTGTTAAATGTTTTTATTTGCTTTAAAAAAAGACTATGCCAAAAATTCTCGCAAAAAGTTCAAAATTAAATATATTTTTCACGGTGCTTTTTAAAAAAGAGAAAAATAGCATTTTAGAAAATTGTGCTGCTCTATCACATGGTATAATTTTGTTTAAAAGGTCATACGACTGTTAAACTGACAAAAAATTCATTTTTTTTAGAAAAATATATGTGAAAAGCATTTTCTTGTATATTTCCTAAAATATGTTTCTTTTTGCAATAATAATTTTTAAGAGAAAAAATTCACTTTTTTCAAATTTTTTAAAAATATACATGTATTTTAAATAGGTACAAATTTAGGTTCCAAGTTATTTTAAAATATTGTAGTATGTTTTAAAGCTAACAGTTTGTACTACATTTTTTTATATTTTTAGTAATACTACGCGCTAGCCTTGATATCAATCATTTTCATTAACAACAAAGTGTCTCTTATTTAAAACTTTCTAACGAAAATATTTTTTTTATATTTTGAAATGAGATTTGTGTGTAAATATAATAATTTGTTATAACTATGTTTTAAAGAAATTACATTTGTAACACTCGTAATTTTCAAGCTGTGAGAAGTCAAAAATGATAATTACTTAAAAATTTTTAAACTTTTTAATGAATTTTTTAAATGCGAGCTGGCCAGGGGCGATTCATTTGTCCCTTAGATTAACAATGAGCAAGAGGAATTCAATAGGAAAGGTATACCACAGAAAGGCTAAGAAAACTGAGAAGTTTTGGGCCTCATACAATATCAACATCTTTAAGAACTTCAATATTTTTAACAAAATTTCTCAATTAAAATATTACACTAATTTAAACTCCATGCTTATCCTCTTGCATTACAAAAAAAATTTCTGCATTATTTTCATTTTTTTTAAATTTATTGATATTTAAATAAATAACAGGGTTCCCACGGTCCTTAAAAGTCCTTAAGAACTTCTTAATTTTAGTTTTCATTTTTAAGGGCCCTTAATACTATTTAATTTTTGTAAAAGGTCCTTAAAAACTCCTTAATTTTTAAATTGGAATTAGATCCATTTCTCCATCGACGAGATCCGCAGTCTCATGTGATTTCCTGTCAGTTTTCTTACATGACAAATATATAATCTTTCGTATACTTAAAAAGTTTAAAGTATAAAGTCAGCTGCCCTTTGCTAATAGCTAACAGTCATGCAGATTTTAATTAAACGAAGCATGGAAGATGGGGGTTTGTAGATATTTCAGTTACTTATGGAAGTTTAATTTTCCTTGCATTGAATGTAATAGAAAAGTCTAAAATTTTTCTTTCAGGCAACGTCGGCTATAATCAGCTAGTATTTATATATATATATATATATATATATATTATTTTATATATATATTATATATATTTATATATATATATAAATATATGTTTATATTTTTATGTATATATATATATGTATATATATGTATATATATATATGTATATATATATGTATGTATGTATGTTTATATATATGTTATATATATGTATACATATATTGTATATATATGTATATATATGTATATATATATACATATTTATACATATATATATGTATATATTTACACATATATGCATATACATACATATATTTATATACTTATATATAACATATATATATATATATATATATATATATATATATATATATATATTATATATATATATATATAACTGATAATTATAGGGCTTGATATAATGGCATTAAATGATCGAAAAAGGGACGGGGTGGATTTTGAATGTTTTAAAGAGGACAGTATTTTTCACTGTGATACGAAGCTTATTCATACCAATTTACTTCAGAATTGGATCTATAGTTTAGGAAAAGATAAACTTTACTTGCTTTGAATTTTGAAAACCGTAACTCATCAAAAATCCAATATGGATGCTCTATCCATTCCAGGTCCAACAGCTTTATAACTTCGAGGACAGACGGACAGATAACTTAGGCTATTATTACATTACGAGAAGGAAGTTTAAGGATACACAACATGAAATGTTTATGTAGTCAGGGACATCCGTAAAGCAATACGTGAAATTAATAAAATAAAAATAATAAAAATTATAAAAAGTTGAAAAAATAGTAAACATTTATTTTAAAAATAATAAAACAACTTTCGGAATAAGAATTGGATTTCGAACTCGCTTTCAATTTTGCTAACCCTAACTCATGAAAAATCCAATATGGATGCCTGTGTCCATTCCAGGTACAACCGCTTCAGAAATTCGCGGACAGACAACTTAGGCTATTATTATATAGGAGATAAGTTGTAAGATATGTGCGCAAACTAAATGAATATGAATTGATTACGCTATCTCAAATGTTTTGTGACACGAGGACTAACTAAATGAATATGAAATTTGACAAAAAACATTTTGAAGTTTAAACTAGGTAGAAGCGTGACACATATTGCAAATAACTTTTCTTCGTAACAATGACGTAGCCAAAAATTTCTTTCAGGAACAGTCCAAAGTCTTAATTTAAATTACAGTGAACTCTTAATCTCATAAACTAACATATAACCCGTCATATGACGGGATCCGTATAGCTTTTAATTTTTCAGAATTGTAAAGTATCTTACAACGCAGGTCAAAAAAGGGTTTGTTTATTGGCTGAGAATTATCTTGCAATAAAAAATAATCGATGATTAAATTTAAAATACACAAACCTATTATATTTACAAATATAAAGAAAATTTTTTATAATATCTAATTTCAGATAAAACAAATTACAGATGATATTTAAAAATTTATAATGTAAAATTTACCGGTAAATAAATGCTTAAATATTACTATTTTAGAACAATTAAAGTATATAAAATACATCTATACCTTTAAAAGGATTGTTGATTAACCACTGCTATTTAACTTTTAAAACTGCTAATTTTCGAGTATTATCACAGAGTTCAAGTACAATAAATATTTTATAAAGCATATAAATATCGAAAAACATATAAATATCTAAAGCATATAATTATCTAATAAATAACTCGGGGGAGGGGAAAGTTATGTATTTTCAAGGTATTATAAATATTTTCTTCAGAGATGCATACTTTCTTATGTATCAAATGTAACAGTGATATTTTTCGATTAAATTGGTGACTAATTTGAAAAAAAAAGTATAATATTTTTAAAATACTTAATAATTATATTACTTTAAAAATTAAATTTAATTTGAGAAATTTTATACATTTTTTAATTTGACATTAATATTAAAGGCAATAAAATTGTATTGCTATTTAAAAATGTATAAATAATTAAGTAAAGCCATTTAAAGATTTTAAATTTCTTTTCATCATATTTAAAATATCTAAGAATTGATTTTGTTTTGGTTTGGTTTTGGAATGCTACGGTCTACTTTTTGCAACACGAAGGCTAATGAGACCGGTCTCACAAAAAATACCTCCTCTAATTTTTATTTTAATATTACATCCGTCTCTATTTATAAAAAACGATGCAACTACAAATGTGTATGTATATGATATATGTATATTTATTTGACTTGTTTGTGTTTACAAACAAAAGAGCTGTGTTTAGCATGAATAAAGTATTAATACATGTTAAGTAAAATTGGAAAAAAAATATAAATGATTTTACACACCTTTGGGTTTTAATTCCTCGTATTTCTGCTCCCATAAAATCCGGGTTTTTTGCCAAGAAAGAAAACATTGACATGCTGTCAATTTTCGGGAGGTTGTCTGATTGGTAAATCCAGGTAGAAGAGACATTTATGACAAATTGAGATAACTAAGCTATCTAGATCGATAAAATAAACCTTCAGGTTTAAATAAAAATAAATTTTGATAGCTAGAAAATTTCAGGAACTTGCAAAAACAAAATCGGAAAATAGTTTTCGCTTAAAAGCAATACAAAAATATTGGTCTGCATGAACGATGACATCACAACCAATCACGGAGCTTTTTGATGTCACGTGATTTTCGCTTAACTTTAAAATTAATTTTTTAAATGATGGACCCAGTTTTTTACATTTTTGAGAACATTTTTGGAATCTACGAGTCTGAAATTACCAGAAAAACACTAAGTTGTTCGAATCCCCCACATGTGCAAATTCCTCATTGTAAAGTATCTTATAAGGCAGGTCAAAAAAGGGTTTGTTTATTGGCTGAGAATTATCTTGCAATAAAAAATAATCGATGATTAAATTTAAAACTATCACATATGTACCTAATCTATTATTTAAGCCAAATATAAAAGAAAATTATTTACATAATATCTAAGTTCAGGGATAAAACGTATGGAAATAATGCAGATGATATTTAAATAATTTATAATAAGAAATGATTAAATGGGATGGTCAAAGGAATGACGTCATAAGGCTAAAAAAATGTTACTTTACCTATTTATTACGTGATAAATTTATAAATTTAAACGCATGCTCTTAACTGAGGAAAATAGGAGACTTGAAATCATGGCATTAAAAGCTCGAAAAGGGGGGAAGAGCTAGATTTCGAACCTTTTGCAGACTATAGTATTTTCCGTTCTGATAAGAGGCAAATTTATACTAATTTATTTTAAAATCGGATCGATAGTTTAGGAGAAGATAAAGTTTACTCGCTTTGAATTTTGCTAGCCCTAACTCATCAACAATCGAATATGGATGCCTTTATCCATTCAGGTCCAACCGCTTGATAAATTCGAGGACAGATAACTTAGGATAGTATTACAAAGGGGATAAGAATTAATTGTACACACACAATGTACATAGATATATCTTATACATCCCTCTACAGTTTTACATTCATACGTAATTTTATTGCATCTTAAAAAATAAATAAATCTGTATATATTGCCGAACGTTAGCCGAATGGTCGAGAAAATGGTATAACGGTAGAGTGCTGCTCTTCGGTACGATTCGCGGGTTCGAATCCTCTTGATGGTTTGTATGTTTGTAGCCGTTCGGAATTGGCTTTAAGCAGTAGGTCCTGGACTACTTTGCCCCTCTGTAGCAAAATAGTAGATACTAGCTCTCCAAACCAAATCAAAAACTGTTAAACTTGTGGATTATTTCTATTTTTAGAAGATTGTAGAGAAAAGAAAGAACGTGAATTCGTAGAAAAGAAGAAACAAATTATTAATGCCGCTCAGTTAGAAAAAGAAGAACTTGAACATTTCGTGAAAAAAAAAAGCATCGTAAAGCTTATTATTTAAGCCGTTTAAATTTCATATTAATAAAGGATTAAGTTACGTAAAAGTTTAAGCATATTCAGATATATCTTTTTTTTCTTTATGAATTCATAATAATGCATTTACTTTTATTTATATATCAAGGAAAAGACGTTGGAAAAATATTTAATCCAATAAATAATATATAGATAGATAGATTTCATAGCAATTTATTGTGCTACAGCTGGATTTGTTTTTCTAAGCTGCTTGTTGTAACTTTATTTTGTGTTAATTTTATAAAAATGATCAATAAAGGCTATTAGAATATACTACTTTTTAATCAACAACTCTGCTAATACTGATAATAACTAATACCGCATTTAAATTTAATTACATCTGAGATAATACTCGCATCATTTGGTCAGGTAATTTTGTAAGTTTTGCTCAGGGAAAGTCAGTGAATTTAAAAATACATTTATCAATACATTGTACGTTTGTTTTACATTCGAAGATTTGACCAGGTTAAGTGTGTAGTAAATACTGGAGCATATTCAATATATGCATCAATACTCACCAGACGAATTTAAACTAAAATAATTTTAAGTATAAGTAGGAAAATAAAGTAAATATCAGAAAGTGTCGTGTCGTTTAATTAGGGCGAAAGTAATGGTGTCCAAATACGCAGAAAGAGTCTACAAATTATTATATAAAATTTTTAATAATGAAAAATTTATTTGTCTTGACACTCCATAAGCTAAAAAAATTAAATGCGATTCTGTTTTAGAATTTTGTGACTTAGTCTACTAAACTACAAAGTCTTGTCACAGAGTTCATGTCTAATTATATGGAAAGTAAGAGAATTTCTAAGTGGTCTATCTAAATTGATTATCTAAAATTAGAGATATTTACTAATATCTTCTAAAAATCAGAGAAAAATCCAGAATTAAATAAAAAATAAATAATTTAGAAGGTCAAATTTGTGAATTGTTTCTAAATTTAGAAAGTAGTAGAGGAAAGAAATATATGAATTAGTAAAAAAGAAGTACAAATTATAAAAACCGCTCAGTTAGAAAAAGAGCACTTGAACTAAATTCCGTGGGAAAAAAGTCATCGTAAATCTTATTATTTTAACCTTTTAGATTTGATAAAAATAAAGGTTTAAGTTAAGCAAAAGTTTAAGCATATTTTCATATATCTTTTTTCTTTCTGTATGAATTCATAATAATGTATTTACTTTTATTTGTATATTAAGTGAAAGATGTTGGCAAATTATTTAATTAAATAAAAAAAAATATATAGATAGATAGATATATTTCATATCAATTTATTGTGCTTTATTGTTTTTCTAAACTTCTTGCTATAAATTTATTTTGTGTTAATTTTATAAAAATTAATCAATAAAGCTATTAGAATATACTACTTTTTAATCAATGACTCTTCTAATACTGATAATAACTAATACCGTATTTAAATTTAATTACATGAGATAATAGTGCGTGACATATGGTCAAGGAATTTTGTGAGTTTTGCTTAGGGAAAGTCAGTGAATTCTATGACACGTTTTGCTGGGAATCCTGTAGCAGCCTGTTTTATAAAATGAATCGAAATTCTTTAGGAAAAAAAGAAAAAGGAGAAAAAATGAAAGTAAATCTTGCGTAGTGAGATGAAGTATAATCAATTTCGCCATTTTTTTGAATGGTTTTGATTTAATCATACAAGCTAGGAGTACTCTTAGATGATGCATGAGTGGTAAAATTTTAACAATTATAGTGTTAACTATTTTCCCGAAACTTTGCTTTCTTTTCGAGTGTTATAGTCTTTTAATACAGTCTACAGTCTTATACAGTTTATTCTATTTATTCATTTACTTTTGTTGCTACAAGAGGACTAATGAAACCAAAACTCAATGCTTAAAGTCGATTCATTTAACCTCCATGCCAGCAGTGGAATTTGAAAGCACGAACTGCAGTATTGGACAGCACCGCTTTACTCATTTGTCCATCTAAAGTGTGGATGTAACTTCTGAAAAATAATTATCAGTATAAAATGTTGCGTGTTACTATTTATAAAATTTATTTTTGATGTAAAAAAGCTGAAGAGTCATAGTTAGTAGGGTTCGACATCGAAAAATTCAAAAGGGCTTAATCAATCGCATTGGGCTTAAATAAATTTAAAGAGATCATTCCGAAATATAGATGTTGCATGTAGATAAAATCCATCTATTATTATTAGTTGTTGAAATATACATCTTTTAAATTAATAACTTTGGTAATGCTGAAAACTAAGTAATATCACTTTTAAATTTAATTACATCCGAGCTAATAATGCGTGTCATTTGGTCACGTAAAATTACTGCTGATTCACTAGACCTGTATTATTTACTTCTTTTAAATTAATAAAGCTTTTTAAATTAATAACATTAGTAATGCTGATAGCTAAGTAAAACCGCTTTTAAATTTAATTATACCTAAGCTAATATTGCATGTCATTAGGTCAGGGAAAGTCACTGCTGATGATTTACTAGACCTGTATTATTTATTTTTTAAGTTAATAATGCTTTTAAATTAATAACTTTGATAATGCTGATTACTAAATAATACCACTTTTAAATTGAATTAAATCTGATCTAACATTACGTGTCATTAGGCCAGGGAAAGTCACTGCTGATGATTTACTAGACCTGTATTATTTATTTCTTTTAAGCTAATAATACTTTTAAATTAATAACGTTAGTCATGCTGATAACTAAGTAATACCACTCTTAAATTGAATGAAATCTGAGCTAACATTGCGTGTTATTAGGTCAGGGAAAGTCACTGATAATGCTTTTAAATTAATAACGTTAGTAATACGGATAACTAAGTAATACCACTTTAAAATTTAATTACATCTGAGCTAATATTGCGTGTCATTAGGTCAGGGAAAGTCACTGCTGATGATACACTACGAAGTCGGTGAATTAATTCCTCGTACATGCATTATTTACTTCTTTTAAATTAAAATTGCTTTTAAATTAATAGATTTCGTAATGTTGATAACTATACTACTTTTAAATTTAATTTTACCTGAGATAATATTGGATGTCATTCAGTCAGGGAAAGTCAGTGAATTAATTTCCCAGATCTTCATTATTTACTTCTTTTAAATTAATAATGCTTTTAAATTAATAACTTTGATAATGCTGATAATTAAACAATACTAACTTTAAATTTAACTACATCTGAGCTGATATTACGCATCATTTGGTCAGGAAATTTTGTGAGTTTGGGTCAGGGAAAGTCAGCGAATTCATCAGACTTGTATTAACACTTGTAAAGCTAAAACGTGGTCCATAGAATTTGAAACCAAACCCAAAGGTGGTGAATTAATTTCCCAGACCTTCATTATTTACTTGTTTTAAATTAATAATGCTTTTAAATTAATAACTTTCATAATGCTGATAATTAAACAATACTAACTTTAAATTTAACTACATCTGAGCTGATTTTACGCATCATTTGGTCAGGAAATTTTGTGAGTTTAGGTCAGGGAAAGTCAGCGAATTCACCAGACTTGTATTAAAACTTGTAAAGCTAAAACGTGGTCCATAGGACTTGAAACCAAATGCAAAATCGGTGAATTAATTTCCCAGACCTTCATTATTTACTTGTTTTAAATTAATAATGCTTTTAAATTAATAACTTTCATAATGCTGATAATTAAACAATACTAACTTTAAATTTAACTACATCTGAGCTGATTTTACGCATCATTTGGTCAGGAAATTTTGTGAGTTTAGGTCAGGGAAAAAAAAGCGAACTTGCATTACCACTTGTAAAGCTAAAATGTGGTCCATAGAACTTGAAACCAAACCCAAAATATTCCACATTTCGGTTAATTGCCTCGCCCTATCGGTTTTACGTCATTATATCCTCCATTTGCTCGTTTCAATGGAAACTATATGTTCGAAAGATAGCCGCGTTCGCAGTTTTTGACTCTCACAAGTAAGAGAGCGTACACCTCCAGGACACGCTCTAGTTTGATGTTGACCTTCAATCTCCAATGTCATCGGTGGCGGAAGTCTTTTGGCTTCGCAGCTGCCGCGAAATTGCTGTTACCGCGAATGCCGTGCAAAACTCCACGGAAATTCTCTCTTTTTAGTTTCAAGGATGATATTTTTTTTCTTGCCATTATTATTAGTGCAAGATCGTAAGCAAAAGGCTATAACTCCCTCCCCCAAAGTCCAAACGGACCATCATGAAGGCCAAATCGCGAAGCTTGCAGCGACATTCATGAAAATGATGGTTGATACCAAAATTAAGTTTGTTATATTTAACTAGCATATAGCCCGTCATATGACGGGATAAGTAAAATTTTTAATTTTCCAGAATTGTAAAGTACCATATCAGGCAGATAAAAAAAATGGTTTGTTTTATAGCTGAGAATTATCTAAAACACGATTAATAACTTGTTCATATTTATACTCCTATAAATTTTCCCGATACTGTGAATGCAGTTTAGAATCACGTTGAATTCATTTAGAAAGATAATTCAAAGTTTCCTTCGAAATTGTAGTCGAAATTATCCTTAAGTTCTTCTAAATTTTTTCCCACAGTAATTAAGGGAAGTAAAGGAATAAAACTATCGTTTCTACTACACCCTGGAGGTAAATAGAATTTGTTGTTATTACCTGTGATAAAATTTTCATTGCAACAAGAATAATCGATGATTAAATTTAAAATTATCACATATACCTAATCTATTATTTAACCAAATACAAAAGAAAATTATTTATGTAATATCTAAGTTCACCGTTAAAACGTATAAAAATAATGCAGAAAATATTTAAATAATTTAAAATAAGAAATATCGAGTTTTGTTGTGAAATTGGAGACGAAGTACTGTTTTCACTACTGTTAAAACAAACACTTTTTTTTTTAATTGATTGAGCGACCGACTGACAAAAGGTTCGTTGTATCCGATAGGAAAACGGCAGTTCAAACTCTATGATGCAATCAAGAACCCTATGATGCAGGTAAAAAAAATGGTTTGTTTTTTTGGCTGAGAATTACCTTTCGACAAAAATAATCGATTAAAATTATCACAGATGTACTTAATCTGTTATTTAAGTCAAATAAAAAAGAAAATTATTTACGTAATATCTTAGTTTAGTGATAAAACGTATGAAATAATGCAGAAAACATTTAAATAATTTACAATAAGAAATGATTAAATGAGATGGTTAAAGGAATGACGTCATAATGCTAGAAAAAAAATGTTATTTTTACCGATTTATTATGTGATATAAATTGATCAATTTAATCGCTTGCTCTTAAAATGAAGCTTGATATAATGGCATTAAACGCTCGAAAAGGCAACGGGGTGGATTTCGAACGTTTTAAAGAGGACAGTATTTTTCGTTGCGATACGAAGCTTATTCATACCAATTTACTTTAGAATCGGATCTATAGTTTAGGAAAAGATAAACTTTACTCGCTTTGAATTTTGCAAACCCTAACTCATCAAAAATCCAATATGGATGCTCTATCCATTCCAGGTCCAACAGTTTCATAACTTCGAGGACAGACGGACAGATAACTTAGGCTATTATTACATTACGAGAAGAAAGTTTAAGGATACACAACATGAAATGTTTATGTGGCCAGGGACATCCGTAAAGCAATACGTGAATTTAATAAAATAAAAATTATAAAAAGTTGAAAAAATAGTAAAAATTTATTTTAAAAATAATAAAACAACTTTCGGAATAAGAATTTAAAAGAAAAAGCAGAAAATATTAAATTTATTAGACATTAAAAAAAATTGGCTGCGTCGGGGATAGAACCGTCAACCCGAGATATACGACGATCAAGTGGGTAGACTTTCTACCAAACGTACAACGCCTGCACGTTGTGAGCGAACTAATTAGAGTATATGAAGGTTCAAGTAGAAACAGTCCAGAAATTTAAATATTACTCTCCGCCTTTGCTATCCTATCAAGAATGAATTTCGTACAGAATAAGAGGAAGGATAAGGCTTGAAATAACAGCATAAAATGCTCGAAAAGGGGGGCTGGGGTGAATTTCGAACTCAATTTCAATTTTGCTAATCCTGACTCATGAAAAATCCAATATGGATGCCTGTATCTATTCCAGGTACAACCGCTTCGGAAATTCGCGGACAGACAACTTAGGCTATTATTAAGTACTAGCATATAGCCCTCATATGACGGAATCAGTAAATTTTTCGTTTTCTAGAATTGTAAAGTACTCTATGAGGCAGGTAAAAAAAAAAAATGGTTTGTTTTTTTGGCTGAGAATTATCAGGTACACGCTCAATAATTTGTTTATCTTCATACTCCTCTAAAGTGTCTCGATACTGTAAATTCAGTTTAGAATTCCTTTAGATAATTCAAAGTTTTTTTAGCTAAGTCGAAATTATCATTAAGTTCTTCAGTTTTTTTTCCCCCACAGTAATTAATTCAAGTAAAGGAATGTAACTATCACCCCGGCAGGCATAGGCCTGGATTGCATGGGCCGAGACCTCTAATCCACAGATATCTTTCAATAAACACAAAAATGATGGCGAGCAAAAAAATTAACAGCTAAAAGGTGAAAGGACACATAAAAATAGACGAGAAGAAAGTTTAAGAATAGAAAACATGAAATGTTTATGTGGCCAGGGACATCCGTACAAAATACGTGAATTTAATATAATAAAAATAATAAAATCATAAAAGTTGAAAAAAATAGTAGAAATTTATTTTAAAAATAATAAAGCAACTTTTGGAATAAGAATTAAAAAACAGCAAATATTAAATTAATTAGACATTTAGAAAAATTTGGCAGCGTCGAGAAGTACGACATCCAAATGGGCAGACACTCTACTGAGAGTGCCATGCGTACGCGTGACGAAGAAACTAAATAAAGTATATGAGGGTCGCGTACGTGATAGAATGGACAGCAGAGGCTTTAATATTGATAGTGATTATTTGGTGGTATATATGAATGATATCCAAAATGATAAATTTAATCTCCTGCTCTTAACAGGGGAGATTAAGGTTTGAAATAATACCAATAAACGTTCAAAAAGGGGTGATGGGGTGGATTTCGAACTCGCTTTGAATTTTGCTAACCCTAAGTCATAAAAAATCCAATATGGATTCCTGTATTCATTCCAGGTACAACCGCTTCAGAAATTCGCGGACAGACAACTTAGGCTATTATTATAAAGGGGATAAGTTCAGGGTGTCCGGCAACCGGGAATTATCAGGAAAGTCGTGAAAATGTTTTTAAAAGTTATGATATTTTCTTGAAAAAAAGAAAGTCTGAAAAATAACGAATTTCGCCAATCAGAATTACAAAGGCAAAAATACTCTCCAATCGCAGACCTCTTGTGCATTTTTTAAAAATGTTTATTCGCCGTCAAATGAGAATATGGAGAAAAGGAAAAAGGAATCTTAAAAAAAAAAAAAATGAAGCAATTGAAGCTCAAAAGAAAAATCCAAATTGATTAAAAAGCAATTGGAACAAAAAAAATATCAATAATCAAAGAAGCTAACAAGGAAATGAATGCTATCATGGAGCAAATTCAATTTTTTAAATAATAATGTGCAATTTTTAACTAATATATTAGGATGCATTATTTAAATATAAATAAAATGGGAAAAAGAAACGCTGCTAGAGTTGTCATAGTTTTTCTTATAATTATTTTAACGAAATCGATTAATCCTCTATTCCTTACGCAGGTTATTCTAGACACCCCAAAAACAAACAAAAAAATATTTCTAAATTTTAAATGCAATGGAATTTAATTTGTTTATGTTAAAATTTGTAACTTTCTTTATATATACAATTACATATAAAAAAGTTTTATAAAAGAAGTGACAGACATTGTTTATTTAAAGTGCGAATTTATCGAGAATATGATACAAATTACAGGGAAATATCAGAGAATTTCTAAAGGGTTTTTCCCTGAACATCCTGATAATATTGTTGATTGATTTGTTAATTATTATTATTGTTAATATAATAAATATTTCTGTGTAATAACAAATTTTGAACTATTTTATTGTTAATTGGTGATTAATAAATAATCAGGACCGGTTGGGTTTTAACCGAATGAGTGCTAAATTTGTTATCTGGGTTTATCATCCTAGTCGCCTTTATCATTAACCCCTTCCGGTACGATTTAATAATGAAAAACTGTGCGTGAAGTAACCATTTATTTTTTATTTAAAAAACTTGTCTTATTTTACAATTCTTACATATTCTTAATTAAAATCCACTTTTTACATAGTGTTAAGTATCAGAAAAGGTAAAATTAAGATAATAGTCTTCGAGCTAGTGGTACTTTTCAAAACAAAGTGCAAAGGAATTCTGAATTGTTTACATCGCCAGGGAGTCTCACTTCTAATTTGATTCTTGTAACACACACGGCATTTCTTAGTAGGTATTCTTTTATTCTGACTCATCAATTTGGCAGTGACTTGTACCAAGAAACTTTAAATAAATAATATGTAATAGTGACCTGGGATTTCCACAAATAACAAAAGTGTTGCTAAATTCAGTACACTAGAAATTTTAAACTAAATTAATTATCATATTTATCAGTAACTTTAGTCGCATGACGAGTGTAGCTCGTCATTGTGCGGTATGGAATGAAAAACCAATGACGAGCTAGACTCGTCATTTTACCGGAAGGGGTTAAGGAATCATATTAGATTCCTGAATTAAACAACATATATACCCTTACTTTTATGAATGTTTCGTAAAATGGACTACATATAAATATATGTATGTAATTGGTGTTTTTTACCCACTACAAATTTAGAAGGATATCCGTACTAAACAAAGAACAGTCGTTAAGCCATGAAAAACTAAGTTTTTCTCCCGTAGTTTTTCTGATATTCTATAAAGCTCAACTAGAAAATCAGACTAAGGGCCAAATTCAAGATAAACGCCTATTTGGTTTGTAACACTACAGTCTGTTTTAGAGCGCTACGATCTACGAACATCCAAACGTCAGTGGGATTCGAACCTACCGGAGTTCGTCAGTTCGAATCCCATTGTGGCATGGATGTTCGTAGCCGTTCGGAATGGGCTTTAAGCAATAGGTCCCGGTCTCATTAGACCTCGTATTGCAAAAGTAGACCGTAGCGCTTCAAACGAAACCCAACTACACCCAAAACTTGCTTACCTCTGCAAATTTGCTGATGGAAGGTAAAATACGCGTTTGACGAATTTGGCCCTAAATTTCATTGGCTCCTAGAAGTCAATTAAATTGCTTTTAGGATTTTTGCTGAATCCCTTCAATTCTTACTGATAGAACTTACTTTTCTCCCATAGTGTTATGTATAAAAAAATAGTTTGTTCTTGAATTCTGTAGTATTTTAATCCTTTAACTTAAGTTTAAAGTATATTGTATTAATTAAAATGTTGTATTCTGTGCTTCTTCTCACTGAACTCATGGTTTCTAATTTTATTTTATTATTTTTTGGCATTGTAACTTCTGTTAGTAAAATTCTCAGTCCTCATTATCGTACTTAACACATTGACGGACAATAGGAATAAGTTCGAAAATTAACACTATATATTTTGTAATTTTTAGAATATTAGAAGTATAGTTTTACTCTTCCTGCTTAAAAAAACTAAATTTTGATTAATTCAGCACCTTTAATTAGGTTGCGGCTATAACAGTCATGGCGTCAGCGTACTCTAGATACTATGTAAAGGGACGATGGCGGCTATAACAGCAAAAATTTTAAAACGGGAATGACAAGTTTAATGACTCAAATAAGCAATTTTTTGTGTGCAAAAGTATTTTTGGGAGTTTTACAAGAAATGTTAGTTTATAATCAAACAAAAATAAATAAATGACAAAAAAAATTATTAGTAATTATTACACAATATTTTAGGTATGCTATGCTTCAAACCATAGTGCAGGACACAGTGCAGGTTTTGACTGTTATTACGGTTTTCGTCATTTAAGACTGTCAACATTTGTAGTAAAAACTAGTAAGTACACGATTTTTAATAGGTTTAAAAAATCTAGCAAATGCACATTGGAAAAATTTAAAGGAGTGGCTTCCGACCCCTTAAACCGTATGAATATGCCCTTGGCTTCTAAGGATCTTAGTCTAATCCTGTCTGTGGTCTACACGATTCCAAGTCCTGCTGTCAATAACTTGGTTTTGAATCCATGGAGTGTAGGTGCACCCTACCAGTCTGTCAGGGTTACCCTTTAGGGTGCAACATGGAAGGAACATTTCAGAATTTCATTTTATTTTTACCCTTAATACTCATGTAGTCCCGTGGACCTGCTACTTCAAGAAGATTGCAACACACTCACGTCAACAAGTTGGTTTCGAATCCATGGAGTGTGGATGCACCCTACCAGTCTGTCAGGGTTACCCTTGAGGGTGCAACATGGAAGTAACATTTCAGAATTTCATTTTATTTTTACCCTTAATACTCATGTAGTCCCGTGGACTTGCTGCTTCAAGAAGATTGCAACACACTCACGTCAACAAGTTGGTTTCGAATCCAAGGAGTGTTGGTTCACTCTATTTGTCTCTCAGGGTTACCACTGAGGGTGCAGCATGGAAGAATTCATTTTATATTTTCAGAATTTATTTTGCTTTTATCCTTTAATACTCATATAGTCCGTGGTCCCAAAAGACGCTTGTGAAATCTCAAATTTTTTAAGTCATTAAATTTTCTTTTGTGAGGAATTTCCCCATTCGAAGAGATGTTACAAGATTATTCGTTTGAAGAAATGTTGCACTGTTTTCATAGACACTCACATACTATCCGCTACTACAGTCATAGAAAGAAGAGGGAACATAGAGATGATTTTGCGTTAACCGAATATCGTATCGTGTCATTCAATAAGGTGAAAAAACAAAACAAAAATTACCTTAAAGGAGATTGGAAGCATCAAAAGTTGTATTAAGGAAATTGGGTGAAATATAAACCAAATAGTTTTTTACACTTATTATATAACATTTATTCATAGCAGACATATATTGTTAAGCAGAAGTTTTACTGTTTTTTTTTTATGGATGGAGGTGATTTGAACTTTTAATTCACTAAGATATTATACGTAAGCTATCCTAAATTTGCAATTACTATTAAGAAATAACCCAGATATGTGGATAAAATTTATTTTGTATTGCATTGATGAATTCTTATGTTTATAATGGTGCAAGGATGTATTTCGAGGGAAGAGGGGAGGTCTCCGGTGGGTCTAGACACTCCCCAAAATATTTTCAATGTACGTATGCTTTACAAAATTTTTTAAACTTGCCTTAAAACTTCTGCATATCAATAGTTCTTATTGCAAGTGTTGAAGAAAAATGGTTTTCAACCATGAAAACAGTAAAAACATCTCTTCGCAACAGAACTAGTCGCTAAAGGTTTATAAATTTAGCATTACTTTCGGTGCATGTAGTCAGAATTATAAATGTGAATAAGCTCATCATAAAATCTGAAAGAATTAGTTTACTTCTAGACACCAACAGAATATTGGCATAATCAGTAATTCATTAAATATTTACTTCTACGAGTTACTGATTATGCCATTCTGTTTTCGAATTTTGTTATACAAGACATGTAATTTGTAAAAGAGAAATAAAAGGATATGCCAGAATTCCTTTCTGTATATTCTTTTTTATTTTTCCAGTTATTCATAAAATTACTTTAGTTTAAATGCGTCTGGTATATGCTGGAGCGTAAATTAGATAGGCTCCACTATTTATCAGATAAGTTTAAACTTTGTAAAAACTTAAAGCGTAAATTAAAGAACACAATGTGGTTGGAGATATATTTTAGAAGATACAATGAAATTATGTATAGTGTTTCTGATTCGTTTTATGACGTACTTACATATGTTTACAAAACTATGTATAAGACTATACATAACGTCTTATACATAAGTTATACTATGTAAAACTATGTATAATTTATAAGACGTATGTATGTATTTTGTATGTGTGTGTGTGTGTAATGAAAATATTTTATGAGATTGAAAGATCACCGTACTTTGTTTACTGTACGAGTTGGATTAAGACTTTAGACCCTCAGAAAAAAAAATCTAGTGACGTCACTGGCAGCAGACATAGAATACCCTATATAATAATAGCCTAAGTTATCTGTCCGTCTGTCCACGAATTTTTGAAGCGGTTGGTCCTGGTATGGAAATAGGCGTCCATATTAGATTCTTAATGAGTTAGGGTTAGCAACATTCAAAGCGAATAAAGTTTAGCTTCTTAACTATCGATCTGATTCTAAAATAAATTGGTGTAAATATGCTTCATATCACAGCGAAAGATACTGTCATCTTTAAAACGTTCGAAATCCACTCCTTTCCCCCCTTTTCTAGAGTTTAATGCGATTATTTCAAACCCTATTTTCCCCGGTTAAGAGCAGGCGATTAAATTTATCAATTTATTACATAATAAATAAATGAAAATAACATTTTTTTTCTATCATTATGACGTCATTCCTTTAACCCTCTCTTTGAATCATTTCTTGTTTTAAATTATTTAAATATCGTTTGCATTATTGTCATACTTTTTATCACTGAACTTAGATATTACGTAATTAATTTTCTTTTATATTTGACCTAAATAATAGATTATGTACGTATGTGTTAATTTAAAGTTTAATCATCGATTATTTTTGGCTGCAAGATAATTCTCAGCCAAAAAACAAACCATTTTTTTTTACCTGCCTCATAGGGTACTTTACAATTCTGGAAAATTAAAAATTTTACTGATCCCGTCATATGGCGGGCTTTATGCTAGTAAATTGATAGTATACTAATAAAAGGATATCAGAAACTAAAAACAGTTACGGATCTGAGAGTTCTAACACTAAATAAATGTTATATGTTTAGAGATAGTAATAAGCACAAAAGTGCGGTGAGAATTTTTTTTACTGCTTTCAAATCTTAGCAAGCAGCAATATATGCAAAGCTAACGTAAGGACCAAATAAAAAGACTTGCTCTACGTTGATATACTTTCTGGAACATAGATTCTCTTATAGATTTAAGCAAGAAGGACTCACACATAAAGCGTCTCGGATTGAGAGCCGGGTTACCCGGATCATGGAATGATTATGGGCGATGACATTCACCTCTATATTTCCAATGTCATTACTAACGGAAACCAGGGTTAAGATCATCTGCCCCGTCGTTTTCACTCTACCCCTTTTTTTTTCACTTCTGCTCACTGGGAAAGGAAGTACACGTTGAAAAAAGGGGGTTGAATATTCTTCACTTTCCCTTTCTTCTGAGATGGAGTCGCGGAAGCGGGGTTCACCTTGAGGGACTGTTCTGCTGCCCTTGGGGAAGGCAACCCCTTTCCTTTCCTTTTCTCGGCTCCGACCCCTTTTTCCTCAGCTTTCGTTCTTACAAGCTTTTGTTCTCCTTAACCTTCCGGTTTAAGTGGCTTCCAATAAAAAAATTAAATAAAAAAAATATTGAAAACATCCATGTACTGGCAGGTTTTGTGTTCAAAGGTATGTCAGGTGTTGCCGAGTTTCCGGAGGTATTTCGTACACGCTACGCAGTCACTGTTTACATGTGCTAGATGTGAAACTGTAACAATAGCACAACTCCATTCCGTCAGTAAGGCGGTATGTTGGAAGGTATATACACATACATATATATTATATTACAAAATATAACGGTTACTGACTTGCTGATGGCGTCCTGTTCGAAATGTGTACATTTAGAGCAAAAAGACTTCCATATTTTTGTTCTCCAATTCGTTTTTATCTCATTGGATTACTTTGTATATCACCATTGAGGCTGCAAGCCATCTTCGGTAAACATAGCAGTAAGTTTACAATTTTTTCTTAGTTAACCCTTTACCTGTCCTATACATCACATATGATACACTTATATAAAGCTTTATACGCTTGTATATCATATGCGATTTATCATATGATTTTTTCAGTTATATGTATGAAATACATACGAGATATAATTATTCTGTTGTATAGGGACAGTCAAAGGGTTGACCCCTTAACGTGCACGCTCGAGTTAACTCGAGAGCATTAAACTGGCCAAACTGTGCACACTCGAGATAATTCGAGCAGCGTTGTACTTTTGTAGGTATTACCATCTGTGTTGTGCTAAAAGAGATAGCAAAGGAAAAGAAAAGAGAATCGTTACATGTGTAATAGATGCTATTTTGGGCTATGTGCTGCACCATGTTTCGAAATATATCACACAACAGAAAATTTTGATTAATTTTATAAATACTAGTATTGTTATTATTTATGATTTAAAAGTATAAATAAGTATTTTTACTGATAATAATGTTTATTCTGAAATGGAAATTCGGAAAGAAAGATAAAAAAAAAAAGCCGATGTGCGTGTAATATTCGACTATTTTCTGCAACGTTATCAAAATCCAAAACTTCAATAACAATTTTGATTATTTTTGTGATTTCCTTGGCAAGACAACGTTCTAAATTGTGTTTTTACATTTAAAAAAAATTGATTTTTTTGGCCGGCCTTTTTCAAAAACACTGTGCAATAAGGGGTTAATGGGATTTTCACTGTTTGGATTTGTTGTGGATTATTTAAGTCACTGGCATACGCGTAGTAGTACTGGTTTTCCAAATAGCGAAAGGTGTATAAAACCCATGCCATTTTCACTGATATTGATCGATAAATGTTGTTTTGTATTATGCGTGTTACTGAAAAAACAAATCGTCAAATTATGTTGATCGGAAAGTATAAAACTTTTGAATTATGTATAACTTATTGAATGGCGGTCGCTTTCAGTACAGTGATGCTGTTAAACTCTATATAAAAGTTAAGTATGGAATACTTCATCCTAATTTTGTCCAGTATCAAGGACATATTTACAGCTAAGGGTGGAGAAATCCGAGAGGGGGGGGAGGTCTATACCCAATCTAAATATGTATAATGTGTACATTAAAATATTTTTAACATTAAAATTTGCTTAGATTAGTTTTTACTGCAAGTGATGACAGATCGTTTTCAACCATGAAAAGAGTAAAAACATTTCTTCGCAATAGAACTTTTGGTCTATATAGGAATGACTATAAATGCGACTAGTTTTGTTCAATTGGTTTGATCAATTTGGTTTTAAAGTCTAGGCTAATTAATTTGGTATTATAAAATGGTAGTTTATAAATTGCTGGTTATGCCATACTTTCCGAATTTTGTTGTCATCCAAGTTATGCAATTTTGCAAAAGAAAAATGAAACTGTCATGATTTTTTTTCCAATATGTTTTTATTTTATATTCCTATTTATAAAATGTAGTTCAATTTCATCTGGTAAATACTGTAACTTAAATTGAGCATATTCCTGTTTTTACTAGGCAAATTTAAATTTGGTAAAAATTTAGAGCGTAAATTAAAAGACACAGTATGATTTCAAATGTATTTTTCAAGATACAATGAAGTGACATATATAGTTGCTGAACCATTTAATGACGTATTTATGCATACATGCAAAACTATGGATGTATGTATAAGACATGTATGCATGTATGTTTGTACTTTGTATGTGATGAAAATTTTTGGACCTTTTCACGAAAAAAAAATTCTGTCTACGTCACTGTCCAGTAGTATAAGGAAGAAATTATTAGGATTTCAGAAACTCCGTGGTTTGCTATGCTCTGGAAATGTCTATCTGTTATGAACTGTCTGTATGGAACCCATTAATCCTTTGCCTTAAAACAACGTATGGGAGACGGGATCGTACTGCTGTGCCTAAAATGAGAACCTCGTATCACACACGCGATGATTCTGTCTGGCCAAATGTGAAAAGCTAGTATCAGACAAGTTATTGTTTTTTAGGCGATGAAGTTTTTGTTTTTGCATTATTGTTTGTTACAGTTGCAATATAAGAATTGGTCGTTTATTCTTAGGTGTGATCGCAATGGAGTATTATATTAAATGCAATAAATAATTAACTGTTGGTGCTTAAAAAATTCTTTAAAAAATCTAAAAATTTAACCTAATGGCAAAAAGGGAAATGGATACTAATAAAGGTGCTGGAAAGTGTCCTGATGACACCTTAGAAACTGAAACAGATACCGATTTGGATACATCTGAAAATAGCATTGTAGTTTGTCCTGTAAAAAACGTGTGCAAAGTTTAGTTAGTGATAAAACTGCGTCTGGTCGCGACGCATGAGAAAAGCTTTCATCGAAAGTGGCACACAGAATCGTCGCTCGATTCATAAGGCAAGAGGTTAAACCTTTTCCTTTTGGCATTATTCCCCACTTTTTAAACAGATTTGATGCTGCTCTTGTGAGTGAAATTTGCTTAGGAAGCTTTCGTGTAATCACTGTACGTGAGTCTTAACACTAAACATAACCGGTCAAATGATCGTTAATGCATATGTAAAAAATGCGATGGGTAATGAATTAAAATAGAAATAAAAGAAATAGGTATGTATTAAGTGAATAAATAAAAGAAATAGGTATGTATTAAGTGTTGGTATGTTTAGTGTTAAAGGATGTGTTCGAAATATTTTCCTCTTACGCAATATAAGCAAATTTTCACGGTTCTGTAGGATCCAATTTTCGGGTATGTCTGTATATCACCTTAGAGGCTCCTTTTTATATTCGTTTAAACTTTGAATACCGTAAAACTAGATGCTTGTCGTTTCTATTCTTTCACTTTTTTGTTTGTTTCTTTGCGAAATATTCCCGTTTTTCAAAACGCGAAGGATATTCCGTGCACGGTTTTAATGGTAGTCAAAAAAGGTTTACGATTTTTGCCGGTTCCAATATTAAATTAAATGGGTCAGAGGCTGAACTGTTTACTTTTTTAATGTGAGATTTATGTACTAAAAGTTGAATATAGCAAAATGTACTTATCTTGTTAGTAAAGAAATTTCCGTGATTAGGCTTACATAAATTTTGAGAGATTGCACAAAAAAATTTTTCGCAAGCCATTAACTCCTAGCGTTTTTCAGGACACTTAAAAAATAATTTGTAGAACTTTTGTTTTCTTAGAACGAATTTTTCATTCTGGTTAAAGTAGAGGACAGTCGTATAAAAGGTCCCATAACATTTTCGAGTACCTGGAACTATTCATAATTCTGTCATTTCAATGGGCACTTTAGGATTTTTCGAGTCTCGCTCAGGAATCTGTCTTTTTAAAAAGTACACCGACTTAAAATAGGGCGAATAGCTCTATCTATTATTAAACTTTACTTAATTTACATAGTATAACAAATAATTATCAGGGAAATTTCCTTTATTATACAAATGACATTCTACGATGTGTAAAATACAGCCAATCCCCGATGAGTACGCATTGAAAGTTGTTTAAATTTTAAACATATATTAATTTTTATATAGAAAAAAAGTAGGCATTTATCCGTTAACCGAGTATAAGGGTAAATCGCTACACTGCGAAATATAGCATTTTTACACAGCATTATTTATATTAAATTAAAATAACTCGTAAAAACGTTTTCGAAAGATCACGTGCTGTTATCAATTATGTACACCCAGATCGAAGGCTGGACACGAAGCGAAAAGTTAGAAATAGGGTTTAAAAGCAGTACCTAAGTAGATTACATTAGTGTAGTTGAGGTTTAACCTTTTAAAGTACATAATTAAATTTTTTTTTGAATTTTAATGAAATTAGGTAATAAATGTTATATATGAACCTTATAAATAATAACTATATGAAAAAAAATTTTCTTTGGGATTATTGCTTTTTTGTTCAGGGTGGGGGGTTAACTGCGAAACTAACCCCTTGTACACGCGTGAAAACAATTCTTTCGTAACATTTTAAATATATTTGAAGAATACTGAATAATTCTCATTAAAATTATCTAATAAATGAATAGCTAACCAATTTACAAGTTTTGTTTTAGGTAGGTATTTCTTATTTGGAGACTAAAGGAGAAAAATCAGATTTGTGCTTTATGTAAAGCAAGTTTAAACACCTATATTTCAAAGAGAAAAATAAATTAAGTGTAGTTATATAATTCGTTAAAAATTTAAAACGCTAAAAATATAGATAGTCTAAAAAATTCATTCATATGCCTAGAGAAGGAGAGATAAAAATATTTTAACAGGGGGTTTCGCAACGAAATCACTGTCCGTTAAAGGGTTAAACCGAGGATGTGCAACAGCAACAAACAGGTTGGAATGAACAAAAATATCCATTCAGTCGAAAGAGTTTGAATATAAAAGTGTATGTCTAGTCTGATGCTTTGATGTAAATTTATATAGGGGTAAAAGGGAGGTCGTAATTATTGAAAACATCTGAAAATTTGAAGGTATCCTGTCCCCTTAATTCTATACTGGGCAAGATAAGGATACTTTATAAATTAAATAAAATGCACTATTCTCTTAGCGCATGTTGACGTTTCGTGTTGGTTTTATATTTATTGAAATATATAAATGTCTTTATACACGTTTAATGAACCAATCTCAAATAATTCTATTCTCCTAAGTACACGAAATCTGCTTTTTCCTCATTTCGTCGTGGTTCACAGTGGATCAGACAAAAGAAATGCTTAAAAACTAACATTAAGAGGTAGAAAAAACGTAGTAAGCATATAATGTTTACTGTAGATATTAGAAGATGTCGGAACTTTTTGATGTTGCCGTATCTCCATGTTAGGCTATCATTAGAATCTTTCTGGATAGCACGAATTCCGGTTCCTATACACGATAGTAGAACACTTGTATGGAGCTTCTGACGTTGTGTGATAAAATAATAGATATTTACATCCGGGAACATCTCCATGATAACTTTTTTTATTATTGATTTAATTGTAGATGGTAGCAAATAACTCCCGGGTTATTCAAAAGGGGGCTTGTATATTTATTATGTGAGCTACCAGTGACAAAGCCAGAATATTTTGGCGGGAAGAGTCAAATATCTTAATCTAAAGTACAGCTATCTCTCAATCTCATAAAAAATATTTTTTCATTACACACACATACATACTACAAGTACGTAATAAAATAAATGTTATACATAGTCCATTGTTTTGCATAATAAATGAAGGCTTGAAAATCTTTACAGATGGAAGCAAAATGGAAACAGGAACGGCTTATGGTTATGTAATAATAAAAAGAAATAAGATAGTATATACCTGTAAAACAAAATTGCATTGTCATAATACTGCATTTCAGGCTGAGGGGTCTGCAATACTTGATTCCCTCAGAAAGATAAAACAATTGAGTGAAGAATATATATATATATATATATATATATATATGTGCATGTATATGTATATGTGCATGTATATGTATATGTGCATGTATATGTATATGTGCATGTATATGTATATATCTGCATGTATATGTATATATCTGCATGTATATGTATATATGCATGTATATGTATATATGCATGTATATGTATATATATGCATGTATATGTATATATGCATGTATATGTATATATGCATGTATATGTATATATGCATGTATATGTATATATGTATGTATATGTATATGTGTATGTATATATGTATATATATATATATATGTATATGTATATATGTATTTATATATGTACGTATATATGTATATGTATATATGTATGTATATATGTATATGTATATATGTATGTATGTATGTATATATATGTATATATATATATGTATATGTATATATATATATATATATATATATATATATATATATATAGATACACACACATATATACATACATACATACATACATATATATATATATATATATATATTCCAACCTACTTGTATAGAATTGGAAAACAAGATTCACCAAACTGTAAATGTGGAATGATAGGCAACCCTCAGCATTACATGCAAGTAAGATGTAATCTCGTTCCGATTTTTATTAAAAAATACGAAAACGAAACACAGATCAAATACTTTAAAAGAATAGATAATAATAGTAATCATATTAAAATGTTAAATTCAAACTACTTTTTTATACAAATTAAATTTTAAAATTTTAAAATGAATGAAAATATTTAATAAAAATAGTAACAGTGATAAAAAAAGTGTTTTTTTAAATTAATAATTCAGTGTATAACATTAAAATGAATAATGTCGAAAGGTTTTCCTTACCCACTTTTGCATCCATAAACTCTTCAGTTTGATGTGGGTGTGGGTCATCTAAGTCCATTGTTTTGCATGCATACATAAACGGATCAGCAATTGTGTACAAATTGCATGGTATTTTGAAAACTATCCTTGTAACCACAAGTTTTTACCATGCTTGAATTTGCATGGTAAGTACTGGAGCCTATTTAATTGACGCTCCAAGATTTATCAGACGAATTTGAACTAAAGTTATTTTATGAGAAACTTGGAAAATAAAAAATAAAAAAAAAAATGAGAAAGGAATTATGATATATCTTTTTATTTTCTTTTACAAGCTTACATACCTTGTATGACAACAAAATTCGAAAACAGTATGGTATAATCAGTAATTTATAAACTGACGTTTTATAGCAGTAAATTAATTCAACCAACTTTTAAGGACAGCTTGTTCAAACCTTCATCCGAATTTATACTTATTCCTATAGGCACCTATATTTGTCAAACTTTTGTGACCAATTCTATTGAAGACATGTATTTGCTCTTTTCGTGGTTAGAAAGGATCTTTCAACAATTGCAATGGAAACTAGTGATGTACAAGTTTTAATAAGTTTAAAAAATCTTGAAATGCATATATTAAAAATATTTCGTGGAGGACCAGACCTCTTACCCTGTAAATACGTCTTTGATACGATTCTCAAATGCGTTTCGGGCTAAATCTTTGTCCGGCAGGGGAAAAGAAACATTTTTATTGATTTTATATGATTCTTAGAGTATATAAACTTAATCTTAAAAAAAGTCTTCCCAATAACATTTAACCGAGTTAAAAAAATTGGGAGTGGGGGGGGGGAGATTTTTGTGGTATTATGGAAGTTTATTTTTTATATTAACTTTTCTAGGTCTTTTGATTACATTTGATGTAGATAGCATTAAAAACTTAATGATTAAGTATGTCCTTCCTTCTTAAAAAGCTGACATTACGAAATGTAATCAAGGTGTATGTATTTAACTAATTTTTCAGCAATTTATTTTAAATTTAGTTTTTGCCCTTTTAATGTTCAAACTTGTCGTTTATTTGGCAGATCTTCAAATGTCATTTCTTGGAATTTTCTGCTAAATATATGGCATTTGACACTCAATTTTCCCAGGCTTAGTAGAATGGTTTGTTTAGGTTTTGGTTACTACGGTCAGCTATCACTCTCTTCCCTCGATGTGAAAAGACATCTTGTCAACAGCGAAATGCTACCTATGAACTGTGGTACTTGTTTGTCTGGTTATCACCGGTCATTGTGTAGGATTTGGCTTGATATGCTATTAGAAGACCAAGAAGCTTAGAATAGCCCCCGTTTTCGATTCGATGAGGATTTTGTAGATTCTCTTGACAGTTATTTCAACTAAGGTAACATTCTTCATTAGTAAAAGGCTTTTATTATGGCCTTATCAACATGTAAGCATTAATTTGGTTCTTTTACTGTTGAAGAATGTAGAGATTTCTTGCATCACAGCGAAACATTATCAATCGATTTATCATAGTTTGGGTTGATTTGTGATACGGCCTTTGACCGGTTGAAAATATTTCGTTATCACACGAGAAATCTGCGTATTCTTCAGCGGGTAAAGGGATCTTAACTGAATCTGCTGCTTTTTCAATAAGTACATCTTGGCATATGACAGCGCCTTCACAGTTGTAATACGTGATTACTAATCACAGAACCTTTTAGCTATCGTCAACAGAATTTTTAGAGTAAAATGTACTTGATGGACGAAGCTTTTGTACTAGTAATATACTTAGGTTTGTAAGTAGTCAAGAAATGTCCTATTCCTTTCTGTTCGCAAACGTTGGCCGTAGTGCTACACCAGACAGTTTGTACGAATCATGATATTTAAAATTGCTGAGTAGATCTCTGATTTCTTCGCCCAAAACCTTCGCTCGGGACTATTAGAGTTCTTAAGATATCTCCGGAAAAACGAGTGCTCGTTAAATTCAATAAATTAGTCATAGAAGCCTTTTAATATAAACTAACTATAGATGAAAAAGTAATTCACATACACATTGTAACAATGAAAGTACAACAGTATTCCAAATGAGCATTTTTCAAAATCGAACAGGGTTGTATTGAGGCAGTAACTGAAGTTCAACGTTCATCGTCAGTTATCGTTGAATATTCTTAGAAGCTGCAGCATAAAGTGGTGTATTGTTGACGGCCAGTACCAGTGGCGTCTAACAAATGCCTAAATAGTCCAAAAGCGATGACATGGCTGTACACAGTATTACTGAATGTATAGTCTACTTTTGGTGGTAGTAAGGAAGTTTTGCAGAAACAAGTGGTGAACGTTACTTGTCCGTGTAAGCAACAGCTGCAGCGAAATGGCATTTATCGACAGTACTGACCATTTTTAGTGTGGATACGATGAAGCCGTGCCTTTCTGTGAAAAGTGATAGCATAGAAAGGTGCTGGCGGTGATTTCGCTGCTGTCATGGATGTTCGTAGCAGCCTATAATCGTATTAGGCTGTAAGTCCTGGTCTCATTAGCACTCGTATAGCAACTGCAGTGCTCCAAGTCAAACTGTTGAAAAATAATCTGTAGAAGATAGATGTTCCATGTCCAATTGATAAGCAGTCTTCGGTATTGCAACGAGGATTGTGGAGTGCTCTTCCGATCATTTGCTTTTCGAATGATTCGACAAGAAATCTAATTATCAGAATATGTAACGACTCCATGCTTATTTATATCACTATACGATGGCTTACACAGTTTAGTCGATGTGTCACTTGGCTTTAACTGGACTTCCTACAGTTTTCATTCTATCGCGTGGACGTATTGCACCAGCCGAATCTTTAGGGTGGTACACAAACATATGCATTGCACATATGTTAGTGTGCATGTCTGTAAGAGAGTGTGTGTGTGTATATGCACAAAAATATGTAATTGTACATTTATATCTATATATTTAATTGCTTTTTTTACTGACACAGTCCAAACTTTCGGAATTTTCAGCCATATTAAAGCTGCTATAATTTACTAAAGAGGAAGCAGAATGTAATGTTCTGCTACGTTTTAGCACTTTGTATCCCAACAACTTTGATTAGAAATATATTTACTGGTTCATAGGTTAGAATATGATTTTGAACATATAAAACGATTGAGAAAACTATAAACATAAGAGAGAACATTTATTGGAATAAAGAGTGTACTTTCTAAAAACAAAAACTCTTATTTTCTATAAGTATTGCAAATCATTTTGCATAAAACTTATCCATATCCAAAGAATTTGAAACTGTCTTTGAGATAAATCCACTCCCAGCTTATCCACATCCAGAAAAAAAATTAAGCACCCACACTTTATTTCAGTAATATTCACGTGCATCTCATCAAACGATGAACTGAATTTTTATTTGCAAATTCAACTTAGTATGGCCTTTTGAAAATAATTTTACAATTTAAATGCTTTTACTGCAGTGTTAGAGGGTATAAAATCGACAAATCACCCTTTTAAAGCTTACTGTGTAAATGACATCTATTTTTGGATATTTTGCATATCTGCAACACACTAATACAAAAAGTTTAGTATATAAAAAGTCAATGCATGAACAAACTCGCTTGCGATAGGCTATGTTACTATTGCGTATTTGCCAACTTTAAGACATTGGCATTAGTAAAACTTTTCTCGGCGTATCGGCTGGTTGGTGGATTTTTAGTGACACAAATAATTGAATTCAATAAAAGTTAATTATAATTTTTCCTTCCCCCAGAAAACTCTAACTAAAATTTAATTGTATATATTGAAATCTTTATGCTTTCATTGTACATAAAAGATATTAATAACTTATTTTTTTCTATTAAATTTGGTTCTAGAAAATCGCAAAAATAATCTAAATTTCAAGCTTAATTTAGCAAAATCAGTAAGTTAGATGTTAAATTTATCAAACTACGACTTACTAAGCTTTAATTCTTTTCAAGAAATAAATTTTTTTCAGTATTCCAGATTTTTAAAAAGACATATTTGTAAAATTCGGATGAAACTGATATAACATCTAGTGATACCACTATTTACATTTAGCAATAAAAAAAATTATAAATATGTTTAGTATGCTTAAAGACATTAAATTTCCGTATGAACACAGGAACTTAATATCGTTAAACGTTCTAAGCATATTTATAGATTTTTTTTTTTTATCAGGTATGTAAATTTCTGCTGAAACGAAATGATTTCAAATTTTTAGACGTTACTAAAGTAAAAAATCCCTTTTTTTGAAATCTACGATTTTATTTTCACAGTAACAAAAACCTTCAAAAGTTTTGGTCTATCCGTAAGTCCTTAAAATTAAATCAAAAACCTTAAATTTTACGGATAATTGGTGCATGTTGGCACTAAAGGATTATTGGTTACAGTGCTGCTTCTAATGAAAAGTATATAGGGGTATCAAAATATATTACTTGACACATTCAAGCCCAATAGTATATTCTGAAAAACTGTTATAATTTTTTTTACAATTCAGAACGAGAAATATGTACTAATTTTATACCATAATAGTGATATGCAATTTAAATAGAACTCGTACACTATGCTTTTTCTGTTCAATTTGAGATTTTAAAAATAAAAAACATGTTAGGAATTATAAGTGATGCCGAATAAAGTAGTGAACTGAAAATAGAATGATTTTAAGTTATTTTTAAAATTGAGAATTTTGTACAGGGTACGAGTTTTATTTTGACTTGCTTTTTCCATATCCATACCATTGACATATCTATCTGGTACTACGTTGTATCTATAAATACTATTATAAGCATATTATAAGTACTGCGCTGTATTATTCATCCATCTAAATACAACTGCGTTGTAATTTAAGTATTGTGTAAAGTTCATTGTGTTAAATATATGAATGTTTTGTTAGTTATTTGTTAAATTTTTACCTTTTTTAAAATCTCAGATTGAGAAAAACAATTAGCGTACCAATTTTACTTTGACTGATTGCATATTTAAAATTACCAAATGGAGTAATTGTTAGCCTTGAAATTATGAAATTAGAGGTTTTACAATGCTGTTATACATTTCAATTATGAACTCCAAGAATGTTTTCAAGTCACAGAAACTCATGATTATTTTTTTCCGTTATATTATAAACATTTTAAAATTTAGATTCTAGCTGTATTTATGATTTAAATCATGATTATAGTATTAAAAAGTAAGAAAATATGAAAGTTATTTACGAGGAACATAAATAAATTTGGTGCATTTTAATGGTTAAGGTAGTATAAATAAAGTTTATCAAATGCATAAAGCTTTTCCCTTCATTCATCCGATATAGTTTGGTTCAGGTAGACGTGTGGTAAGGTCTTTAATCGGTTGAAAATGTTTCGCTAAAGAACAAGAAATTTGCGTATTTTTCAACGGGAAAAGGAATCCTAAACGGAATCTGCTGCTTTTTCAACACATACATATTGACGTGCGGTAAGGCCTTTACTTCAATATTTGAAGATCAAATGCTATCAAATTCGGAGCGAATATTTCACAAACATACATGGTAAGGGAGTAACTCATTATTCAAAATTCTCAGATTTAGTTTGTAAATTTTTTTTGAGAAATTTTTACAACTGTTGTACTCGAGTTCAAAATATTCAGATATACGTCTAATAGACCTGAAGATAATCTATTTCACGAAAAATAGAATTGAAGACGTTATCACTTTTTTAAAAATTATTTTTATTTTTTAGCTCTAAATATACCATAACCGGTCAAATGACCAGTAATGTGTATGTAAAATATGTAATGGGTAATTGATTAAAAACTGTTATTCTTTGTGTTCGTAATACATAAAAATTGACAATATACAATTTTGTTTAATTGTAATAAAGTCTATTTGTTTATTTCCTTTCCAATATCCATATTTCATACATTCAATCAGGAAACATTTGACTGGTTGTTGTAGAAATAGGCATGCATTAAATTTTGGTATGCTTAGTGTTAAAGTAGAATTGATTTATTTTAGAGCATTAGAGAACAGTATTTTACCTTAATTTGTTGATTTTTATATACAAAACTATTAAAAGTTCGTATTATATGGTTTTCTTAGTTTTAATCCTAAAATTCATGATTAAAATCAAAAATTAAATGACTTCAAATATCGAATCAGAAGCAGGCGGATATCTTAACCCTTTACCTGTCTTGTCCATTCATTATGATACTCCCATCTAATGCTTTATGCGTTTATGTGTTCCATGTGATTCACGATGATATAAAATATATAAAAGCTTGTATATAAAATAGCTTAAGAGTTCATTTTGTATAGCATGTGACATATAAGCGTATGTGATGTGCAGGAAAAGCAAAAAATTAATATACATAATCATAAAAATTCGAGAGTATTGTATATTTTAAGATCCCAGATGGTGCTGTACTGTCGCGAAATTCGAATAGATGAACTGAATCATTTTATCTTACACCCTGAAAAGTATTCTTGCTACCCAATTATTTCACTTTTAAAAGTGCATGCTCAGTTATTTTACTACCTCTCGTTAGAGATGTCTTCGATTAATAACTGGAGATCCTTGACCAACGTTTAACCTTTTAAATTTCTTATTTGAGAACCGTTAAAAATACTCTGTATAATTTTAGATTTTTTAAAAATATTTTTTTATATCATTATGATAACCATCCCCCAAAATTTTCCAGTAACTTCTGCTATTTATAATTTCTTCCTTTTGGATCGATATTTTATGACTTTCATGAACTCTCATGGGGAAATACTTTACCGGCAGGTACATCGGCTGAAAACGGGATGGAATAATGTAACTGGAATATCTTTGTATTGAAAAATATCTTTGTAAAGGTGTTGTCACACGTCGACATGTACGTGTTAAAAAAGCATCGGATTCAATTTGGGATTCCTTTCCCCGTTGAAGCATTCGAGCATTCTTTGTGATATACAGAAACCTTTTCAACCGATTAAAGATCCGATTTTTACAAATTGTTGGGGGTAGCGATCAGACCACTTTTTGGTGAATAAAAGGAATAGAACACTATTCGACTACCTACAAATCTATGAGTACTAGTATACAGCCAGTCATATGACGAGATTAGTAAAATTTTTAATTTTACACAATTATAAAGTACCCTATTAGGCAGGTAAAAAAAATGTTTTGTTTTTTGGCTGAGATTTATCTGGTACACGCTCAGTAATTTGTTTATCTTTTTCTGACCACATGTTAGTTGTCAACTTTAATTTATCTTGTCATATTACGTGATAGAATGGACAGCAGAGCTTTTAATATTAGCAGTGATTATTTGGTTGTATATATGAATGATGTCCAAAATTTAGATCGCAAACCGTGTGATTATGTATATAAAACAGACGAACAAACTTCTTAATTTTCAAACATGTATAACTTAAACGCTAGATATTTATTAGTCCTTGAAATAGACTCCTAGACTTTTATGAAAAGAATTTGTTGTTAATACCGGTGATAAAATTTTCATTGCAACAAAAATTAATCGATGATTAAATTCAAACTTATCACATACGTACCAAATCTGTTACTTAAGCCAAATATAAAAGAATATTATTTACGTAATATCTAAGTTCAGCGATAAAACGTATGAAAATAATGCAGACGATATTTAAATAATTTAAAATAAGAAATGATTAAAGGAGATGGTTAAAGGAATGACGTCATAATGCTAGAAAAAGTGTTATTTTTACTTATTTATTATGTGATAAATTGATAAATTTAATCGCCTGCTCTTAACCGGGAAAAATAGCGCTTGAAATAATGGCATAACACGTTCGAAAAGGGGGGAAGGGGTGGATTTCGAGACCATAGTAATTTTTGCTGTGATATGAAGCCTATTTATACCAATTTATTTTAGAATCGGATAGATAGCTTAGGAGAAGATAAACTGTACTCGCTTTGGATTTTGCTAACCCTAACTCATCAAGAATCCAATAAGAATGCCTCTATACATTCCAGGTCCAACCGTTTCATAAATTCGAGGACAGACGGACAGATAACTTGAATTATTATTATATAGGGGATTATTATTTGGTACAAAAGCATTCATTCATCACACCATTTTACTCTAAAATTTCATTTGATGATAGCTAAAAGGTACGGTGCCTAATAATGTATCCCGATTTCTCGTGTGATACCGATTCATTTTCAGTGGATTAAATGCCTTATCAATAGCCTGAACTAAAATAATTCAGTTGAAAATTTATTGCTGTTACACAAGGAATAGCCACATTTGCAACCTGTAAAAGAAATTATAAAGTAACACGTACATTTTGAAGTGTGATACAGCCTTTAGTTTTATTCCTTTACTGTGCTGAATGTGCAGATTTCTTGTTGTTACAGATTGTTTGTCAACCGATGTATTTTAGTTCAGGTTGACTTGTGATGAAGTTTTTAATTGGTTGAAAGTGTTTCGGTATCGCACGTGAAATCCGCGTATACTTAAACAGGAGAAGGAATACTAAACTGAATCTACTGCTTTTTCAACACGTACATGTTGACGGGTGATAAGGCCTTTACTGAATTTTATAAAAGGGCTAGATAACCCGACAGACGTTGTCCTGTTTTAACGCTGTCAATCCAAAAATTGTAAAATATTTTAAAATAAATTATAAATTGGACCGTTTTTATGGAAAAGTAAGGAAAATAATTATTTTAAAAATACTTGACACTACCATACGTATAGTCATCACGAAAGTAATTAGATTAAATTAAAATTTTTACATCGCCTGTACGGGGTTTCCATACTGGGACTTCTCGTATTGAAGCCCGTTGCGCCGACCATTGCGCCACTGATACGTTGGGAGTGAAGGGTTTCAAGTGGTATTATAATAATCTCAAGAATCTCATTTCTGGGATTTTTAATTTAAAAAAACCCCATTTTTTATCGGATCAAATAGTGAATCTAAACCATTCTAGAATCAACTTTAATTATATACACAAAATTTCATCAAAATCAGCCCAGTCGTTTAGGACGAGTTATATTCCATACACAAATACAGAAGAATTTTATATGTAAAGACATACAAGGCTTAGAATCGAAATCACTCGAACGGCCGTTCTAGTGTTAATAACGACAACGTTATGAAGACATAGATTTCCGCATAACTTTTCATTCGTTGAATCCTTTATTTTTAAAATCTGAATATATCTGTGATTTGAAGCACAGTGTTTTATAAAAGAATGTCAAGCATATATTCTTCTTTCGAGGCACTGCAGCCTGTTACAGGCCAAGGCCGACCCTAAATAGTTGTTTTCATCTGGTCGCATCCATAGCGAGGTTGCTCCAGTTTCCTTTATTTATACGACTAAAGTCCCTCTACACCTAATTGGTCATCTTCTTCGTCTTTTGTCTCGCATGGAATTAGAAAAAGTGACCTTTTTTACTGGGTTATATTGTCATATTGGAATAAATGTCCTATCCATCTTAGTTTATTACATTTTATAACTTTATCAGGTTGCTTGTACCTTTTGGTAAGACTCAAGTCCCTCTCCACCTAATTGGTGGTCTTCCTCGACTTCTGTTTCCCATGGGATTAGTAAAAGTGAGTTTTTTTTTCTACTGGGTTTTCGTTGTCAGATCGGAATAAATGTCCAAGCCATCGAAGTCTATTGTATTTTAGAACTTTAATAATATAAGGTTGTTTGTACTTTTTGGTAAATTTCAAAGTTAAATAAGTATCTCCAGCTATTAATCTCATGGACTACATCAAAGAGTTTTCTTAAAATTCTACGCTCAAAGGTTAATTATTTGTTTTAATGTAATTTGGTTATTGCCAGCTTTCCTTCCCATAAAGTAGAATAGGTCGTAATATTGTCTTATAGATGCTAATTCTAGTATTTAAGCTTATAAATCGAGATTTTAATTGTTTTTGAGGCCATGATAGTATTTATTTGAGCTAGCGAGTCTGTTTATCTCTAAGATATGGTTAGTGGAGATGACAGATCTAAGATATTTAAAGTGTGACACCAAGTATATATTACAGTATATAAAAACTTTAATTCTGTTTCGAAGTTTTTTAGTAATTAACCTGTACTGGAAAAATCTTTTCATTTTAATCATTTATGGATAGCAAAATACTTTTAATTTACCATTCCCTTTGGAGACTTCAGTACAGTCGAACTCGTTTATAACGAAGACAACATATTATTAAATTCAAGTGTTCATAAAAACCATTCGTATAACCGAAAATTTAGAAATAAATAAATCTTAATGGATAAAAATCATTTAGAAACAAATGATTCGTTTATTATTTTTTTCATTTGTGAAAAGAATAAAAGCTCATCTGTTTCGTTTGTAGTTTTTGTTTTTTCTCTATGCTAACAATTCGACCAACGACAGTCTTGGCACGTAAGCTTGCTTCATCGTATACACACCTTGATTCCAAATATCACATGATACACAATCAACAACACTTTTTATACAAATTTCTTACATATTTTATATTGTGTATCACATGTGATATACAAGGATATAAAGCAATAGGTGTGTATATCCTATGTGATGTACAGGACAGGCAAAAGTTTAAAAACATATCTTTATTATACGTATATCATGTAAATACAGAAATCAGTAAAAATTAATCTATGTATAATGTTCCCCTTGAGTTTTAGTTCTATATTATGAAAGAAAGTTATACACGTGTAAGTCCGATATATTTTGTTCCTTCTTCCTGTTTCCTGGGAGGAAAGGGGATATTTCAAATTCTGCAGAAAAACGAAATCCTCGATCAAGCCGACCAAACGATGGCTGGATGGGTAATGCGCTGCTGTTCGATACCGAAGTTCATGAATTCGAATCGTACTGATGGTATGGTTGTTCGTGGTCGTTCGGAATCAGCTTTCAGCAGTAGGTTCTGATCACGTTAGCCCCGTTGAGAAAAATAGACCTTAGCTTTCGAACGATTAACTAAACCGATAAATCTGTGATATATGCTCTCTAAAAGAGACCGGAGCTTCATGGATTTGGACCCTTTACATTACATGGATGATATATACACGTTGTAATGCTTTATACGCTTGTGGGTCCCGTCATACAAAATGAACTGTGTTTTAAGCAAAATAAGAGTCTCAACTTTAAATATAGGAGTCTCTAGGTTAAGCCTTCAAAATTTTCAGATTTTTCAAAATAAACTAAATAAATAAATAAATGAATAAAAATAAAACACGCGCTTTTAAATAATATATATATGTATATATATATATATATATATATATTATATAGCCGAAAATATATTTGAGTGTAGTGTGTGTGTGTGTTCAAAGATTTCGATTTAAAAAAAAAAAAAAAAAAAAGTGATGTTCTGCGCATTTAAAAAAGGCATAAGAAATTCCACTTAGTTTAAAAGTTTTGATTAAAAATATAAAAGACATTCTAGTGTTTGATAGTTCTTTACTTATTACTTTAAATTGGTTTTTCTCTGCATGCAAATTTTTAATGTTGCGCGCAAAATTTCTCAATCTATTTAATATTTTTGCACAAAATTTTCAGCATTTCAATATGTTTTCTTGTAAATGGACTAAAATTATTACTATGACAGTCATAAATTTGTTTTACAGAGATAACTACATGTTAAAATGACCCCCAGAAAACAGGTAAAATTGTAAACATGTTTTAAAAATATAAAATAGGCTTAAACTTATGTTTTTTTTTTTTTTTTTTTTAAAGTTAGATTCAATTTTACAAGTATGTTCTTCATTAAAAAACTTCAAATTGAACGTTTGTGTGCAAAATATTTCTCGTAAACATGCACGAAAATGAAAACAGTTTTAACGAACAAAAAAATGAAGTCATATTTAAAAAAAATATTTTTTATAAGTATTTGAGGTTAGTTTATTAAAGAGTTTATGATATATAACAGATTTCTACAAAAAAAATTTCAACTATGAAATAAAAAAGAAGTTATGTAAAGTCAAAAAGTGGTAACAAATGTTATGTTTAACACTTATGTTTAACAGTTCTGAAATCTCTTAAATTTAAGTATATTTATCAAATACACGTATGAAATTTAAAGCCTTATATCTAATGACCATCGAATAATTCTCCCAAGAGGACAGCCAAAGGGTTAACACCAACCCAACTATATTTAAAATAATTACTCGTTAAACCCATAGTCGTTAAATATGGGTTTTCAATAGGAAGTTTAACTGCATTTAGCAAATATTTTCCTCCGTAAACATTACGTAGCTCGTAACTTCGATAGCAAACCTGTCTATTTTTTTTTCTTATAATAGCACTCAACGGCAGGCGGTAAGCGTAAGAAGAAAATAGTTGATCAAATTATTTTTAATTGGATAAACAAATTTATTTTCTTAGTATACTCTCGATACCAAAATTATGTTAATATTTCGGAACTAGAGAAAAAGTCACCAGGAAAAAATATTATTTGAGCTGTTTCTTGGTACTACAGCCTAGAGCAAGCCAGGGCCGTCGCAACGAGTTTTTTCCATTGGAGTCCGATGGAATGTCAATGGCTATGCATTTCCTGTTTGTTATCTTCTATATTTTTAAGTCATCATCAAACCATCTGAGTGGAAGTCTTCCAGGTTTGCTGAGAGGTAAAAGCATTAGTGGGGTTGTTGCGTGCATCAATGGTTTTAATATTTGTTTTAAAAATATTATCGTTTTTCATTAGCTTTATTTTAATTTTTCTTTTATGGTGTGGCAACTTTTGAAAAGAAAGAATAATAATTTTTTTTTGAGATTGGAGTATTGTAAGATAACAGAAAGCATATATATGAAATTAATGAAAGAAATCTTATGGTGCTTCTTGTCGTATTCCCATGAAACCGTCTATATCATGCAGTACTGGAATAAGAAAACAAAATGGGTTGTTATCCTCTAATCTAAAGAAGTGGCCAACGTACCGCATTCTGCTTGATTCGAGAACTTTTAACAATTTCTGGCTATTTAAAAATTTCATCACTGCAAAGGATTTGCCTCATATTATTATATTGGACAGCTCCGAAAATTTCGCGAAGTACTTTTCTTTGAAAAATGAACAGTCTGTTTTGGATATGTTTACTCAGTGTACAGCTTTCGCTGTTATAGAGAACTACTGGTCGAATGAATGTATTATGCAGAATAATTTAGCTCCATTGCTAAAAGTCGTGATCTTAGTTAAGCCAAAGTAGCATACGTGGGTCAACACTAAACCGTAATAAATTTTAACATTCAGTTCATTCCTGTTGGTGACAGTTGTTCCAATATTAGTGCTTATAAAATTTTAAATGTTTTCTTTCTGTTTTTTTTCTCCTTAGTTTCAGTAGCTATGAATTGTCTGGAACGTATTTCATCTTTGTTTGTATTAAATCATTTAAAGTCTGTCTTTCCTGCTGAAAAATGAAAGGAAAACCTTTAAGTGAGATAATTAAGGATTCCTAGAAGTAAAAAAATGTGAACTTCAAATAAAATTGAATAGTTTTAACCTTTTTACTCGTATGTACATGAAATTTATAGAATTGTAGCGACTGAGCAATGGTATACAAATGGAAAGGCTGGATGAAGGTCGAATGGTTTAGTGCCACTATTCGGCATGAGTATACGGGTTTGAATCCCGCTACAAGCATGGAGGTTCGCAGCCGTTCGGAATCGGCTTTAAGCAGTAGATCCTAGTTTGATTAGCCCTCGTGTACGAAAACAGTAGGCCGTAGCACTCTTGACCTAACCAAACAAAACAAAACAAATGGAGAGTTAAATTGCAGCCAAAGAACTTGTTTATAGGAGGGGGAGTTCCGATTGGTTTGGACTGTCCTGGAAATGTTTAATATATACCTTGCAATATTTAAAATCTATACAAATTTGTATACATTACTAGTTTCCACTGCCATTGTTAAAAATTGGTTTTCAACCATGAAAACAAAAAAACATTTTTTCGCAGTGGAACTGGTCACAAAATGTTGACAAATTTAGTATTACTTTTGGCAGAGGATTATAAAGGCGGGTGAAGGTTTGAACAAGCTGGCCTTAAAAGCTAAAAAGATTAATTTACTACTCTAAACCAGTAGTTTGTATAAATTACTGATTATGCCATACTGTTTTCAAACTTTGATGTCCTACAAGGTATGTAATTTGTAAAAGAACTGTAAAAGGATATGTTAGAATTCCTTTCTCAATATATATTTAAACATTTTATTTTCCTAGTTGCTCAAAATTACTTTAGTTTAAACTTGTCTGGTTAAATTACTGGAGCATAAATTAAATATGCTCAATTATTTACGAGGCAAATTTAAACTTGCCTCGGTAAAGACTTAGATTGTAAATTAAGACACCATGCTGTTGGATACATATTTAAGATGTAATGAAATGAAGTACGGTGTTTCAGATCTTGTTTCAGTGGTTCAAAACAAAACAAAATCTAAGCGTCTGCGAGCTTATACTTTAAGTTAGTGGTCTGTTCAGAAATTGTCTATGAGTCTTTCACCAATAAAAAAAATTCTTCTTTAATAACGTGACAACCTATTGCAGGTCTTAGCTGCCTCAACAGCACGCTTCCTTCAACTCAGACGGTCCAGCGCAACTCTCTGCTAGTCTTTAATTCCTAAAATTTTGAGGTCTATAATTTTAAACATAGGATCTCTTTTATGTAAATGAAAATTTCGCTATAACAGGCTTATTTTTAATCATATATAAACACGGTACACTTTAGTGAAGTTATAAAATAGATATAAATAGTTATCTTAGTTTTAGATTGTTATGTATCTGAGCAGAAAGTAATATTATTGGCGAGGCACGAAAATTTAAAAATTGCCAGACCACGAAATTATAAATAATTATATACTTGGAAATGCGTGGAACTGTTGATTAAACTGCCATCTACCTTCGCTAAAACGGAAAAATTGTTAAAAGAAAACGTAAAAATTCTACACTGCAGTTTCTTAAAAATCCTTAAATAAGGAGAGTAGGCGCTATTAGTTACTCTTTTATGCAGAATCATCGGGTGAGATGAGAAATTCGAGCCTATAAGAACAGATTACGACCAGGGCTGCTCTACCTAGACCGCCATAGAAGTTACGTTTGGCGTTATTGCCGATGTGCGTGATCAGACAAACTTTGAACCAAGCAATGAACAAGGAACATAGAGGTTAGGGAGCCATCTCGTGCTTGTATGTCACGGAAACGACCCACTTGGAGGTACACTTTAAAAAAAATTTAGAATACTGGATCGGAAAGTTTCATTTTTATGGCATCAAGTATAACAACGTGACATTCAATCACTGATAAGTCTAAAACACTAATAAAAATAATGCACACAGTTGTGTATGTCTTTCTCTCTCTTTCTTTATATGTAATGGGTAGACAAAATTCATGCTTCGGGACTAAACACTGGGAGTTCCGCTTAAGGTTAACCACCTAACCACATATGCTTCGCACACCAGGGCTTTTGGTCTTCAAAACGGAGACTGGCACCGTAGGCCATGGCTCCCGTGTTGGTAAAGATGTAAAAAAACCCGGAATTTTGGGAACTTTGGGAAGAAATAATTTTAACAATGTTTACATTTATTTGTTCAACAGTGGCTATTTAAGAACTAGCATATTATTTCTAAGTTTTTTATTTTTTATTTTTTTTTGTTAACTTTTGGCAATTTATATATATTCAAGAAATAATAGCAATGAGCATTTAAATGATTTTATAGTAGTACTTATGTAATTAATGACCCTGTAAGTCTTATCAAACACATAACTGGTTGCTACAACTTTAAATGCTAATATAATAATTATATACATTATTTTTATCATTATTTATTATGTAAATTGCTTTATGCTAAACTTTTTCCCCGCCTTTTATAATATAAAAATAAATATCTTTAAATTTAAAATAAGTTTATTATTTTATGTAATGCATATATCATTTAAAGGTGTAATGAAATGACACTGTTGCATTTTGTGTCCAATTCCTACACAAGCACACATTTTATATATATATATATATATATATATATATATATGTGTGTGTGTGTGTGTGTGTGAAAGAGAGAGAGAGAGAGCTGATTTAAGTGGTTTACCTTCCTTTCTGTCTACAAAATGACGACCATCGGATCTAAACAAATTAAATTTTGACTCATCAGTAAAAATAAGACTTCCAAAAATCTTGACTTCGTAATATAGTATTTAGCATATTCAAGACGTTTTTTCGCATTTCTGGCAGATAAATATGGTTTCTTTTGTGGTGCATAGGCTCTATATTCCTTAGAATCTAAAAAAATTTTACCTTCTGTGGATTCACATTGACAACAGATGTCTCTTTCAACTGTCTTGATATCTTTATTGCAGAAATTGTAAGATTCTCTTTAACAAATCTCAGTATCCACCTCTCTAACTGAGGCGAAGAAATCTTTTTGGGCCAACCTCTTCCATTTGGCCTGTGGAAAAATCCGTACCTTTTATAGTTATTAATTACGTAATGCACTGTTGAATGCGGCTTTTTCACAATTTCTGCTATATCTCTCATGCTCTTCTTTCCTTTCCATAGTTTCGAAATTAAGTTTTTCATATCTATAAAGGTTGATTGGAAGTTAGAGTTGTGGAAATCTCAAAATTTCATCTTTAAATTATTTTATTTAATTAAATGCAGCGTTTTATTGAAATGCAAACCAATCATCTCATTCGTGGGAGAAATTACCATTTAAAAAAAAAAATGTTTCATTTTAAAAGTACAACTCGCTTTTAAAATATTGAGCTACAAAATGGATTCTCCTTGCTGTCTAACTTTTTTTTTGGTTCACTGTATATAATTGTATAGATGTATGAATGTGTAAAATATATTCCATATCTCTCACTATAAATATGTGCAACACACACACATACAGACAGTTTTGGTTTGGAGAGCTTGGGTTTTATTAAATACACGAGGATAACAGCTTTATTTAACGTAAACTTTTAATTCTACCGAATGTTTGTGAATATATACTAAAGTAAGATTCAAATAACTCCGGTTAGTAAATTACCATCGTTTGGCTCATCTAAGTGAGATTGGGAAAACATATATGTGTGTCTGTGAGTAAACACACACACACAATTATCGACACGTAACTGTCTTCACATTCGATATAATATTTTTATACTTTTTACATTTTGAAATGACTTGCTGTTCTTTCGGTATATTCCGAAGTGTGTAGATGATCACTAAAGATGAGTCGAAAAATCGAATGTTTGATATTGAATTTCAACAGTGCCTTGATTCCTTCTGATATGGTGACCGAACGAGGGATGAATGGTCGAGTGCTGTTCTTCGATATCGGATTATGTAGATTCGAATCCCGCTAATGGCAAGGATAGTCGTAGCCGTTCGAAATCTGCTTTAACCCCTTGATCTACAAGTAAAACGGAATTTGATGTATCCAAAAATCTTGACTGAACAATATGTATTAGAAAAAGACGTTTTTTTCGCATTTCTGCTGTGTAACATTTAATGGTTTTATGTGTTATATACAACCTTAAGAAAAGCATAAATTATGATAAAATTTATTTATCTTTGGTTTGATTACAGATTTTCTTACAAAGAGACCACCCACAGCTTAACCGAGAGTAAACTCTGCCACAGTGAGATCGAAGAAATCTTTTTTACTTCCTTTTTCTTTCTTTTTTCTTTTATAGTTTTTTTTTTTTAGTAATGATTTAAAGGTTTTTTTTTGCTTTCATAGCTTTCTTTCCTTTATAGTATTTAATTTAAAAGGTTGATTATTCAATCTCTTTCTTGTCTTTTTTATTTTTTTTAGTAATTTTTTTTTTACAAATGCCTCTTTAACTATTTTTGTGTGGGTTATATTTTTTGTATTTTTTTATGTACCATCTCTGTTTTATGTAGCACACGTCTTTTTTTTTTTATTTTTTTTTGATGTCAGACAGTTTTTGAGAGCTTGGGTTTTATTATTCGGGGAATAGGGGTAACAAGACCGTTTACTTAACGATTGATCGTTTCTTTTTTAATACTACAAGTAATTCCACTAGTCTAGACATAAGACTTTTTTTGGTTCATCTAAGTCTGTGAGTAAACACTCACACAAATATTGTGTTCTTCACATTTCGATGAGCCCTACGGAGTTTGACCGTCTTTTTACATTTTGAAATGACTTGCTGTTCTTCCGGTATATTCCGAAGTATGTAGATGATCGCTAAAGATGAGTCGAAAAATCGAATGTTTGATATTGAATTTCGAGTGCTGTTCTTCGATATCGGATTATGTAGATTCGAATCGCTAATCGTAGTCGTAGGTTAGTTTTTTTTGATTACAAGTAAAACGGAATTTGATGTATCCAAAAAATACTTTTTATTTCTGGCTCATCTGATTTGTTTTTTTTTTTTTTTTTAGGATTTTATGAGATTTATATGATTTTAAGTTTAAGCATAAAATTATGATTTAATATCCTTTTGACGTTTTATCGGGTTTTTTGCTACGGTCTACTTTTTGCAAACGAGCAATGAGGGAGGAACGCGAACATCCATGCCACTGTGGGATTCGAACCCACGAACTCCGGTTCCGAAGACCAGCACCCTAACCAATCTTCCATCGTTCGGCGACGTTTATCGGAGACAGCTATTGACGTCTCGGAGATGTCAAAGTCTACTTTGGCACATGATATGACTGACGTCTCCCAGACGTCATTGTATGTCAAAGGGTTAAGTAGTAAGTCCTGGTCTTATTAGCTTTCGTGTAGCAAAACAGTAGACCATAGAGCTCCAAATCAAACCAACCTTTTGACACAGTGGTTTATTCATTCCTTCTTCTGAGATGTAATAAAGTCTGCTCGGACTCCTTCGAAGGGTTAATGAATATTGAATGATTCTATCTTAGAATAAAAAGTTTTGCATTCCATATCTTCAGATTAGAACTATTAAGTACTATAAATATTTAAGGTGTCTGCATTGATTTGTTTTCAAGCATAATGAACATATCTGTTAACTTATCACATAAGCAAAATTCGCATATTCGAGATTTGTCTGATAAACAATAATTGAATTAGTAGACCTGTCATTTGGTAAATAAAACACGTGAGTTCAATTCTCGCCACTACCATGGATGTTCTTGGCCGTTCGGAATTAATCGTTTTCAAGCAGCGAGTCCAGGTGTAATTCGTCTTTACAAAAAAATTACCCTAACGCTTCAAACCAAACAAAAAATTGTTTTAAACACTCATAAGACTAGTTTTTTTTCAGTCTTCGTTTTAGTTTCATTTATTTAGCTTTCTTATGCATTAGGTTACTGGAAAAAAAGACCTTATAAAGCTAGTAAGTGGTGCGAGATTGTTTTAAGAGAAGAAAAGCATTTCCTTTAGCTTATTAGTTAAAATTAATTGGATTTTTACCGTGGAGGGAATTAAGCTTACCGCCGCGCATTCTCTCTGATTCTATGTTACACTTTTTATTTCTTTGTTCGTTGCATTACATAATAATAATAATAATAATAAATGTATTTTGTAGTTTTCAAAAATAATTTCAAATTTTATGTTTAAAAATAAGAGTAAAAACTGTTCTTATTCAGTCGAAGGGGGATTTAATGCCGAGTTAAAAAATAGTATTCAAGATTTTACTGATTGTAAGACACACTTAAATTTCTGTGTCTATAAATGACTGTTTATAAAGACACAGTTATAAAGACTGAGATGAAATCAGATTAACTTTTTGTCTGTCTTGTACATCCCCTATCATATACAAATCTAATGTTCTATAAGCTTGTATATTGCATGTGATACGTAATGAACTATATTTGATATACAAGCTTTTACATATTCTGTATTTTATATCGTTGTGTATCACGTTATATACAAGCATATAAATAATTAGATCTGTATATCGATATATATGATTTGTATATCTGTATCTATATACTATAGATCTGTATGTATATACGATCTGTATTTGTATACTATATCCGATCTGTATCTATATATTATATATACTATATATACTATATATCTGATCTGTATACTATATATACGATCTGTATATCTGCATATTATGACGTACAGAAGAGGCGAAAGGTTAAAAATGACATTCATCAATGGTTCCTCCATCGCTTAAAGCTAATAATGTGTTTAAGTTAGGGCCTGATCACTTTAATTTTAGTCTCAAGGAAAACAAAAATTTGGGGGCTCCTACTGCAGTTTTTACTAGCTGTACACCACACTATCGATATATATGTATAGTGTATCCCAAAACAACCACCCCCAAAAAAGACCCACCCACCCAAAAAAAGAAAAAAATGCGAATTACACATGCATAGAGAATAAATTCAGATCACCAAAAATGGTTTTAACAGTTTGTAGTGTACACTCGACTGTAACTCGGGGTGGGGTGAACTTTTAACTCCCTGAGCTATAAATTTCCCGCTTATGTAAGTTTGTGGTCTGTTTAGAAACTATTTATGAACCTATCCCCAGTAAAAAATAAATGAATAAAATAAATGAATAGAATTTTATAAAGGTTTACTTCAGAAAATCAGAGAAAATGGAAAAAGGACTTGTGGAAAGGAACACTTATTGGGTACCATGTGGTCAAAACGTATTTATAGGGGTGTTTTGAGGGATCTGGACTCTCCCTTGAAATATTTTCAATATAAGCCTTACAAGATTTTTTTTAACTTATTAAAAATTTGTATACATCACTTTCTGCTGCAAGTTTTGAAAGATAGTTTCCTATCATCAAAAGAGTAAAGATATTTCTTCGCAATAGTTGAGAAATTTAAAATTATTTTTGTTCCATAGAGGCATGGTTATAAATTCAGATGAAGATTTATAGAAGATGGCCTTAAAAATCAAGACTAATTTTACTACTATAAAATGGTATTTTTTTAATGATTATGTCATACTGTTTTCCAATTATGTCATAAGGTATGTACTTTTGTAAAAGAAAAATTTATGTCCTAATTCTTTTCTCCTAATGTTTTTTTTTTATTCTCCTGTTTATTCATAAAATTACTTTAGTTCATTCGTCTGGTAAATACTAGAACGTAATTTAAGTATGCTGCAGTATTTACTAGACAAATTTGAACCTGGTAAAAACTCTGATCATAAATTAAAAGATACGTTATAGTTGCAAGTACAATGATATTACGTACAACTATGCTGATCTTTTTTATGGTGTATTAATGTACGCATGCAAAACCATGGACTAAGTACTTATGTAAATATGTACTTTGTATGTGTGTGTAATGAAATCTTTTCTTGAGATTGGATGTTCACTGTACTGTGAATTAAGATTTTGGAAATCAGAAGAGAGCGTATGCATGCGTATTTTTTCTTTATGTATAAATATAAACAATTTCATCCGATTTGGGGCAGATATTCGTTAATAATAATTAAAAAACCTGCCAGTATCTTAATTTATATTTATCCATCCAGTTACATGATCCTACTCTAATCCATAGAACCTTTTCCTTCAGAGGATAAAAGTCAAAATACGAGTGTAGTTTTTGTATATAATCTTGTGAAATAAATATTATACATATATATGCATATACTTACATTATGCATAATCATCATTGTAACTGGCCAAACAGCCCAGGGTGGGTCAGAAACTCTGAGTATTTTTCCACTATGACCTATTGCCAATCCTCGATCTCCAGTTCTTTACTTTCATGGATGAAAAATCAGATTCAGGCCCGATTCTACTCCGTTTTCTAGTTCCAGAACTCCTAACAATGTTGTTAATCTTCCTTCATACCCTATTGACATAATCTTGGGCAATTTTATGTGCTTCAGTTAGCATATTCTTTAGCATTGCATTACTCTGGTGTTTCTGATTCATACAAAATTAGGGATATTTATAAACACACCTTCATTTTCATGACGTATGACTTGAGAGGCATTTAAAATTAAATTTCGTAGTTAAGTAGTTAAGGTGCTTTGACATAATTAGCTTTTTTTGTAGTTTTTACACGATGTAAAGCCGAGTCCAATACTTTCAACCACAACCAAAATACAATTTTGTGGTACCCTAAAAGAAGTTATTCGGTTCTTCATTATCCCTGTAGCATCACATATGTTAGTAGCAAGATTTAATTTTAGTTTCATTCTGCAATGTAATTTTTTATATGTAAACCTTGAATATAAAATTTTAGGTTGCCTATCCGCTGTAGAAATTGGTGGGTGGACGGAATTGGTTTAAACTAACAACTGCAGCTGAAGATGGTTCAATATCAAGGGCAGTTGTGGACCTAATGAAGTAGCCAGAATTTGTTTTCGGGGGCAATCCAAAGTACAGTGAACCAAAGGCATAAAATAATTAATAAAAAAAAAATTATTACTCTCATAGAAAATATATACATACATTCATACAGACATCCATAATTTTGCAGGTATACATAAATACAACCTAAAATGGATCAGCAGCGCTATACGTAGTTTGAAGAATATATTTGCAACCACACTGTGTCTTTTAATTTATGCTCCAAATTTTATCCCGTTTAAATTTTTCTGGCAAATACTGGAGAGTATTTGATTTAGGCTCCAGTATTTACCAGACGAAATTGAACTGAATTTTATAGATAGGGAAATAAAATAAAAACATATTGGAAAAAAATTATGACAGTTTCATTTTTCTTTTGCAAAATTACATAACTTGGATGACCACAAAATTTGGAAAGAGTACGGCAGAATCGGCAATTTATAAACTACCGTTTTATAATATAAAATTAATTAGTCTAGATTTCAGACAAATTTAAAGTAATTTTATAAATAACTAGAATTTTTTTTAAATATTGAGAAAAGAATTATGACATATCCTTTTATTTTTCTTTTACAAAATTACATAACTTGGATTGCTTTCAAAATTCGAAAATAGTATGACATAATCAATCATTATGCTGTTTTATGTTAGTAAATTAATTCTTTTAGCTTTTAAGGCCAGCTTTTTCAAACTTTTATCGGTGTTTATTGCCCTGCCTATATGCAACGAAAACAATGCTAAATTTGTTATCTCCTTGTAACCAGTTTTAATGCGAAGATATATTTTTGTTCTGTTTATATTTGTAAACGATAGTTCAACACTTTCAAATAATAATGTACACAAAAGAAAAAAAAAATGTGATGCATACGCTGAAAATATTTTGGGGAGAGTCCAGATCTTCCGGAATCCCCCTATATATTCAGCTATCGACTTATGGACTCGGGGACCAGTGCGGAAATATCTCTGGGACTCTCCTTATATAGGAATGGTCTTCCTGCAAAAATATCAACAGAAATGTATAATTAACGTTTATTTAAATAATATTAAGTAGATGAAAATATTTGAAAAACAAAAAACAAGAACCACCATTTTACTTGTAGCAAACAAGCGATATCTCAAAAAGCTTATTGACCTTTTGAGAACGGATGGTTGGTATTCTAACCAAGGCAAGCAAATCTAAATAGTAAAATATATTGCACTTGGTTGAAATATGCACCACCACTTTCTTATCTAACCAGTTTTTTTCCTGTCCACTGTTCAACTGACCAGGAAAAGGTCCTCGTTATCAATAGCTTCTACTATTGGACCTATTTTCGTAGGGTTACTTTACCTCGTACTCCCTTTAAGATTCTCTCGTGTTGTATAAAGAAGCAATTATTGCTGTACAATATCAGAAATTCAATATCGCGATATATCCCCAAATTAATATTGATATATTGCGATATTACTATAAAACTATCCACAAACGTGTTCTGTATTGCCCCGTGTGGAAAAAACAAATATCGCCTTCTTCTTTGAAAACCAGAAGTTTGGGGAAAAGTGACAACAACGAGCAGATGACTTTTTATTTTCATTGCGCGAGGGAAAAAGTAAAGCACAAACGTCGGCCGCAAGGACGACTATCCGCTGAAAAACTGATTCAGAGATTTATATATTTATTCGTCTTTTCCGTTCGAATTTTTTCCTTTAAGTTTTTTCTTTTCTCTTATCGTCCGAACTTTATGCTTGTGACGTGTGTCCGTCATCGGAAAGAGACATGCGTCACGTGTCTTCTTGTCAATGCCGATATATATCGACACTCCTCCCCCCCTCGCGTCTCTCCCCTTCAGAAACTGTGTGCGTGTGTGTTTCGTTCCCTCTTTTCGGAGTCTCGGCCCCTCTTTTGCTCATTTGAATTTTTGGTAAAATTAAGTTTCTGGCAAATAAGGCTCCGACCCTCTCACAGTTCCTACAGGGGGTGGGGGTGGGGAACAGGGCTTCATTTTCGTGGAGATGCATTTCCACACCACACCCTCCTCCTGCTCCACCCCTTCTGGCATTTGTTTAGACTGCAAAGAAGAGGGGGGAAAGCACGCGTGTGCTTCCATTCTCCCTCGAGCGCCCTTCTACTACCACCTTCCCCTTTCGCCCCGCTCCCCCCGGATATTCCGAGATATTCCGGTAGGCGTTTCCCCCGGCAGCACGTGCTGCGTAGGCAGAGAAAATCTTCCACCCCCTCCCCTTTTCCATTGGCCGAATCCAATAAGAGCGCGGTGCGTGGGCGTATCCCATACTAGGTACTGCCCCCGCCCAGACCCGAGAGTTGAGTTGAGCGGTAAGAAGGAGGAGGACGCGCCGTATGCTCACGTGCGCGTGTACGGGCCCCCTTTTGTTATCGTTTCCTTCCCCCCCTCTTTAGAAGAAGAGAAGTCTCTCTTCTCTCTGGAAGCATTCACAATTTCCCATTCCTTTATTGTGCCACCCCTTTTCGGGATTTATTCTTTTCACTCCCCCTCCCCCCGTACGAGTATTTCCCCTACCCCGCCGTTTCCTTCTCCTTCTGGAACATTCCGTTCGATCTTTACGGGGGAATAAGTGGAAAAATCGAGTCGAAATTGGCCCGTGTTAGAATTGTCTTGCCTGCCTCAGTTCTTTTTTCTTTTGTTTCGGGTTCTGTTCCGTGTGTAGAGAATGAGTCTTTCCCCGTATTTATTTATTTATTTATTAACTGAAGCACTCTGCTTCGCTCCATCCTGTGTGTACATATATACGCACATACACATATATTCATTCACGATTTTTACATACACACACACAGGGCCAGTTCTATGCTTTTAGCCTCCTGCGTGCTAGAAAGTATTTGGCCGTACCTGCCAATACAGATTCCTAGTATAATGAAAACTTAATCCAATGCATAGAACTTTTCTATTATGTTCATTTGACTGCTCTAAATTATTGCCTAGAAATCTAAAAAGTATTTAAAAATGTATAAATTAAATATTTAAGTTTAAATTAAAAAATTAAAGTAATATGTTATTAAAATAGGGATATCCTGTAAAAAATAATAAAAAATAACAAAATGCATCTATGAACTACACTATTCTTTATTTTTTATTTATTGGTTAACAATAATATCTGATAGTTAAGTCAAATATATACACATTTTTTTTTTCAGTTGCTAATAATCCTGTATAAAGTGATAGAAGTAGTACGATTTAGTATCAAACTTGTGACTTATGTTTTATCTTTTCTTGCAAATCTGTTTGGATACTTTTAATTCGTATTTTTAAATTTTTTCAAAGTGAAAATACCTTTTAAAATGACTTAATATATTGCAAATGAATCTTATATAGTAATGAAATATGTGAAAAAATATTCCTTAAAACTAATCCAGGTGTAGCAACCAATTATTCAAAAACAAAGAAAAATACATTTTCTCAATCTAAATTTATTAATTATTATAGAGAATATCTACTAAATATGCACATTGATAGGGGGCAGCCAGAAACTACTTTGCATGCAGGCGACTATAACCCCAATGATGGTCTTGTGTATATATACATATATGCATAATAAATACATATATATATATATATATATATATATATATAACAAGTATTTACACAAGTATTTAGTTTGAGCGTATGTGTTTTATATGTATAAATCCAAACGGTATGTCGAAAGTTACTAAAATTCGGGAAGGCTTTCTTCAATACCTTTACACGGTCGCCAAACGATGGAAAAATTATTAGGGTGCTGACAGGACCGTTACCAGGTCCTTTGGCGACCGTGGCAGAAAACTGGTCTGCGCTCTTATTACCAAATATAATGAGAAAATAAATAAACATGTTTTTTTTTCCTATATCGTATATTCAAAAGGAACTCACAAACTCTTAGTTCTTAAAATGTTCCTTGTATATTAATTTTTAATTTTTTCTTCTATTTTTACCGTATTAATACTTTAATATTTTTGAACATTCTGGGGGTATTATTGTCTTGATAAACTGAATACTTTATTTAAGGGAAATATGTTTTATTTAGACATTGAATTTTCATAAAAAAATGGTGAATTTTTAAATTGAAATTAGTTTTAATAACATTAATAAATCTAAAATTTTAAACGAAAACCCGAATTTATGTAAAGGCATAATAGGATTGTTTGGTAAACGCTTTGTAAAATTCTATAATAAGTTTAGCCTCTAGAAACACTTAAAAATATCATCAAAAAAATAATTTTTAAACAATGGATTTTATAATAAAAAAAATTATTTTCAACTTTTCCTTATTTCTACTCGAGGCGAATTGTCCTCTTTCGGACCCCATTTTTCTCATGGTGCCGCGCCCCTATGACTGATGCGCCCGTGGCAAATGTCACCTTTGCACGCCCTAGTTACGGCCCTGGGTGCTGATCTTGGATACCGCAGTTCGTGGGCTCGAATTATACTGTGGCAAGTACATTCGTAGACATTTGGAATCGGCTTTAAACAATAGAACCTGGTCTTATCCCTCGTGTTACAAAAAAGGAGATCTTAGCGCTCCAAACCAAACCATTACACGGTTGCTGTCGATGTTATAGCCACTTCTGTTCACCCTATTACGGGATAGGGCAGTAGTACAGACATCAGTGTTGGCGGTAGACGACAGATGGCAGCACATAAGTGGGTTTTTTTTTAATTTATTTACCACGTTAAAAAAGAATAGGTTAGTTAACTTGAAATTCGGCAACCAGTTGATTATTGGAAAATAAAATTGTTTGCAAATTGTTGCATTGAATTTTATTATCTTTTTTAAATTACGATATATTTTTTTCCACTTGCTTCCTGCATTATTCGCCACAACCAAGTCGCAGATATTTTGTTGGTCATCTTATTATGAAAGCACCTTATTCCTTATTAACTCTCACATTATTCCGTAGCTACAACACAAAGTGGATCCTCGTAATTTAGAAGCAAGATAAAAGTACAAGAATCTGACTTGACCTGCCACCTCTAGAGGTACTATTTAATAATTTAGAGGGCATTGCGACCACGAACCTATTTTAGATACGTATTATTAATTAACACGACGGATATTGGCCCAGCTCGAGCCTCGAACACGCAACCCTCAGGCTGTGAAATGGGTGTCTTTGCCGATTAAGTTACTACGGCCTGATATAAACAAATTTTGGGGGAGAGGAGAGGAAATTAAAAGTTGTCTATATGTAGATAAAATGAAAATTGTGTCAAACCTACTGCTTAAACATAAACGCCAAACATGCAAACTTCTTGGAAATGTGCACCAAATTTTGGTACTTTAATTCTGAAAAAGTTTTTACACTTTCTATCTTAACATTGAACTGCATTGTGCTGTTTGTTTTATGAAAGTCTTCATGGAAAATGATATGTGCTAACTATATGAAAAAAAAAGGCACTTATGTGTCATAATTTATTATTACATTGCACATTAGACGGATGCATATTAGATTATATTAAATTGATGATTTATGATGATTGATAGTATTTTCCTGTAGACATAATTTATTATATATACCAAGACCTAAAGCACTACGCGAAGTATGTATACATTTATTACATACATATACAAAATTTACACTCTTAAGAGCCAAACATTGTGATCTCTTTGAAATTTAAGGCTAAGGTTGAAATTTAAATAATATTTTTCAATTTGGTTTCTAACTTTGGCCACTTAAATTACGTAAAGTCACACTTTGCAGTTAGGTTTCTGAAAATTAAGCACTTAGAGGCCCACCAAGGTATTGAAGAAGAAAAAAGTTATTTGAAATTTACCGTAGAATCAAAAATTCTATCATATTCCTTTTTTAAAAATTTTTTTTACCAGTATGGTTGTCAATACAGATATCTTTATGCCAAACACTGTTGCGACATTTTTACTCCTTTTCCACCAGTCTTGTAGCTTGAGGAATGTTAAGGATGCGAGTAATGTTGCCCTGCTGGGTCCTCTCGATTTAGAAGCAGAATACCAAGCAGAACATTGCAAGGCTTGACCTGCCTCCTCCAGAGGTATCTTTTATGAACGTAGATCAGGGGCCAAGACGTCGACCACGAAGAAATTTTAGGTAGTCCGCGCTGACCTCGGATATTCACAATTTAATTTATGACTTACGACATAAAATTAATGAATTATTTAAAATAAATATTTTTGAAAATTAATATCTGAGAAAACGTTTCCAAATATTTACAAATTGATTTTGTATTTGAAATCATACTTTGGATCGACGTATAAATATACGCGAATCTGCTTTTCAACCATAAAAACCAAACATCGGTCACGTTTCACAGATGGACATTTAATTTTTTGTTTACGCATTGCAATAATCTCTTGCCAGCCACAATATGATAAACTTGTCGCAGATATACAGTGGCAAATTTCAACTAAACGAAGTGAATAGGATGGTCAATTTTTGATATATAAATACTTTGATTATTTTCGTCAATAAATTTTTATTACGCAAATATTAAGTTTTTTTTTTAGAAAAATTAGATAATTTATCATTTTTTCTTGTTACCGAAAATAAATATATAAACATGTACGTTACGTTAATTTAGCTCTGCCATTGGTAGACTGCTTTCGATTTATTAAATGTGGAGTAGACCACGGATCACAAAAGTTTGGCCACCACTGACTTAGATGATACTGTGTTCAGGAACCTATTTTGCGTGCCACAGTCGCTTTAACCTATAAGGCGATTTCACGCTGTAGGGCAAATTCTCAAATTATGACAATTCTGGCTTTAGTTTTAAATGGAAGAGCAGTTTATTGTTTGTCTATTGGCTGTTGTAAACATGAAAATGAATATGAAGGGCATTATAGTAGTTCGATAAATTGCTTTATAGCGGCTCGACTATCTATCATCATCCTATTTTTTAAATACTAAACTGAACTCCTCAGCGCTTCAGCCCACGTGAACCATGACCTACAGTGTCAGTCTCCGTGTACGAGACCAAGGTCCATGGGGAGCGGAGCATATGTCTCGATTAGGTGGTCAGCCTTACGCGAAACCCCCTGTGTTTAGTTCTCAAGCATGCTTGGTCCTCTGTTTGTTTACCCACGTAAGACTGAGTCAACCTTGCCCAGCACGAAGATTTCCTAAATACAGCTGCGGATACTCCAGTCTCCTTTGAGGTAAAGTTTTTTTCTCCTTATTGGACATTACACGATTTATTACTGGTTCAATGTAACACAACATTCGGTTAACATTATTGTCCCTCTTAGCACTATGAGCGGATAGCTTGAAAGTGTCATTTTACGAAAACAATCCAACATTTCCCCACACAAATAATCTTGCAATATCTGGTTTTCGAATGGTGTATCAGACAGGGATCACTCGTCTGATAGGAATTAAAGCTGAAGTACCATCTAGAATCGAATCTCCTCTGTTGTGTTTAGGCACCTTTCTAATCTCTCTCTCTTTCTATATTTGATACATGAAAGACATTCGTAGCGAAAATATAAACAACGAACAAGGACTGAACGCATCTTTTTATAGACAATAAGGATATTATCTTTAATCATTTAGATGTATCTTGGAGATAATCATCCTGTTGGATAACACTCTAAAGTTTAAACATGTTTTGATATTTTTTTAATTTCAGAGGATTAACCATGCTGCGTTTAGACACTTTTCTGTTTAACAAATGATCATTTAGGACTGTAAACAAAAATTTTGTTCAGCCATGCATTTAATCATTCTAATTAATTTTTAACATTTCTAGCTCTTCAGATTATTTATTTTTAATTTTTGCATGTTCCCTCAGTTAGCAAATCTGATTGATTAAAATCCCTGTTTAGACTTTTGATCCTTTTGCTCCGGTTTAATTAGAATACCTACATACCCTGGACATTAAATACTATATCGTTTTAAAACAAACTTGTAGTATAACTTAGAGCAGGGTCGAATGGAACCACTTCGTAGCCCTAGAGATTTTTTTTTTTTAACCGGACCACCACCACCCTCTTCTACATGAAATAGAGCACACAAGGACGTATTTATAGGGGGTTCCGAAGGATCTGGACACTTCCGAAATATTTTTAATGTATGCATTACAAGATAGTTTAAACTTATTAAAATTTGTGTACATTACTAATTTCCAACGCAATTGTTGAAAGAACGTTTCTAACATTCAAAAGGCAGAACGATGGCCGATTGGTTAGGGTGCGGCCCTTCGGTACCGGAGTTCGTAGGTTCGAATCCAACTGTGGCATGGATGTTCGTAGCCGTTCGGAATCAGTTTAAGTTGTAGGTCCCATTAGCCCTCGTATTGCAAAAAGTAGACCGTAGCACTCCAAACTAAACCAAACCAACCCTCAAAAGAGTAAAAACATATCTTCACTGTCTGAATGATGGATGAATGGGTTCAGTGCTGACCTTCGGAACCTGAATTCGTGGGTTTGAATCCCACTGAGAAGGGCCAGATTTTCCTTTAGACTAACTAGATTTCAGTCTAGGGCCTCAAAATCAAGAGGGGCCTATATTCAAATTGTTATCAAAATTAAAATTACACTATTCTAAAAACAGTGATCACTAAAACACTGAACCAAAAGTAAGGAGAAATTAAGGCGCATTTTATTTTTGTAGTCTAAGATTTTCATTATTTAAATTTTGTTTCTTTGTAAATATTGTGTGTTAAGTTTGATTAGTTATTGTTACGAGTACTATATATGGGGCTGAGAATAAATGTCCAAATAAGTGTTCTTGACTTTTTTTTAAATTTATTATCTGTGCCACATTTTTTTTTAAAGATTAATACCAATCACAACATGTTTTATTTTACATATTGATATATGTATTATCTCTCATGTAATTTACAAAATTAAAAATGAAAGGTGAAAGGACTTCATAAGTGGCATAGCCTAGGGTCTCTTTTCATGTAAATCCGTCCCTGCCACTGAGGCATGGATGTTCGCAGCTGTTCGGAATCGGTTTTAAGCAGCAGGTCTCGGTCTTATTAGAACTTGTGTTGCTAAAAAAGTTGACCGTTACGCCACGAACCAAACCATTTCTTCGCATTGCTGTTGCTGTTGCATGTGCCACTTGGTCTCACCAAGCACGATTGAGCCGGAGGCTACTCGTATTAAGGCAAGGAGGAGCACCTTTCGTTTCGACGAGCTCCTCAAGGGTGAAAGTACGACTTAAGCTCAAGTAATTCTGATAGTAATTCTGATCCTTGTAATTCTGAAGCAGGGACTAAGCAGAAGACCCATAGGTTTGGTCTGCCACCCCCAGAGGTATTGATTGAGAACTTGAAGGGCTTTGTGACCACAAACCTATTTTACCTTTAACGAACACGGTGGGTCTTAGGCCGGCTCGGGTTCCGAACTTGCAACCTTCCAGTTACAAGAGCGTTGTCTTTGCCGACTGAGCTACCGCGGCTCATTTCTTCGCATTAGAATTGGCGAAAAGAGAATGATAAATTTAGCATTACTTTCGATGCATATAAGCATACCTGATTATAAATGCGAATGAATATTTAACAAGCTGCCTAAAAGCTAGAAAAAATATTTTTTCTACTGTAAAATGGCAGTTTATAAATTATTGATTATGCCATATTGTTGTCGAATTTTCATGCCATACAAGGTATGCGATTTTTTAAAAGAAAAATAAAAGGAAATGCCATAATTCATTTTTAATATTTTTAATTTTTTTTATTATTCATAAAATACTTTAGTTTAAATTCGTCTGATAAAAAATGGAGCATATTGACTCCAGTATTTGCCAAACAAGTCTAAACCTCGTAAAAGCTTGGAGAGTAAATAAAAAGAAAATATGATTGCAAATATATTCTTCAAGATAATTGAAATTACATTCAGTGTTGCTGATATGTTTTATGACGCATTTGTGTATGCATTCAAAACTTTGGATGTATAAGATTTATGTATGTAGGTACTTTGTATATGTATGCATGTAGTAAAATTTTCGTAGCGATTATAGTTTGGAAAAAGACTAAAACAACCCCCTGCCCTCCAAAAAAATTGTTTTGGGTACGTTACTGGAGCACACATAATATATAAAGCAATAAATGAAACAAAACTTAATGTGAAAAACTAAAACGAATCTTAAAATTTTTAATAATCAAAATTATTTAGCATACAATAGATTTAAATTTTTCTTGGAAAGTTTGAACAGTTTTAGATATTCAGAAAAAAGTGAAGTAATTTTTATTAAAGGTGTAACCAGAGTATATGATATGAATAATTTTTATTTAAATAAAAATTATGTTTCTTTATCCTTTAATTCGTCAAAATTATCAATTATTTCATCATAATTTGAAAAAGTAGAGTTTCTCACTTAATATTTTCAACTAAGTCCTTAATTTCATTTTTAAAATGTGCTAAGTTTTAATGTATTCTATCGGCCGCCCTGTAAATTTGGTCAACTGAGTGCATGCATGCACTGCACACATATTAGTGCTAGCTCTGTGTGTGTGTATAATAAGACAGATCTCATGATGGGTGGTTGCAGTCATGGCCCATAAAAATGACATCATTTTAGTTAGACCTCCTTTATTAACAGATCGTTGGAGGACGGGTTCCCACTTCATTATAGGGACAGGACAAACGGAGGGGTCAGCTAGCATGAAGTTAGAAGTAGTTGGTCCTTAACATCTGGGTCAACCTCTCAGTCAAAATATATATATATATATATATATATATTATATATATCTAAAAAATTCAAATCTGATATTGTATACTATATAATTTTTCTCTCTCTCTCCCTCATGTGTTATACACACACATAAAGAGCGTACACAGATAGATAAATATTACTACATTATATAAAAGAATACACACGTTTTGGAGTCGAACTGACTGAGGTCGTTCTAGTATTAAGTCTTATTTCCTTTAAAACTATATTTTTGTCTAAACACTTGCTATTCTTTTAAAATAAAAATTGAAATATCGAATTTTTAAAGGATGAGATGTTCCTGTTTCTTAATCTCCATTTTATTATTTTACTAGCTATATGAGGCCTGGGTAGCATATTTTAATGTTATTTATTCCATCGCCCATCCAAGAAACTTAGCCGCCTGTGTGCAAGCATGCTAGTCTTGTTCCTGGTTAACATTATCGAAATCAGTTTGTTCGATTTATAAAACAGCTGAAGAATTTAAGTTGATTGAGCGAGTAAATAATTATTTTCACGAGTGTTAATATTGAAGATGCATTACTCACTAGATGCATTTGGTATAGGAAAAGTTAAATGAGGATGTAATTTAATGACTATTCTTAATACTATTTCTATATTTGGATATTTTGATACTATTTCTATACTCTTTAAAAACTACAACATGCCAGATGGCAAAGTCAAACTTTGGCTTATGCGAATTAATTTAAAATATAACTATTTTGCCCAATTCATCAGTATCATTTCATATAGGAAAAATTAAATATATTATTAATGATATTTTTATATTTAGAAATGTTGATATTTTTGTGTTTTTTTTATAAACTGCATCATGCCTGATAGCAAAGTTAAATTTTTGCTTATGCGAATTAATTTAAAATAAAATTTTTTGTCCAATTTTTCAGTATCATTTGATATAGGAAAAATTATATGCATGTGTGTATATATATATGTTTATATGTATGTGTGTGTATGTATATATATGTGGGCATATATATATAATTTCTATATTTGGAAATGTTGATACTTTTGTGCTCTTTATAAATTGCATCATGTCAGATGGCAAAGTTAAATTTTGTCTTTTACAAATTAATTTAAAATAAATTTTTTCGTCCAATTTTCCAGTATCGTTTGATAAAGCAAAATTTAAATATATTCACAATAATTTTTCTACATTTGGAAATGTTTATCCCATTTTTATGCTCTTTATAAATTTCATCATGTCAGGTGGCAAAGCTACATTTTGGCTTTTGCAAGTTAATTTAAAGTACAATTTTTCGCCCAATTCTTCAGTATCATTTTCGCCATTGAAGAAAGTAATATATTTTTGCTTATTATACACAAGGCCGATTCTGGGATATTAGCTGATTGTACACAAGAGAGTATTTGACCGACCCCTACCATTACGGCTTCCCATTAAATTTATAATTTAGCTTTGCTTAGAAAATTACTATTTTTATGAGAAAGCTTCATATAATTGACTAAGGGCAAAAAAAGAAAGAAAAAATATATACATATATTTATTTTAAGTTTATTAAAACCGATGCTATATCAAATAAAAGTAACGAAATATACCCATGAATTGCATTTGTTTTGCTTTTTATTTGTCAGTTTATGAATAATATCTGACTATTCTAATTTTTTAGATAATTTCTTTTCAATTTATAATATTACTATCTAAAGAGATACAGAGTATCAAAGTTATATGTGATTACTAACATTTGACCCTTTTTCTTACACATCTATTTCGAAATTTTAGTTATCATTTCTGATTTGTTTGAATAAAGAATTTCTTAAAAATCCTTTAATGGATTTAATGTATTATAAACTAATCTTCTTTTAAATAAATATAAATGTATAGAAGTATTCTCTTAAAACTAACCCAAGTATTGAATAAAAATTACAAAAAAAATATAAAACTTATAAAAATATTGGATGTTTGCATCCGACAGAAACATTTGTTTAGTACTTAAATTATTAGTATAAGTTACTAAAACTATACTAATCTTTCACTTATTTCTTTCTTTTTACTTTCATTTAATTGTTTACTTAAATTCAGCTATTTAGGGCCCCTCATTATTTTTCTTTTTACTTTAAGACTTTATTCAGTCAAATTATTTTCACCTATAATATATTTTCATATTTCATGATGCACACCATGTAGAGTAATTCTCACCTTCACCAATGGGGATTCTGCTCAAGCCCAAACAGGTGCAGGTGCCCCAAACAAGCTACAATTCGGAAACTAACCCAAGTTTAGGATAACAATTACTCCCAGAAACAAAAAGGGAGAGGAATAAAAAAAAATTGTTTTTCTCACTAAATATTTTCAGTAAAAAAATTCGCTTTTAAAATAAAAGCTCCAGTTAGCATATTTTAATGTTATTTTGGCCCGCATAGAAATGTGGCAGCCTGCATGCATGCATGCACGCTCTGCACACCTACAAGTCCTGGCCCTGATTATCCCTTAGCATCTCTTGTATATCACATATGATACACAGTGAACTCTATTTTAAGTGGAAAATACTTTGTTAGAACGTCTTAAACGTCGTTTGAACGTTTAGTTATATTTTTCAATTAGACAGAAGAAATTTAAAGCTTTATATCTAATGTACAGCATATAATTATTTTCTCATAGAGGGACAGATAAAGGGTTAAACACGTTTGTCCAAAAGCAAAGCTCACTCACTTACAAACCTTCTAAAAATATCAGTATGATCAAATACTAGTCATTTGTCTTATTTGTGTATGCAGTCCGGCTCAGAGAGTAGCATTGGGCATTAATTCTCTAAAAATCAAGTGTTTGATTTATGCCAGGGTTTTACCGACAAAGACTGAGATTGGTTGGATAGCCGACCGTAGCGTTATCACTACCCAAAATTCTACAACTTCTAAGACTGCTCTTGTTAACAATCCTAGGTAAAGCAATTTTTAAATGACTTGACTATTGCTTGCAAGGATTTAAATCCTTGTTTGGGTTTTCTTTGGGATAGAATCGTTCCTGACACTGATTCTAACCTGATTCATCCCTATTAGTGTCCTTTGAAGTCTGATTCTGTGTTACGTCTAACAAGCTCTTAATTTATATCATGGCCATCAGCCGACCAACTCCAAGAAGTGGCAACTCTTTTGGAATGGAATGACAAACGGTCAGTCAGATTTTATCTGTTATAATAAGATAAATGATACAATCACACAATACTGAATTTTATTGCCGAAATATCTTTTTTAAAATAAGAAATTTAATAGTTTTCTCTTTAGATTAACTCAATATGAAAATTTAAAAATGTTCTTTGAGTAAACATTATTTTCCATGTTATTTCTTAAAATAAAAGGTCATATCTGTAGAAAAATAAGCATATAAAATACCCTTTAAACACTTTACTTGTCCTGTTCGTAACACGATACACATATCTATGGCTTTGTATGCTTGTATATCACACATCATACAATGATATAAAATCTATAACAGCTTGTATATAAATTAAGATTCATTGTATATCACGAGTGATATACAAGGGAATAAAGCATTAAATGTTTATATCATATGTGATGTACAGGACTGGCAAAGCGTTAAATGTTATAATGTGTTTATTAACCCTAAACGCTTTCCAGATTTTGTTGAATATTGTTACAATTGTTACTTCTGCCAAGCTACTTAAAAACATTATTTTAAAACAAGGAAAGTCATGTTATATACTTTATTTTAAGGATTTTATTTTAAAAAATGATACTTCACACTAGTTATTTTCTGCTTTTGAGATTCATTTCTTTAATTGCAATAAATCACTGAAACATACGGACAGCATTATAGTGTTTATGTATTTCAAAGAAAGCCGCAGCCAGCCCTTTTCCTAATGCATTTATTTTGCGCTTGTTTAAAAAATTTTTTTCGTTTTCTTTTTTTTTGGCGGGGAAGGGCGAAGAACACGTGGGTGCTTGGAAAGCTGAAGTTCTGTGCGATTCACCTGTCGTTATGTCTTGAGCAAAAGAGTAGACCGTAGCACTCGAAACCAAACCAAAACCTGTCTTGATGTCCAACTGATAAACCAAATTATAAATCTGCTGATAAACGTTAACATAGTTTTAAAAAAATCGCATATTCTTTAGGTAGTTTGTTGTAAAATATCAAATGAATTGACGTTTTAAATCACTGTGTTTGATTTATTAAATTACTACGATACATTTTTTTATATCCAAAATAAATTATTTTCTTTTTCATTAATATTAAAAGTAAATCAGTAAATATACTTATAAAACCATACTCATAGTAGAGAATGATATTTTGTGAGAATATTGCTAATCTTTAAAACAAAACCACTCAAAATTATGTAGTACGTCGTATTTGATTTAATTTTTTTCAGTTTATTTGTTTTGCAATTCCCTACATATGGCAAATTACAGAGTAAGATAAATGTGTATGGTTAGATCCTTAATAGGATTTTAATTACGGTATTTCCGCAACCGAGTTATTTTATGCCAAAGTCTTAAAGATTTAGCATAATCGGATTTTACATATAATATATACTTTACAGAACTAGTCTCAGTATACATACAGAAAGGGATGTTGGACTCAACAAGAAGTACCCTTACATTTGACTGACATTTTTTAAAAGAAATGTGAACACTAATTCTGGCCTTAGAAATGTTCGTCTTGTACTGGTCATTATTTGCAGACCTGCCAACTTTTGAATATTGAAAATAGTAGCACTTGACAACTTTTGAAATCAAAAATAGTAGCACACTAATTTGCGAGGTAGGTTGGATGGCGAGTTTTTACACCATAAATCCTGGGCAATCGCACGCGTGCCATAACACAATGCACATACTAAATGATTGTGTGAATGATGTTTACTGCTCAAACCAAACAATCAATTCTACTAAAGTATCTAAAATCCCATATAAAATTTCAAATAGACAATATTTCATTTACAAAATATCATACACATTTCTGAACTGAAAACCCCCCATAAAACGTTAGATGAAGTATTTTATTTACATTAATTTTAGTTGTATTTAAATACTATTCTACACCTTAACATTTTTAGTAAGAAATATTAATTTTAAAAAATCTCAGAAATATACTGAGGGACGAACACAGAAATATACTATTATATTATAACCCATGTTATCAGACAAAAAATCTAAAACTTAATCCAAAAATTTCTACCTTCGAGAGAGTATGGCATCGCACCGTAGTTACACGAAAATGGATCGGAAAAGTTTTTTTACGGATTTCTTTATATCGCTTGCGGAAATATATTCATTTATTTTGATTTTCCGGATGCGATGTTATTTTTTATTCATGTATTTATTTTTTGACGAAAAATCGTATTATTTTGCCTGATTTTCGTAGGATCTTAATTATTTGCTAAATTCGTAGAAACTACGATTTTTTCGTAGCAGTTGGCAGGTCTGTATTTGTCATCTAAAAATTGGGGATCGGCGTCAAAAACTCGTATTGAAAATTTGCAAACAGTGCAAAACAAAACACTTCGGTGCATTTGCACGGGTCCCTGGTACCATACCAATAAATAAGTACATCGTGATATCGAAATAGATCCGATTAAAACAGTCATCAAGATTCTTGCTTTGAAATTTTTTTTAAATTTGCACAAAGTAAGAAACGAAGAAATAACTGCCGGACTATGATACCAGATTTTTCAAACGGTTACAATGGTTACAGTCCTTCATCTCTGTATTAAACCTACTTCAAAATGATCTCACCGAAGTTGATGGCTCGTTCTGAATTTCGAATGCGAATTTATTTAAGTTTGATTTATTTCAATTTCAACATTAATGTAATCTAATAATAATAATTTCTACTATAATTTTATAAATTTCTTCTGTCATGGGTCTATTAAAATCAGCATTTTAATATCCCCTATAAATGATTACAGTGGATATGGAGCTGCTGCTCTTGGTGCCACGACACTGCTTCATGTCTGTTACCATATCAAGATTCAGGATTAAGTTTTTTACTGCTAGTTGCAAGACTTCACAGTTCTCTTACTTATTTAGTTGTAAGAAATTATTTATAGAAAACGAATGGCACATAATCACCGATGAAGAAAGTTTGTATTACATTGATATTTTCGTGAAAATATACAGGTCACTCGTAATTCTTTTAATCATATAAACACTCACCGATAATCAGGTCGAATTTTATTTCATTTTCTGCCCATTTTAAATAAAGTTTGTAGTTTTAAAAGATAATTAATACTCTTTTTACCAACAGTTTAGCGACATTGTAAACAAATACTGAGTAAATTATTCCTATACACCCATTCCAGTGTGTGTGTATGTATACACACACACACTCCAGACAAGGGTAAAAGCTCTTAGAGATGAGTAAAATTTAAGGAAAATACTTTCTTCTTTAAAGGAAATTCAATCAGTTGCTTACATTCTGTATATTTACAATCGTGACTTATTTAAGTTTTGAGGCTTTTATAAAGTGAAAAGATTGGTCACTGAAGATTACCACAGTCATTACGATATTGTTAAAGAAGGAGCAGATCAAAAGAGATTGCGAAAAAAGAGGATTTTATTTTAACCTTTTTATAATTAAACTACTTACGTTTAAAAAATATTTAAATTACGTTACAATATATCATTTCATGCATATAAAAAATAGGAAAAATTTAAAAATTTGAATCAAAGTGTATGTCTAAAGAACAAAGATGTCATATTTCTCTCTAACATTGTAAATTTTCTTGAACGAAAATTGGCAGAAAACTAAATTTTCGTAAAGAATTTTCCGTAAGGAGTTGCTCTCTGGGGTCTGGTATGACGCACCCTAGAATAGCTCTTGCACATGATTTTAATAACGTCTTTAAATTCACAATCTTATGGCGTCTTACTATAGAGACGCCAAATTTGAGAAGGAGAGAATTTTTTTTATTGCAGTAGTGAGTTTCAATATGTTTGACCTACCTAAAACCTTCCTAGGGTTTGCCCGAATCACCATGCAAAACTTCATGAAGATTGATCCAGCATTTTCGGAATGTTTAGTGAACATACAAAAAGAGGGATTCATACATTCGTGTAGAGATAATACTAATATTTTTTAACAATAAACGCCCTTTTATTTTGAAGCAAATGAATTCTTTTTCACTTTTAATTTTGGTGAACTTAGAAAGTTAATTTTTATTAATTTACTAGCTGTTCCCTGCCACGCATTGCTGTGGCTCATTGTAGTTAAACGGAAATAAAAGAAAAAAGTGTATGTCTTTAATATGTTTAATTTAATAACTCTGCGTCTGGTGGGATTGTAACCACTGCTTTCATTCCTCTGTGCTAAGAAGTTTACCACCGAATCAAATACCCAGCGGCAAATCAAATTGCTGGAACAGACACCGAGATTTTAAACCTGTATATAAACGGTATGGATAAAAACACACGAGGACTCTAGTACAACTTTATGCCCAAACTGCAAGGCAATCGGTGCAATATTTTTAGAGATTTTAGGTTACAAACAAACATTTATATTTATATATATATAGGTAACAGAATCATCTTAATGCATATTCAGATTACTTTTTAAATCCATGTTTTACTGTATAATATTTTATCAAGATAAACATTTGCATCAACAAATAGAACTAGTATTTGTAGTTTAATAACATTCATGCAAGAGTCAAAAGCGATGTTTTATACATACATATTCTAAGTCCAAAAAAATTCGTTATAGAGATTTTAAACTTTATATATAAACGGTGTGGATATAAACATACCCAGACTCTAGTACAACATTATGCCAAAATTTCAAGCCAATCAATGCTATATTTTCAGAAATTTTGGGTTACGAACAAACATTTACATTTTTATTTATATATATTTCATCTTGCAGAAGAATAAAATGTTCTACACATACATTCATGCTTTTGCATGCACACATATATATGATATAAAGTGGATCAGCCACACTGTATGTAATTTTATTGTATCTCGAAAAATATATTTGCAACAAGATTGTTTCTTTTACTTTAAGCTAAGTTCTTACCAGGTTTAAATTTACCTTGCGAATACTGGAGCAAGTTTAATTTACTATCCAGTATTTACCAGACAAGTTTAAACTAATTATATGAATAATCAGGAAAATAAAAAATATAAATTCAGAAAGGAGTTATGATATATCCCTTTACTTTTCTTTTACTGAATGATATACCTTGAATGCCAATAAAATTCATAAACACGATGGTATAATCAGTAATTTATAAACTACCTTTTTATAGTTATCAATTAATAATTCTGATTTTTTAGGCCTGCTTTTTCAAACTTTCCTATGAATTTATAGTCATGCTTATGTGTACCGAAAGAAAATAATGCTAAATTTGTCAATTTTGTATATCCAGTTCTTTTGCGAAGAAATGATTTTACTCTTCATGTTTGTAAACGATTTTTACTCGCTTGCAGTGTAAACTAATATTGTACAACAAATTTTAATAATTTTAAAAAGTCTAGCTATACCAGACCTGCCAACTGCTACGAAAAAATCGTAGTTTCTACGAATTTAGTAAATAATTACGACCCTACGAAAATCGGTTAAAAAAATACGAATTTTCGTCAAGAAATATATAAAGTAATAAAAAATTACATCGCATCTGGGAATTCAAAATGAAGGAATATATTTTCGCAAGCGATATAAAGAAATCCGTAAAAAACTTTTCCGATCCATTCTCGTGTAACTACGGTGCGATACCATACTCTCTCGAAGGTAGAAATTTTTGGATTAAAAGTTACATTTTTTTTCTGATAATACTGGTTGTAATGTAATAGTATATTTCTGTGTTCTGCCCTCAGTATATTTGAGATTTTTTAAAAATTATTTCTTACAATAAAAATGTTAAGATGTGAAGTAACATTTAAATACAACTAAAATACTTCTTATGGGGAGTCTTCAGTTCAGAAATGTATATAAATGTATATGATATTCTGAAAAGGAAATATTGTCTATTTGAAATTTTATATGGAATTTTAGATACTTTAGTAAAATTGATGGTTTGGTTTGAGAAGTAAACATCATACACACAATCATTTAGTATAGGGTTGGTCATTTTGCCGGCAAAATGGTATTTTTGCCAGGACAGTGTCAAAAACTGGAAGAAACCTGCAAAATCTAGAAAAATTGGCTGGATTTTAAAAATGTACAAAATAATTAATAATTAATAAATAACAAAATAATAAATAATTTTGTACATAATACAATTGAGACTTAAATCATAATATTAATTAGGTGTTTCATTAGTATTAATTTGACAATTTAAACAATTAAAAATAATTTTCATTGATGTTAGAAATGAAAATACAATATTCTATTTTTGTAAATAAATTTATGTGATGGAGGCATGGGATAAAAAATGTTTTCTTTATTTATCAATTTAATATAGTAATGTTGTCTTTAATTGTAATGTGTATATATACATATAAAAGATAGATATATGATATAAGTACTAAAAACGCTTAAACCTACAGTTTGTAGGGGAATATAAGCTAATAATTACATTAAAACAACACTGCACATAAAAACTTGCAAAATCAATCTTCATTTATCTTTTTTTTTATCTCTAGGTAGTATAACTTTAGATTTAAATTACTGTTTCAATAATGCGTTGAATATTCTTTGTTACAAAAAACCATTATATTATGTATTTTTAGATTAGAGTTAAAATTAGTAAAAGTTAAAATAGTTACATCCCCGTAAATAAAACATATCCATTTTTGCCACTTGGCAAAAAGTGGCAAAAATGTATTTTTGCCAGGACGGTTTTTTCCATTGTTTTTTCCACCTTTGGCAAAAACGTGTTAACCCTAATTTAGTATGTGCATTGCGTTATGGCTATTGCCCAAGATTTATAGTGTAAAAACTCGCCATCCAACCTACCTCGCAAATGAGTGTGCTACTATTTTTGATTTCAAAAGTTGTCAATTGCTACTATTTTCAATATTCAAAAGTTGGCAGTTCTGAGCTATATATACTTAAAAAATATTTCGGGGGGAGGGATGCAGACGCTACAACCCTCCACGCCCTATAAATAGTCCTTGAAATGTGTGTATAAGACATAACTGGATATTTTTCGAAAATTACGATTGTAAATACTACTAAACATACTTCTAACTTACGTCAGATAAAAAAATATGTTTATTACTGCACACAGTATGATTACCTGGACAGGGGCGTACGCAAGGGGGGTTAGGGGTTTAAACACCCCCTTGAGCTCAGACAAAATAGCAAAAATAAAAATTTTAGTAGAAATTATGTAGGCAATTATTTTTTAGAATTATGAAAAACCCCTTGAAAATTATGACTCCCCCCTTGAAAAAATTTTGCGTACGCTACTGTACCTGGACATATTTCGGTATCAAGTTTTTCTACATCGCGGAAAATAAAAAAGAATTGGACTTATATATAAAGACTCAGCGAAGTTCATTAAGTTGTTGCGAATATTGCTCAGAATATATTGATATTTTTTGAAAATCCAAGTTAGGTTAAAAAAAAATGCTTAATTGCTTTGTAGAAAACGGAGTGTTCACACAGTCCCTTAAATTCCGATTCCAGGACTAGTTATTATAATAAAAGACAAACTTATGACTCAGCAAAATCTCCGAAATTTTTTGCTAAGTAAATTTGGTGACCCTCGATAGAGTCGGTAGTCTAACTTTTTTAAATGCTGGGCGCGTTTCTTTATCTAATAAACTGGGAATGTGGAGATACGATTTTTGTTTGGCCAAAAATAGAGACCTAGAGTAAATACTTTTTGCTTGGATCGAATGCGAAGGCGCCGCGTCATCGGAAGGCAGAATACTTATTACCGACCCTGACATTTATTTAAGAAATTTTGGGAATTTTTTCCCTCGAGGAATCTATATCTACCTCCGAGTCAATTTAAAAAAAAAAAGTATTGAAAGTTTTGATGAAAATATCTTGTTTTTAATTAAAGTGGGGTTTAAAAACTACGAATTGAAATTCTTATTTCAATGATATTTTAAATCGCTTTCAAAGCAAAAAATATTCTAAGCAAAATTTTAGAAGAAATTTGCGTCGACACCAAATTTTCTACAGCAAATTCTAGTATATTAGGTTGGCAACTAAGTTCTCGTAGTTTTTATAAATTTTAACATTCCATACGTCATTAAATGTTTTTGGTCTAATTTTTATGATCATTCAAAAAAGTATTTTTTGTTCTACCGGAATTTATGTTTTATTTTTTGTTCGAGTTAATTTGTTAATTTTCAGATCACTAGAATGGAATGTGAGAAAGAAAAAAAGAACGAAAAAAGAATTTTCGTTACCTTCTTTTAGTTTTTTGCTTTGAATGAAGATTTTAAGCCACAATAACTGCTTGTGACATTTGTGCTTTGCATATAGAGGGTTGGTTTGGAACGCTACGGTCTGCTTTTTTGCTACATCGGGTCTTATAAGTCCGCGACTTATTGCTGGAAGCCAATTCCGAACGGCTATGAATATCCATGCTAGCAGTGGGATTCAAACATACAAACTGCTATACCGAAGACCCTACCCATTTAGCCATCGTTTTGTGTGTTGCCCATAAATGCTGTAGTATATAAAGTATCATATATATATAAAGTATAAGTATATAAATGCTGTAGTATATAGCTTACCGATTGGGTGTCCCAATGTCAATTCATTCTAGAGTACTCAAATGAAGGTTAGATTTATTTCGAAATTTAAATTACCTTTTAGATTATATTACATACTAGTAATATAAACATTTTTGAGAACATAACTAATCATTTTCATAAAATAAATAATACGTTTAATTAAATTTTATGTCTTTCATAACTGCAGACCTAAACTAAAAGCAATCAAAGGGCACTATTTGGCGATATTTGGCAATTTATCTTTGAACGCCACTAAGATAAAAAACACTTTTGGTAAAACTATTTAGAGAAGATCGAAGTCTTATAAAAAATATATAAAAACATTAATCGCGTTACAAATAAAATAAATATTTTTAATACCGCTTCGATGACTGCGTTGCCCATGGCAACGGATTCTGGGGAAAAAAAAAGCCGAATGATAGCAGAAAAAACTTAAGTAGCTAAACTATTCTTGGTATGAAAATATCCAAACGTATAATTTTAAACCTACTTAATAGACTGACACATGAAATATGTTTAAAAACAGTAGATTTTAATTATTTTAGTAAGTCATTCAAAGAAAATTGTATAAAATATAAGACCGCAAAGCTTTTTAGAGAGGAAAGACCGTTCATTATGCTCTTCACCACAGAAACATTTTGTCTGAAACCTTCCCAGGATTGATCTAAATAGCCCTGCAAAATTCCACGAAGATTGATCCAGCCATTTACGAATACATATCGAAAATATATGCATATATGCATGCACACAATAGCAAAACACTGGCAGAATGGTTAGGGCGTGCTTCTTCGGTACCGGAGATCGTAGGTTCGGATCCCACTGTGGCATGGATGTTCGTAACTATTCGAAATCTGCTTTAAGCAGTAGGTACCAGTCTCATTAGCCCTCGTGTTGCAAAAAGAAGACCTTAAAGCTCTAAACCAAACAATATATGCAAACACATACAAAGGAAGTTACATATCATCAATTCAATATTTGTTGTTTTCCTTTCAAATCCGGTACGAGCCACAAAACTTTTACTGAGGGCACGCGGTTTGGTTATCCGTGGTTTAGGTTATCAAAATAAATAAATAAACAAGTAAATAAAGTGAGTAGGGAGTTTCAAATACCCATACATTTGAAAAATTGAATTGTTTTATTTCACCTACAAGATATGTGGATTTATTAAGAAGATAGTCATGAATTGCACATGAAAATTTTAATGATGGATTTACCTAGCAGGGCCTAAATTCCACACGCTACATAATTCCGAATGAAGGCCCGTATGCGTTGGATTTTTAAAAATATTTTTAGCTCTACTCTTTTGTTACATGAGGGCTAACGAGGCCTGGACTACAATAAGTATTCCGAATGGCTAAGAACATCCATGCCAGCATTATGATTCAAACCCCTGCACTCCAATATCGAAGAGCAGCCCAGCCATATGTCTCTTTCCTCACCAGAAGTAAAGCTGATCATTTTTAGGTAGCAACCATATAAAATGGTCAACGAACCTGTGGTGTCGAAGTGCCAGATGTCACACTAAGAAGAATGAAAAAAAAAACTTTTCATATTTTTATATAATTTTTTTCCTTAAGATTACATTTTATTGATAATGGTCTTATAAGGGTTTGGATCATCCTTTACAACGTAAAGGAGAAATGCCTTCCTGAATTACAACTTTACCGCCAGTATGAATACTGTCTTATAAGGGATTGATGGATCATCCTTTACTATATTAAATGAGAAATACCTTCCTGAATTACAGCTTTACCGCCAGTATGAATACTGTCTTATAAGGGATTGGTGGATCATCCTTTACTTTATTAAATGAGAAATGCCTTCCTGAATTACAACTTTACCGCCAGTATGAATACGGTCTTATAAGGGATTGGGGAATCATCCTTTACTATAAAGGAGAAATAACTGCCTGAATTACAACTTTACCGCCAGTATGAATACGGTCTTATAAGGGCTTTGGGAATCATCCTTCAAAAAGTTCAAAAGTTTTTAAACGATTGTCATCTTGTTCAAAGGTAACGATGAGAATTTTGTTACACATGTTCGTTATAAATTTTTGTTATACATTTTTCCTAATGCAGATGAGCTTAAGAAGGACAGTTATTAACCTTTGCCCGTTCTATACACCACATACGATGTGCACATTTAATGCTTTGTACGATTAAGTATCCCATGCGATACCCAGTGATATAAAATGTATAAAAGCTTGTATATAAAATAGAGTTCCTTGAGTATCACACAATGAACTAATTTTATTTATAAGATAATATAATTATAAGATAATTTGGATTACATATATTGTATGCATAATGATATAAAATATCAGAAAGCTTGTATATAAAATAGTTCCTTGAGTATCACACAATGAACTAATTTTATTTATAATATAATTATAAGATAATTTGGATTACATATATTGTATGCATAATGATATAAAATATCAAAAAGCTTGTATATAAAATATAGTTCATTAGTATTACGTGCGATATACAAGCGTATAAAGCATTACATGTGTACATCATATTAGATGCACGAAACAGGCAAAGGTTTGATTTACTGTTTCTGTTGCTGTCTTTGTGTTTGCAAAAATCTCATGGTGTGTTCTCGATTCTGAAATGGTAAGAACTACAGTGCTAAACAAATGGAACAGGTTTATATGTATGCGTGCTTGAATACGATGACTTAAGAGTGTCACGATTCGAACGAAATGGCATTCGGCAGGTGGTGATCGCTCATCAAAATTGTAGATTTGAGTTCAGCGTTTCGTGTCGACCGGAAGAGGTTTCTCTTACTCTGCCAATCTCATTTTCTTATATTGCCTGGTTTCTTTTTCAAACTTCGAAAAGACCGTTTTCAGAACTTTCAATTTTCTGGATGCACTCTTTACATGTGCCCAATTTTTTTCGACCATGAGACATCATTTAATGGAGTTTCTGTAGTTCCAATTAAAATCACTGGATACTGACTCATCCGCATCCCTTTAGTCCACTTGTTAACATATGAGGAAAATAAGGCTGTGCAAGGAACATCTAAAAGTACATCTAAAGTTTACATCCAAAAGTTTCTCTGAGCAAATTTAGCCTCGTTACAAAACGTTCTCCAGGGTTATATCCTACTCCGTTTTGGTTAGTTTGGTTTGGTTTGGAGTGAAACGGTCGTCTGTTTTGTTACATAAGGACTAATGAGACCGGAACCTACTGCTCAAAGCCGATTCCGAACGGCTACCAGCAATAATCGGGAATTTGAACCCGGGAACTCCGGTACCGAAGAGCAGCGTCTAACCCATTCGGCCTTCAGTCGTCAACCGACTTCATTTTGAAGTTGAGTGAGAAAAATATATTTTTTGTGAAAAATTTTACGCTTCAATTAGAATGCCTTTTTCAAAAGACATATAAAACAGGTCTGCATAAAAATGAGTCATTAACCGTTTACCTGTCTTATTCTTGCAAAGGAAGTTACATATATAGAGATAGTAATTCCAATATTGTATATCACATGATATACACATCTAATGCTTTATACGTTTGTATATCCCATGCTATAGCACAATGATATAAAATTTATAAAAGCTTGTATATAAATGTAGCTCATTGTGTATCACATGGGATACACAAGATTATAAAGCATTAGATGTGTATATCATGGAGAGACTTTGTATGCGTGTAGACATGTAGATACATGTGGAGTGTTGAGACTTTTCAGTCTTGTCTCGTGGCTGGATTTATTTTTTTAAAAAACCATCAGTAGACGTCATCTAAAGGAAGAACTGTGGATCAAAATAAGTTAACGCGAAAAATCATCATTATAACTGTCCAGGTAGGCTAGTACCTTTCTTTGATTCAATGACTTTTTTATGATTCTCGATCTTCAGTTGCTTTTAGTCTCATCGAATGATGAAATGCCATAGCAACTCGCGTAAGTAGCTATGGCATTTAAATCCTATGATGAACTCAGCTCTCAAATGCGAGTTTCACTCTATAAATGCATGGAGTTCAATTCCTTGTTAATAAATGGCTTTAAATCGTTGAAAAGATTGGGAAGTTCGAAATATAAACTCGACTAGGGCGTTTAAGTATGATGTCTTGAGTTAATAGACAAAAAATCAGATTCAGTTCACTTCAGCCGGATCTGCCTCATTTTCTAGTTCCAGTAGACTTAACTTGCAGAACTTCTTTCCCAAAACTGGCATCTTTATTCGGGCCAATGGGACATCCAATTAATTCTATTGATTTTCAAACATTTGGCAATCTCATGATGTTTTTAGATTTTATACAATTCAAAATAGTATCTCCAAATATTATCCGCATTTATACCACAAAAAGATTATTTCATAGTATTTTCTTTTCAAAAGATGCAATAAAGATTTCTTGTCGTTCAATCAATCATTTGAATAACTTATTAAAGATATGTAAAACCTTTCACAGTTTCCAATCTGAGATATGAAACCAAATGAATACTAGAGCCTATACCCGCCCATTTTGAAACTATAAATGGGTTTAATGCTTAACCTGGCTGGATCTTAGTGAAAAATTACAAATATACTGTTCTGGCTTATTTGTGAGAGTATAAAATTAGTTATCCTCATCGGTTTTCCATTCATTTTTTTTATCCCTATAAAAACAGATAGGTTTCAATTTGAAAACCTTTAGATACTAGAAAGTTCATGTTTTAAAAATGGACTATATTTGCAAGCAGTCCACTATTTTTAAGTTTTTATTTTAAAACTGAGTTATTACTAGAAGAAAAATCGTGGAGTTTATAAAAGTTTGAGTTATTGTACAAAGTTTGGAATATTAAAATAACTTTTAGAAAGAATAACTTTTTAAGTTTATAAAAAAAGAAAATATGCACGTTATATGCAGTATAAAGATTATGGAAGTATTAGTTTGCCAGCTAGATTGTAGCCATTTCTTTTTTTTTAATTTTAACATTCCGCATGCCATTAAATGTCTTTGGCGTAATTTTTATGATCATTCGGAAGAAGAAAAAAGAATGACAGGATGAGAAAAATGAGTATTTTCGACAATTTCTTTTTACCTGTAATCAAGGTTCTGAGACCACAAAAACTACTCGTAACATTTGTGCTGTGTATAGAGGAGTTCGGCGTAAAGCGCTACGGTCTACGGTTTTGCTCTACGAGGGCTAATAAGTCCGGGACCTACTGCTTAAAGCCGATTTCGAACTGTTATGAACATCTATGATAGCAGGGGGATTCAAACCCATGAACTTCTGTGCCAAAGAGGAGCGTTTTACTTATTCGGTCATCATTTAGCGTGTTGGAAATGAATGCTGTAGTATATAGCTTATTACTTTGTAACCAAGTTCTGGATTGAGTTTCCCACTTCCAATTATTTCTAGGATTCCCAGATAAATGTTACATTTATTTAAATATTTAAATTACTTTTTAGATTACATTACACACCAGCAATATGAAACATTTCGGAAACGTAACTACTCATTTTCATAAAAGGAATAACAAATTTTAATTAAATATGTATTTCACAACGTTAGATCTCTAAACTAAAAGCAATCATAGAACTATTTGGCGATAGTTGGCAATTAATCTTTGCAATTCACTAACATAAAAATAACTACATTTTTGGAGTGGTTATTTGTGTTGTGTAAGGACAGAGTGCCAGAGCTAAAAAAAACCCCACTCGTTCTGACTAGTATATAAAGTTTAACTTCTTGGCCTACACGATATCTGCCAATTGCGCGATCTATAGTAAACAAGAAAGTCGGTCGCGCGCCGGTAATTCAACTGTTCAGCCGTGTACCCGAACTGGCGCCAAATGTATACTTTTCATTACATATATATTTCAGTGTAACGAAAGGAATTGTGAAATAATAAACAATATTTAGGTACAAATAATAATTTTAAGACGTTTAGGGTGTAATCATAGTTTTCGTGCACGTTTTCTTAAAGGAAACATAATATCACTGTTCTTACTATCGTATTGACAAGATCTATGGAATCAAAATTGGCAATAGTGTCACACTTCTCTCCACTATCATCAACATTAGATTTCCTTCTTCTTGGCATGATAGCATACAAGTTCTTTAACTCTTTACACGAAGTTATATTTGAACGCAATGAAGCTTTACGGAGAACTAAAGTAACAGATCATCCAGTTTCGTCAGAAAGTGAAAAAAACAAAATACTGATGTTACAATCAAAGGATAAATATTCGATGTCAAATAACTTCAATCGCTTGTTCTAATAATAATGCGCTGCATCTTATGCACAAATTACTCACCAAGAGTCAGACTCGTGGTTTTCGCTTATGCCACAAATTCCTTACCACGAGTCACACTCGTTATAGGCCAAAGGGTTAAAAATGGAAGTTTGGACCTTCGTAGACGCACCTTGTTTTGCCCATAGAGGTGAGTTTGATAAAGAGCGATAAAACCAACATTTGAAGGAAAATTAGCCTCAAAAGATAAGGGAACTATCTGGCGTAGAAAATTGAATGCTTTCACTTTGCTACAGAAAAGTATCTTTACTCGGCGAGAAAGGTTCAGAAGTTTGGATCATGCGTTACGCATGCTTTAAATGACAACAATAAAAATCTACGAGCTGGACTGGTTTGCTTGTTCGTCACTGCTCTACCCAGAGACTAAAGCAATAATTTCTCGTCTTTGAGGCCAAAATTTTAATTTTTTATTTTCCCATACCCATTACGAGCAATTCTTTCAGCTATGGCACTCTCTCTACATGCGCCGAATTTTTATGGATGTTCGTAGCCTTTAGGAATTGCACTTAAAATGTGTCCCGGTCTTGATAGCCCGTGTGTAGCAAAATAATAAACTATAGCACTCCAAACCAACCGTCGTGTGCAGCACTATACAAGTACATATTTATATTCGAATCTAAACTATTATAGTCTTGGATAATCTGCAGCATACGAGGTTAATTTAACATTTTTATTACTATGTTTATCTATGGTAATTGCTCAAACACTTTAAATAGAATAATAATAGATTTTTTACACAGAACAATAACAAAATTTTAAAGTAGAAAAACAGCATAAGTGGAACAATTAAAAACTATAAATTTGTAATATGAATTAAAACATTTTTTTAACATGCTTAAATTAGGAAGGAGTTATTAAATGGTTTTATACTATTTTTTTAAATTTATTTTAACTGACGTATGAAATCATTAATTTCCACACTAAATATTAATTATATCTTTTGATACTTTTCTCTATCAACAGTTTAATGATGTAAACCAATATTGCATAAGTGACATTCAATTTCAGGCTATATATGTATATATATGTATATATATGTATATATGTATGTAAATATGTATGTATATATATGTGTGTGTATGTATATATGTGTATATGTATATATGTGTGTATATGTATATATATGTATGTATGTAAGGCGGCGAAATTAATCTGCCGGTCACATAAAATTAAACCCCTATTATTTTTAATTGCCCAGATTGACTGGGCAATGGGTAGCCTAAGTTAATAACAGTCGCGACACTATGATATAAAAAGAAGCAGCAAGTCTGATTTGGAACTTAACTTTTATTTAAGATCTAAGAAAAAAGCCTCTTTCTCCGTAAAGAGCAGAGAATGGAATGATATGCCAAAAACACTTCCAAGGTTGAACCCATAGAGAGGTGACGCAGATAATATTCCCAAAGAGAAGAGTAACTTAGTCAGCAATATTAAAAATCAGACAGGAACTTAGATCATTGAAAAAAATTAACCATTTGCCTGGGACACCAGGAAATTGAGGAAAGTGGAAATTAAATTTGCATTTATTTCAGAGTTAGCTTTGAGAGAAGAGTAGAAAGAATTTTAAGTCACCGAACATTCCTTTAGATAAGATTTTTGATGGCAAGGTAAATAGTTAAGAAAGAATAAGAACAGGAAGAGTAGAATTTGTAAGAAATATTTTAAGTGTAATAATTTTGATATACATTATATATATATATATCCTCCTTCTGATGGATGAGATCTTGGACTGCTATTCTTGGAATGATATCTCATTTCAGCGTTGTTTGCACCTTCCATGTATCGAATCTATGTCTACGAAGCCTTACATTTCTGCATCTACGAAAATTAGTCTAATACTTTCTGACACGGTTTGAAATTTTGCGTATATATATTCCACGAACATACATGCAGGAAATAAATCACAGATTTAAAGATAAATTATGTAAAAATCATTTACTCCACAAATTGTGTAATTGTGTAGGAAAAGTTTTAAAAAATGTTGTACCCTAATTTAAATAACTTCACAGCTATGATTCTGATCGCCTAGACAACAGTGTCAGAGATGAAAAAAGTAAAGTCGGCAAAGTCGGTATTAGTCAGTATGTTTCAGATAGGTCAGTATTTTTAGAATTAACGATAAAATGACTCCAAGAAGCTGTAACGAAAGTTAATTTTAGGACTTCTTACAAATTAAGCGAGAGGTCATCATAATTTGCATATTAAATTTAAGCTTTGATTTTTACATTAAAAGCTCACGTGGGTGGAAAAGTTTAGTATACAGAGAGATGAAAAGTGATCAGTAGCAGTTACTACTTTTCAGTTTGCCCAGTATTGGTCTGTATTTTCAGAATTAAGTCTGTAAAGTCAGCATTTGGTGAAAAATGAGCTTTTTGTGCTTGTTTGTGTTTTATTTAAATATTTGAATTTTGATTTATTAATCTAGAATTATTTTAAAATAAAGTC
>CM063510.1:155879947-155917447 GCA_032207245.1 Pardosa pseudoannulata
TAAAAAGAATTATTTATACAGAAATTTTGAATTCCTCCCAATTTACCCCAGAAGCAATTTCAATAAATTTATTGAAACAATCAACATTAGTCAAAATTCCCTGAAACTTTTCAACAACACTATATACAGTAGGCATATTGAAAGCTAAAAGATAAAAATAATTAATAGAAAAAAAATATAATTGGAAAATACAACCAGATTTGCAGCAAAATACAGCAAGTCAGAAATCCGCTTGATCACTTCACAAAGAAATGGCGAATGAATGAAATGGCGGTAAAACATATATGAAATCCAAAAATTGTTGCCACAAAACTTTAAAAAAAAACTCAAAAAATGGTACAAAATACAAGAAAATACTAAATTTGGTAACAGCAAAAACCTAAAAGCTGAAAAAACCTAAATTGGCAACACCAAAATAAGAAACAGCAACCCTAAAAAGTCCGTAGGGAGTGCCAGATTTGGCGCGTAATTTTTTTGGGGGTATATCAAAGTTGTACCGCTTTTATATTTATATGCAATAAATCGCTCAACAGTTAACAAAGCCAACAGCTCTAAATTATTCAAAATGAACCATAGTGAACCATTGATGGTTCATTATACCTAATTTTTTTTTTATTAAATACGCATTACGCGTATTTAATATAAAAGAAATGGGTTCCACAAGGAGAGATGGATACAAATATAATATAAATTAAAATATAGATACAGATTTTTTGGACAAGGCGGAATCAGAAGAAGACGGGAGGCTACTATGTTCAGGCCTTTATCGCCAAGTTTGCGGGGGCACCCTGTTCTTCAGTCAAACCATTAATATTTAACTATATAATTTGATGAATTAAAAAATTAATATATTAATGTATTGTTCTGTATAAAATTAATATATCAACGTATTGCTGTGTATTGAATAATTATTCATTGTTTCTATGTTAGTTTTTTATAACTATATATTTCAGTGCTACTTAAGAGCAGGGTACCCGTTGGTGAATTTGGCGAAATTACTGGCGATGTCTACAAAACACGAATTTATAAACTAAATTAATTTGTAGTTTTGACTACCAAACGCAATGAAATTAAACCATAAACCAGTAAGAAGCCACATTTAAACGGAAATGGTTGAGTATTAGTTTAACTGGCTTGGATTTTCGATAAAACCGCAGTTGTTTACCATGTTTTTAGCCAATCAGTTTAATTTTACAAAATTAATAACAAATAAGAATTTGGTACTTTTAGTATGTAACAAAATAATTGCTCATAGATAGCCGGGTACCAAAATAATAAATATAATAAAATATAGACACGAATTCTTTGGACACTGCAAGATCAGGAGAAAACTGTTAGGTTTCCATGATTACAGCTTTATCTCAAATTTCGCGGGATTACCCTGTTCTTATGTCAAACCTTATAACGGTGTTTATAATTCTGTTTCTCTACTATCAACATCAAGCCAGTCTTCGGTCTGGGCGATTAAGGTTTGCAAATGAAGATCATATTTAATGCAAAATTCAAATTAGTTTTGCGATTATATTACACTAGCAACAGACGCAAACAAATCATTATCATATCCAAAATGATTACATTTTATTTCTTATTTTTCTATAATACTTATCGCTTTGATTATTCAGTTAAATAACCGTTATCAAAATGAATGAAGTTTGGTAAACTTTGTTTAACACCAAAATTTGCGGACCATTACTTAGAAATTGACTACCTGAAATTGCATTATGAAGTGTTGGTTTCGTGTAATTAAAAATTAGAATAACTTTTTAACCTATTAAGAAAACAAAAGACAATTTTTGGGTACAGCTTTAGTATAAGACATCATTGGCGAGTTTTTCATTTGGATCTTTTTGTAAATTTATTTCTAGGAATTATAAAGGATGTAAATTGGACAGAATGCAAAATTTTCGAGAAAATTTATAATTTTTTAATCTTTGTAGTTCGTTATCTTTTCTAATGTATTGTTTATGTAATTTATATTTAACAAAATTAAATTTCTATGCAAATTATGATATAAAAGATATTTGGCTAAACAAAAGCAAAATATTGCCAGTGGAGTCTTATACCAATGCTGTTCGTAAAATACATAGCATTTAAAACTGTACGTATAACATAGCCTATAATAAAATACAAAACACTGTAATAATTTTAAATTTTTTAAGAATAAACTGATGTAATTTAAGTTATAAATTTTAAAATTCCTTACCTTGCATTTTAGCAAAGGACAGAAAGCAATAATATAACAGCTTCTTAAATTCTTCATCCACCATTTTATTTTTCCTAAATAATATTGCATTCTATTTTTAACATCAAATAAGTTTCAGTTTGACAATTTTTGATATTAGTATTTTCATTTAAATTATAATTTCACTATAAAAAAGCTATTAATGTTTATTCGTTAAGATATAAATATAGGAATAGAATATAGAAGAATCGGAACATTTTATTGGGAATAAAAATTAGTCTAAGACTTTGAAATTTGTACGAATTATATAGTTAAATTATGTGAAATTATGAAATATTTGAATGATTAAATACCTTTCCAATATATATCTAATCCTGGAATATTTTAATTTACAGAAAAAGGAATTTAGAATTTATGAATAAATGGGACACTTCATGGAATTATGTAACATGGCTGAAAATGTTATATTAATGCTAAACCATGGAGATAACCTGCATCTGTGACGTCATTTTTAATTTTGAAAAGATGTTTGATGGCTGTTTCATTTAAGGCTAAATTGTAACAAATTTATCGTCTGCGGATGATCTTGAAAGCCATAGTTCAAATTAAAGAAAATAATGGCTTTAAAATAAATACTAATTCAGATTTAGAAAACGGGTTTTGGGAGATTTCGCACGGTGGCACGAAGAATGCATGTGCCAAATGCCGTGAATGTAGTTCTCACCGTTTAACCGTAATCTTGTTTACATACAGTCACACAAACAAGCCTGTTTACTAATGTAGATTTCATATAGAGAAATGGCGAATAGATATCGCTATTGTGAATAGTAAAGTTATTAAAAGTAAAAATGTTACTAGCGTTTGTATGCGTTATTGAAGATATTCGTAAAATATTTCAACCTTAAGATGTCTAAGAAACAGAAAAGCAAAGAATGAAGGAGATATTTCAAAAAATGACGTAATAGGGATGTAAAACGTTAAAATGACATTAAAATCATGGAGGTAATGTGCATCCGTGAAGTCATTTCTAATTTTGAAAACACTTTTCTTGCCTATTTTAAGCTAAATTATGACAAATTTATTGTCTGCTGCTGATTTTGATGGCAACTTTTGATATAGACCTAAAAATCGCGTTAAAAATGGCTTAAAAAGAAAACAACTAATTGGAATTTTTAAAAAATAGGCTCCGTGAAGCATTGAAGGGTGTCATAAAGAACTCCTGTATCAAATCTCATGCCTGAAGCTCCCATCGTTTAAGCAGAATTGTGTTTACAGACGGATACTGCTCTTTATTAATACAGAAAATTGATATAAAAGTCGCATTTACAGGTATATCAATGTATGCCATCTTCTTTATTAATGTCTAATATATATGTGGCCTTTTAATGCTAAAAAGATTACCCAGCTATGCTCTATACTATATACAGTGTGAATAGTTAAATCCTAAACCACTCTATTTCTTCATAGAGTTAGTGAGAAATATATATTTCTAGTTACAAACAAGGTACGCATTTTTATCATCATAAGGTAAGCATCGAAAAACTAAGCTTTACAAACATTACAAAATCTAAATTTTTTATATAAGCCTCCATTCAGTATAATTATATTTTAAAAAATTTACATCCGTGAAACTGCAACACAAAAAGCTCCTCTTCTGGACCGAAATATCTAATTTTAAACTGCGAAAATTTGAAGATTTTTTTTTCTCCTTAGAGGGTTTAACTAAAAGTTTAATTACAGTATTTATTGAAGTAACTGGTTTACATATTGTATATGTATGTGTATGGGTATATATGTATATGTGTATATATATATATATATATATACATATATATATATATGTATATATATGTGTGTGTATATATATATGTATATATATATATGTATATATATATATATGTATATATATATATGTATATATATAATCTGTATATATATATATATATAATGTAGAATTAATTCTGCCGGTAACATTAAATTATTAGAAAAATTTAGACCTATTTTTTATTATTTTCCCAGGCTTGCGGGGCAAGGATAAGCCTAAGCAGCTAGCAGTAATGATTTTGCAGTCGGGGCATTTCACAAAAAGAAGCAAGCTGCAGTTCAACGTGGAACTTAATCTTTTATTTGAGATTTAAACAAAAGAACATGTTTCTTAGTCAAAGGCATAAAAGAGAATGATACACGTCTTTCTCTTTCGAGATCAAAATAATGAATGATGACATAAAGTCTTGCTAATAAAAATGGTGCCCCCACAACGAGACACGGGGTGAAATCTTCCCAAGAGAGATGAGCTTAATCAGCGATATTAGAAATCAGACAAGAACTTAAATCATTGTACGAGTAGGGTATTTTATTGAGACAGCTGGAAAATGGGGCGAATGGACAGAAAATTTGCATTTATATCAGGGAAATCCTTGGGAAATGGGTTGAAAGAATTCAAGTCTCGGACACTCATTTTAATAAGATATTTTGTGGCTGGGAAAGTAATTTGTAGGAATAAGAAGAGGGGGGGAAGAGAATCTTTAAAAGATATTTTAGGTATAATAATTTTGATATATATATATATATAGCTGATTTTGGACTTTTAGCCTCCTGCATTATGGGTTGAAAAAAATTACTAAAAAAAAGATCAATTAATATATTAATTTCTGATCAATAATTATTGATCATTAATCAATCAGATCAATAAAATTGATCAATCAATATTTCAATTCTAGATCAATTTCATTTTAAAAGTATTTCTATAAAACATCTCATTTTGCAACTATTTGTCATCTTATTCCTTTCTGAATGGTACGCCATGACCTTCTCAAGAAATCTTTTCCAGACTAAACTTCGCTATGCCTGGGTATTACAATCCTTTGTTTTTAGAATTAAAAGATCTTTCTCTACGCCCTCTATCTAACGCAAATTTGGTTGACCTATTTTCCGTGCGTCAGTTAGTCTTGTCATTAAAGAATGTTTGGTTGGGCTATCTATCTCCATTCTTATTAAGTTGATTGGCAATTTCATTTTTTTTTTGCTTGATGTAATTAATTACATCTGGTACCTTAAATGAGCAGTACCACATTCCATCATCATTTTGATTACCTTGAAAGATATTTCTCAAGAATTTTCTTTCGAATATTTGTTCGCCTGTTAAAAGCATAAAATGTAATTTTGATCGGTTGTCCGACTTGTTATGAACCAAAGCGGTTTGGTTTAGATAGATTCTACTTCTTTCCCCTATGAAGGCTAATGACACAGAGGCTTACTACTGAATGCCGGTTCCAAATATCCGTTCGAAAATGGATTTGAATCCACGGACTCTAGTATCGAAAGGTAACTTCTTACCATTCCATCATTGTCTGCTTACGAATCAAAGCAGGTGGGTAACTTTGGGATGGTAAACAGAAAGATTTGCTAAGAGGCTATTTACAACTTCTGAATTCTTACAACTTCTTACTCTCTGCAGTTCACCCTAACTTGTGGGTCCCGAATGAATTGGGATGTGATGGAAATACATCCATGTTAACTGATCTGTCGGATTAATTTGAAAATCATGCAGGATCATTGTATTTATATGAATTCATACACACGAATGCTATATGTGGGAACTAATTTTCTATCGATTTCATTTCTCTCTCTCTCTCTCCCTGCAAACTTCCTAATTGATATACCATAGATTTATCCTGCTTGATCTTTGTTATTTGGAGATATAATTTGGACGTCTCCCAATGTTCGAATTCATCGTTTTGGTATTTTAGCTTGGTACACGAATGAATAGACGATCTTGAGAACCTGCCTAAGGTATGTAAGAGATGAATAACCACAGCTGCAACCACAAAAAAATTTTTTGAGGCTGTACAAGCGTCAAAAGCCAATGTCCGGAGAAAAAGCTCCTTCCTTTGTCTATTCCCCATTTTGTTCGTTTGAGTCATGTGACCAGCAGGGAATTCATACGAAATTGTATAACAGTGGAATCTAATATGAAAAGGTAAAATCTTTTTGCCGAAATATGGAAGGAATTACAAAACCGTGTGAAAATATGTTTACTGAACTTTCGCGCGAGCAGCATTCTCACTGCGAGAGAACTCGGCGGCTTGTAAAAGCAAATTGAGTAGCTGAGTAGATTGAACCTGAAGTTTCGTCACAGGGTGAGTCTCTGTATAAAGGTTTTAGTAGAGATATTGCCGTGATCATTTTAAATATAGTACCTCAAGTGATAGTTCAGATTCAATCTTAATGTCCAGTTCAAGAATTCAACAGACGCGAAAACAATTCCGTCCTAAGCCATATTAAACTATCCAAAAATAATTAAAATGTCCTTATCTTGTGAAAATAAAAGCAAAAAAGATACGTTCGTTCAGTTTATTTTCATGAAAAAGGACGGCTCCACATCACTCTCTTAGCTTTCCGAAAATTTTCAAAGGAATCTCTGCAAGGTACTAGAAGGACCATACTCAGGAGGAAGGAAAAAATAAAGAAGGTAGTCCCTCGCCACAAAAAACTAACAAAATATATATCCCAAGATCCCTGTAAGTAGATGGTAAGACAAAGAATGGTCAAGCACAAACTTTCTCTACAATTGCGGGAGAGGTCGAAAATAGGAACCCCCTGACCTACAGTAATTTGCCAAAGGGTCACCTCAGAGTTCGTTGGTTCTAGGGAACGATTGTTGCCATGGAATCGCTCAAATTTGAGAGGGAGAGAGATACTAAAATAACATGAAACAATAAAACATTTAATGTCTTACGACACAGGGTTAAAAAATATTTTTAATGAGACTCTCAAGTTATAAACAGGTTTCTACCAATGATTTCTTGCGGACGGTGCTTTTGTGCAATGGTACATAGGCAGCTGTAGTCTCACCCTCTGTATTCGAAGGTAGATGACAGGTCGAAATGAAGTCGTTTCGTTCGATTTCGGTTTATGCTAATTTATGCGAAATGTGGCAGTTTAAAAATCGAATTAATTACCGTGGAAGTTTCGTCTTCTAAATTCTTTCCTTTGCGAACGTTGGGTGATTAATAAGCTTCCCTTTTCTTCCTTTGAGTCGCAATTGAGGATATTCGTAAATATCAAATCGGGGGCTCCTTCCTCCTTTTCTCGAATTCCTTTTGTTCCCCGCCTTTTGAAAGCGATGCCTTATCTCTCTCGGGGAGGGAAAAAGGAACACAGCTGAACAAACAGAACGCATGCGAATATGGACGACGAGGGATTATCTGCGCTAAACGCTCCCGGAGAGGATTACGCCGACGGAATGGAAAATGTTCTTTCTCGAATATTCTCGACATCTCCAAATAACGATTTCTTATCGGGACTTTTTAACTCGGCGCTTTGCAGTCACTTCGTCTTCCTATAGCAACGTCGACTTAAAAATGTGAGGAACTCCAGCTGTTAGAGCTTCCCACGGAGGTCGGTCTGCTGAGAGAAAATGTCTCACACGATCAAAAATACTTCATTAGCTCGGAAAGCATTGGTTTTATACAAGCGCATATCATCCCATAACAGCTCATACCTTTGATGGATGAGTTTCGAACATTCCATTCGCTTTAAAACTACCGCTTGCAGCTCGTGTTTTATAAGAAAATCTTCCTTACGTTAGGCCTTAAACTGCGTTAGCACAATTTCGCCAATAGTCAATGATATAGTCAAATTTTTTTTCCCGAAAGGGTCTCATGTCTTAATTTAAAGTACAATAAACTTTCAGTCTCATTAAAATGATGCATTACATATACGCACATACAAAGTGCACAATTATATAAATAAGTCTTGTACATATATAGTTTCTCATGCTTACACAAATACTGCTTGAAACGAATCAGCAATGCTGTACACAATTTCATTGCATCTTGAAAAATATATTTGCGACCAAAATATTTCTTTTAATATACAGTTTGAGTTTTTACCAGTTTTAAATATGCCTATTAAGAATGAGTACATTAATTTACACTTCAGTATATACCAGATGATTTTAAATTAAAATAATTTTATAAATAATTAGGAAAAAAATACCGAGAAAGAGATTAAGGCATATCTTTTAATTTTCCTCTTACAAAATTATAGCTTGTAAGGCATCAAAATTTCAAACGAGTATTGTATAATAAGTAATTTATAAACTAAGCAATTAATTTAACAATTAATAATTGATCAATTAATCAGTTTTATTAATTTATCAATAAGTTATTTATAAATAACTTATACTTATTTATATATAAGTTATTTAACTAATTTATCAATCAGTTATTTGTTGATCAGTATTACTATTATAAACTATCGTTTTATAATAGTAAATTTATTTTTTAACTTTTAGGACCAGCCTGTACCAACCATCATTTACATTTATAGTCATGCACCGCAAATAATGCTAAATCTGTCAACAATCTCTCATCCAGTTGTGTTCCCGAAAATTGTATCACTCTTTTTATGGTTGAAGGCGATTTTTCGAAACTTGCAATGGATACTAGCACATTGTGTGCGGGTACATTTGGCAGCGGAATTGTACCGGGAGCAGGCATTTTGTGCTTAAATATAGTTAGCTATTCTATTAAACCTCAATAGATGGAAAATTATTTATTTTTTTGCCAAACAAGGCTTCTTTCCCAAATCTGGAGCCGTGGTAGCTGAGTCGGCAAAGGCAGCGATCTCGTAACTGAAAGATTGCGGGTTCGGGGCTGGAGCCGGCATAAGATCCGCCGTGTTCGCTAAAGGTGACTGGGGCACTTAAAATAGGTTCGTGGTCACAAAGTCCTCCAAGTTCTCAAACGATACCTCTGGGGGTGGCAGGCCAAGCCTGGGGGTTCTTCTGCTTGGTCAATGCTCCTAAATTATGAGGACCCAGCGGGGATAATGTTACTCGCATTCGTAGCATACCTTAAGCTACACGTGCTCCGCGGGTGGTACTAAATGAGTAACAGGTTTGCAGCCTTGTTAAGGCATTAGGAAAATATCTGTATCGTCTGCTGCGTTGGGAAAAAAATTCTGGCGTGATTTGGGTTACTTTTTTTTATTTATATATTTTCTTATTTATATATTGGTATTTTACAGTTAAAATAAATATCTATCATTTTGTTTCCGCTCTTAGAAGCTTAGTAATGAACCGTTTCTTGCATGTTCACAGATTCATCAGTATTATATTTTTGTAGATTTTTTATGGGTATAAAATTAGGAAAAGTCGAGAAAATTTTTTTTCAATTTCTTTATTAACTTTTTGAAAAAACTGGACACAAGATAATTTTTGGGTCAAAATGACCCATCCCGCGGTTCTAATGTTAATACAATGACATATTTATAGCGGAGAGGAGGGTCTGAACACTTCCCGAAATGTTTTCGATGGTTTTCATTACATGAATGTTTCATTACAATGTTTTGTTTTCTTTCTCCCTCTCTCTCTTTTAAAGTTATTATCATTTGAATTCATCATTAGATTCCATTGCTAGTGTTGTAAGACAGTTTTCTACCATAAAAAGAGTAAAAACATTTCTCCGCAACAGAACTGTCACAGGAGGTTGACAAATTTAACATAACTTTCGGCGCACAGAAGCTGGCTAGAAATGCGGATAAAGATTTGAGGAAGATGATTTTAAAAGTTAGAAGAATTAATTTATTTTTTATAACATTAAGACATTTGTAATTAAGATACATTTTGTAAATTAAGACACATTGCTGCTGCAAATATATTTATCAAGATAGAATGAAATTATGTACACTGTTGTTGATTCGTTTTATGACGTATTTATGTATGCATGTAAAACTATGGATGTATAAGACTTTATGTATGTATGTACGTTTTTTTGTGTGTGTGCGGGCGTGTGTATATATGTATTGATTTTATGATATTGAAAATTCACAGTACTTTGGATTAAGACTTGGACGTTCCAAGAAAAAACAAAACCTGGTTACGTCACTGCTTTAATGTTTTTGTTATTTGGCGCTTATTCCAGTTCTACAAGTAGATAGTAATAAGCTGTCAAATTTATACCTTATAGTCTGCGTAGTCATAGTAATAAGTAGACATCATCTGCGTAGTCATAGTAACAAGTAGACATCTTTTGCGTAGTCATAGTAACAAGTAGACATCATCTACATAGTCATAGTAACAAATAAACATCAGCTACCTAGATGATGATATAGTAACAAATAGACATCACCTACATAGTCATAGTAACAACTAGATATCACCTACATAGTCATAGTAACAAGTAGACATCATCTACATAGTCATAGTAACAAGTAGATTTCACAAATGTCAAATCTACTTGTTACTATGACTTTCAAGACAATTTCTCTCCAACCCGAAATCAATAATGTTAGTTGTGCTTTTCGATTGGGTTTAGTTACTTTTAGCCAAATTTTCTCTGAAAATATAATTAAGTATTTTGTTACTTATTTAAAAAAAAGTGAAAGGTCTATAAATCTTCTGTTATATTTAATTCATGATGTTTAAATGTAATCGCTAGTTTCTTAACTGTAGCCACTTAGCGCTTTCTTACAAAAATGATTCCACAATTGCGTCGTTGCGACATACATTTTCTACTTTGCTGCCCAAATATTTAATAAAATTTTGGGGTTAGGATAAGGTGGCATTCCAGGTGGATGCACTCTTTCCTGAATAATACAAAATTTACTCCTACCACGCATAAAGGTTTGCCTCTGGATGTTACACGCGCTCTGCCTTGAAGGTAATTTTGCTTCCTTCGGGCTGGGGGTGTCGGGAAGTTTCGAGAAATCGCTCGAGAATCGGTGAGGAAGATTGAGCCGGTTTTCGCTGCGACTTGAAATACGTAATTATAGATTTGTAATTAGCAGGCTCTATCGATTTTTTAATTGGAATGGAGGATGAGCAGACACTGCACTGAAATGTCGGCCTCATCAGTTGATGAAATATAACGTCATTGCGATGTCTGTCTATGAGACGAAGTACTCTCGGTCTCTGATATAGGATGAACTTGGATATAATAGGCTCAGAAGCACGCATTTTGGTATCAAAATTCATGAGTTTGCCTCGCATTTAGTACGATGTTGACAAGATGTGCGTTATCCAAATGTGAATATTTAGCACATAAAATTTGAAAAATAATCCAGAAAAGAAAATGTCCTAAATGAAAGGAGAAATAAGTTATTTTTCCAAACCTGTTCTACCCTTTATTAACAGAATAATTTTGAAATATCAATTAACCAATATGTCACAACATCATATTTATTTCTCGATGTCAATCTTTATATATAAAATTCTTCTGTCCATGTGTTTGTAGTAGAACTCCTAAACGGCTGTACTGAATTTGATGAAATTTTGTGTATGTAATTAATTAAATTCCAGAATGGTTTAGATTCACAGTTTGATCCAATAGAAAATGTTTTTTTTTTTATTAAAACTCCAGAATTATTCGCTTATTGAGATTATTATAATATCACTTGAAACCCTTCATTGCCGACGTATCTATGGCGCAGCGGTCAGCGTAACGGGCTTCAGTACGAGAAGTCTTAGGATTGAATCACCGTACAGACGATGTGGGAATTTTAGTTTAATTTAATTAGGTTTGTGATGACTACACGCGTGGTGGCATTACTTTTAAAATAATTTTTCCTTACTTTTCCACCAAAATGGTCCAATTTATAATTTATTTAAAAACATTTTACAATTGTTATATACAATATATATATATATATATATATATATATATATATATATGTATAATTTACCGAAATACCCAGCATGCACCGAAATTTATTCTCAGTTTGGTGCATGCTGTAAACGTACTCATTAAAAAAATTAATGGCAGCTTATTTCACCATCACTTTAATACCCAGCGTCTCATTTTAGATACCGCTAAAAAATAGCTCGTAGAATTTTTATGTTTTCTTAGAACGAGTTTTCCTGTCGAGAGTAAGCATAAGGCAATCTTATAAACAATCTACAAAAATTTCAAGTAGTTTTCTATTATAAGTATTCCATTTGGATACTTTATGAATTTTCGAAAGGAATGTATAGATTTATTTTTTCAGCAAGTTAATAGATTGAAATCATGATGAACTGGTTTATCTATTATAAAACTCCATTTCACAGTACTTATTTTAGATGTAATACAATAGAAATCTTTTTTCACGAAGTTTTCCTTTTTCATAAGTGGCATCGTATGATGTAAAACGATTGGTGATCAATAACGTGACTTGCTGTAGTATTCAAAGTTGTTTTAACTTCATATTTACTTTAGTCCGTGCAGTGTATAATAACTTAGATTTAAGATGTGCAACGACATGTAGTCGGCAGAAATGACTAGGGCATTAAAAGTCTAGCGTAGGAACATGCATTTTGTTTTTAATTTGATTTAAAAAACTTTTTGTAACTTAAAAAAAAACAGTGTTTGGATTTTACTCATTTACGAGTTTTGCTTTTCTGGTATCCGACTGGGTCCAGTTGACGGTTTGGGGTGAAAATTTAAAAATTTCTTTTATTCGTTTGTTTATAAAGCCATACTGTTTTTGAAGAACAAACCAGAAGGTGCATTTAAATAGCTGGAACTTGTAGATTGATGGATTTTATTTGTAAACAAATCATTAATTTAAGTTTTTACTTTAAAAATGCACATTTTTTTCCATAAAGCTGGATATCTTTAAGTGATTGCGATAGATATTTTATAAAAACTTTCACTAACAAGAATTTTAATACATTTTCTAAGAAAGCATATGTTGACATTTTATTACTCAGATAAAGGTGATAAAAATTATAAAAGTTTGATGTGAAACTTATAACAGATAATTTACATAATATTTTAAATGTAACGAATTAAAATTTTTATTGTAAAAGCAAAATTTGGATAATTACAGCTGTTTTTATAAAATATCTAGATTTTTTTTTTAAGAAAATAAATTAGTTGTTATTTCTATAGTGAATATCACTTATAAATTTTAATAAAAGTCTTACATCTAGTTTCATTACATTCTTCGGTGTGTGATATGTGAATATAATAAGAAAAAATTTGTGGATTGATATATCAAGTAAAAATACAAAAAATATATAAAAGATTGCCCGATTTTATCTACATATAAGTGAAATGTTTTAGCATAAATGTTAAATATTTTTTCTTTTTCATATTTTTATTTGTGCAATTGCTGTAAAAAGAGTTAACAATTATCCATTTGTTTCTCAAAATATAATACTATAGCCCAGTCGGTTACCTTAAATTATTCGGAATGGGTGAGCTGCAAGTTGAAAATTTTATCAAAATCTATGAATTATTGTTCCTAAATAACAAAATATAGGCCTTCCCCTTAAAAAACAAAATATACGTAATTTCCAATTTTTAATGTGTTAAATCTGTGCAAAAAATCTACATTATAAATTTAATATGTATCTCGGAATTCAATGGCGAAACAACGATTTAGGTATTTTTCTTAACTGAGTAGTTTAACAGCTGAATATTGACGTCATTGTTTACTAAACTTTTTTCTGTTTTTCTTCTTAATCATCTTCTTCTTCAGTGGCATGACAGCCCAAGATTGGCCCTGGCCTTCTCATTAAGCTTTTTCCAAGACATACTTCTGGAGGCCAAATTCTTCCAGTTTTTTACTTTGAGTACCTGGAGGTCTCTTTCCAGGCAGTCTGTCCATCTCAGGTTGGGTCTTCATTGTCTTCGCGTTCCTGGAGGTTTTGCATCGAAAACCCATTGCCCATCATTTGCCCATTCTGATTAGATGGCCTGCCCACTTTATTCTTTGCAATTTGATGAAATTTATTATGTCAGGTTCATTATATAATTCTAAACTTGATCTCTTGAGCCATGTATTATTTTTTTTTGCATTCCTCCAAATATATTTCTATTTTCTTAATCTTACGTTGTGCATTAACAAACTCCCCTCGTGGAAAAGTACAGTACATTTTTGCATGTTTAAATTTTAAGAATAAACATTTTATGGGAACATTGTAACGAAAGGACCTAAATTGTAGGTACTAACCTCAAGGCAGAAACTTAAGTCCAGAAAATGAGGGGGTGTTTTCTGGACTAAAAGATTTATTTACAAATACGAAATAAAATGTCATTTTGATTATGATAATGATTTGCTTGCTTCTATTCTAATGTAACATAATCTCAAAACTAATTGAATTTTGAAATAAATATAACCTTCATTTGTGAACCTTAATCATCCGGACTAAAGGCTGGACACGATACGGATAGTAAAGAAATAAAACAGAAAAATATTAAGTTATAAAAATCTAACATAGAAACAATGCATAAGTATTCAATACACAGCAATAATTGATATGTTAATTTCATACAGAACAATACATTGATATGTTAGTTTCACACAGAACAGTACATTGATATGTTAATTTCATACAGAACAATACATAAATATATTAAATTTCTAATTGATGCAACTGTATAGTGTAGAATAATTATTGTTGTTGTAGAATTATCGATGTTGTGGGATATTCCATTTTTCCCTTAGTCCGCAATAACCTTTCATCGGTTCTTTGGTGGAACTATATGGCGGCAGACACAACTCACTATCTTCATATGGGATGCTCCGGAACTTTATAACAGAGGACAATGCAAATTGACGAAAATAAAATAGTCCTATTAATTGAATAGCTGAAAGGAGATTTTATTATTGGCTCGACATGACACAAAAATAAAAAAAAGGAGCAAAATGGCTCAAAAAAATATTTTTTCTTCTTAAATGATGCGGGTGATCTCTCCCCCAATTTTGGCCGAATGATGGCCGATTGGTTAGGGTGCTGGCCTTTGGTACCGGAGTTCGTGGGTTCGAATCCCACTGTAGCATGGATGTTCGTAGCCGTCTGGAATCGGCTTTAAGCTGTAGGTCACGGTCTCATTAGCCCTCGTGTTGCAAAAAGTAGACCGTAGCACTCCAAACCAAACCAAACCCTCCCCCAATTTCCCCCAAAATGATGCCCATTCAACACCGCGAATGGCGAGGTCAGTGGAAAAATCCCGCCAGCGGGAACCCAAGACGATCGCCAAACGTAGCGTGAGTAGGAAGAACAGCCTAGGAATCTTAGGGTGCCAAGCAACGCTCAAGCTGGACAAAAGGTGAAAGATGGGGAGAGCAAAACGGCAACCCACGGATGGTCAACCCGGGAAGATTCAAGGTGACTTGGACATGGACAAGCCCCATTCCATAAAATAAGGGGTCAAGAAGCCGGCAATTCCTGGTATTCCCTTTTACATAGAATGTGGCTATACCACATGTAGTTAAATATTAATTAACATAAGAGCCAACTTTTATGAAGGCCGCACATTTCGCATATAAATTATGTAGTTAATTGTGGAGCCACCTCAGTTTTATTTGCAGATGATATGTAATCGGATACATAAATAATTGTAACATTAATGCGTTGACTTTCTTGGAAGATTAGGAGATGTGTGCAGTTGAAAGATTTGTAAATAACTGATGAAAGTCAAAGATAATAGAAACAAAATCAGCTCCTTCTTAGGTACAAGTCTCTCGGCAACCTTGAAAGTCAGGGAATTCCAAAATGATTAAAGAAAATATGGAATATCTTCAAAATGGAATATCTACAAAAAGCCCAAAATATAATTTAAAAAAATAACTATAAAGGTCATTTATTTGTATTTCATGGAAGATTTGTACTTCAAGGCTAATTTTTTTATTATAGTTTATAGTATCAAATTTCTTCCTTTTCTTTTATTTAAATTTTCATAATTTATTGTGCTACACGTTACTGAATTTATTTTTTTCTAAGCTGATATATATATATATATATATATATATATGCATGTATATGAGTATGTACATATGCAATATGTATGTATACATATATGAATATGTATATGTATGCATATATGCATATGTCTGTGTATATATATGAATATGTATATATATGAATGTGTATATATGCATGTATGCATGCCAGGCTGGGACTAGCAAGTGTGCAGTGCGTGCATGCACGCAGGCAACCAAATTTTAAGGGCAAATGGTAAAATATCTACTAGGTATACGCATGGATAGGAGGATGCCGAATACTGTTTTGTATGCAGGAATAGGGTGGCGGCCAAATACTATAATACTGCATTCAGTCAGCTAATAGTCTAGAACTAGCCTTGTGTATATATATATTTGTATATATAAATATATATGTGTGTATATATGTATATATATATGTGTGTTTGTATATATATATGTGTGTATATATATGTGTATATATATGTGTGTATATATATGTCTGTATATGTATGTGTGTATATGTGTGTGTATATATGTGTGTATATATATGTATATATATGTGTGTATATATTTGTATAAATATGTATATATATATATGTGTATATATATGTGTGTATATATATATTTGTATATATATGTGTATATGTATGTGTATATATATGTGTATATATATGTGTATATGTGTGTATATGTATGTGTGTATATATGTATGTGTATATATATGTGTATATATGTATATGCATATATTTTAGTGTGTGTGTATATTTTGTTATTAATGTCTTTCCTGCCCGATGTCACCTAACCCATAAAAGACGCTAATATTCATTAAATTCATTTCTAATAAATAGGATTCGGCCACTGGGAAATATCTCGCTGATTTGGCTAATATTCGTTAAAAAGCATATCTTAAGCAAAAGATATAATTCTTAGGCAATAATAGCCTCCAAAAAACCAAATTAAATTTCGAATTTTTAATGGGATCGATAATTTATATGAAGCTTTATCTTTGTTTTGGTTCTTTTTTTCTTCTATCAGTCAATATATTCTCCTTATACTTCTTTTTACTTCCTATTTCCATCTACAATATTAAAAAAAGTACTGAAATCACAAAGTTATTTGGAAATATTAAGTTTTAATATCCCTGTTTTCATTTTGACTAATTTAGGCTTAACCGTAATTTAGGCATCCGTAAGCAGGGCCTGATTTACGGCAGGTCGGGTCACTGGCCCAAAGCCCCCAAATTTTTAAAAATACACATTAATTTTTTGGTACTTTTCAGAATTTGGTCATGTTTTCCGGCCGGAAAACAGGAATTTTCTTTTGTTAATGACAAACTGGAGTGTGTATATTGTTGGTGGGTTTCAAAAGTCATTAAATTAAATTTATTCCATAATTTTAAGCCAAAAGTAAGTTTTCATTTACTTAAAAATACTTTGAAGCATTGTTAACATTTTAAATGCGTATATTATTCAAAATGAAATACCAACCATATCATTGACACCCATTTACAAATTCATCTCTTCTGAGAGGGAAAAAATCTTAACTACTTTTTCCCTCTTGAAGTGGTTAACAAATCAGAGAAAATATATTTATCCAAAATCATCTGATATCTATTTTTTTAAAAATTGGTAATTTAAGAATAAAAGTATTTAATGTTTGGAATTTTGTAAACCAAAATCTCACATGATAGTTTACTTAAAATGGTATTTTTTATTAATTTAAAGCAGTGCTTTTTCCTTTAAAAAATGTTACAGGTACTCTCAGTTGGACTCAAGAATATCACAGTTTTATTGTTACAGTCAAATACTGTACTTAAATTGCACAGATAGCTGTAATATGTTTGAAGTTAATTTAGTGGAATTCTAAAATTTAAAAAAAAAAAATATTTCTTTTCATTAGATACACAAAATGTTTAGGTTATGTATACATGTCAGGAGTATTCAAAATCATATAGCAGCTTATAAAATAAAATCACTCTCAAGTTCGAGAAAGGTAAGATGTATGAGGGCCCCGATATGAGGCCCGTAAGTACATATATCGTATAGCTCGAAAACAATTATCCAGGTAGAATGCTGAAATATTTTAGTTAGAATTGCTGTAATATTTAGTTATAAACTTCCCTTTTTTTATTTTTAAAAACATTCGTATGTATTACGCTGCAAGCGTTTCTGGTCATTTTGATACTGCTACTCAGCTTCTATACAATTCTCTGGTGCCGTCTGAAAACTCTCAGGACCAGTTCCTCCGTTTCTTGCGGTCTTCCAGCTCCTTGCTTGGGCTTCCGCTTGACAATGTACTGACCCTCAGTTGTTGACTAGTAGCTCTTTGTTCACTTTTAGGGAGAGAACCTACCTTTTGCTTCAGAGACGTAGGGCAAAGGATGTTATAGTACCTTTAACTGGGTGTAGTCAATATTGTTCACGTTTTATATCATTTTATATGAACTTTTATTACTATTTATATAAAAAGACTGTTAGAAAGAGCAGCCCCTCTTTATTTCTGCCGCTTGAATTGAAAAATTGACTTTTTGAATCTAAATTATCTCCTCATGAACTTAAAGTGGCAAAGATAGCGCCTTTGGCCATAGCGTCGTATGCTGTAGAGTCGGTCATATTATATTTCACTGGTCATTTAAACAACCAGGGAGGAAATTAGGGTGTGGCAAAGACGGCTTTAACCACGGGCACATCAGTCGAAGGGAGGGCTGTGTGCAAAGTGCAAAATGCTTTCTAAATGAATTCTTTGTTTGAAACGGGATCCGAACGAGGACCATTTGCTCCCCACCCTATTTTCTCAGGAATAACAAAAATTTTAAAAATAATTTCCGGAATTCCATAATTCTAGTTAAAGGGCAGGATTAAAAAACAGCATATTAGGTCATCAAAAAGTAGACGTGAAAATTGACAATTAATATCAGGGTAGGTTTCAATAACCGTAAAACTCTGAGTGCGAGTTTTTCTATAAAAACGTTTTGGAAGGATTCCATCAGGTAGAATTAGAGAATATATATCAATTCAATAACAACATTGAGAATTTTTTCAATGCCTGCTTGTAACGATGCTTTACGTAAACGCCTAGGAAATGTACCTACGCTGTGCATTGAAAAAAAAAAAAAAAAAAAAAAAACCCCGCAAACAATTTAAACTACTATAAAGTCATCCACTTATTCACGAATTCTAAACCTAGGAAGGCAGTGTTATAAATACTTCTGTTTTTTATGTGATACATAATAAAGTTAGTTTCTTATTTTATGTGTTCATTCTGAATATATTATTGTAGAGAAAACATGTTTATGTATTTTCTTTTCTTTTGTGATAGGGGCATAGTTCCGGCTCCCACAACAACAGCTGAAAGATCAGCCCTGTCTATGTACACCTCTGAAAGGTACATTTTTGCTACTTTCTCTATAGTTTTCTATGTATATTACAAGCTTTTATGTTAAGTAGGTGATTTGTTGGTGCATGTTTATTTTTGGATCATTCTGTAGTAATTAAGAAATTATTTGGTAAAAAAAAAGAGCTTTGGTGGGCTATTCCATTATTGTGAATTTATATTATAGATTCAACTTTAGATATAGAAAATATGATATAACTTAGAATAATAATTCCTATAGTTATACTTTTCTATTTTTACTAATTTTTTTAAATAAAAAAATCATGTATTTTGGATATATTTTATAATAAACAAGAAGGATAATTATCAAAGTTTTGATAACAAAAATTAATCTTTTTATTTATTTTGTGGATGTTTCATTAATTAGGGATTTTTTTTAAGGGGTACGACTTGACTAACCTATCCTAAGTGGCCAAAACAGTGGATTAAAAAGAAGTCTTAAAACTTTTTATAAACACTCATAAGAAATTAACTCATGAATTGTCAATGAGTCCCAAACTGTAACTACTGCTTAAGCTTAATCGACCAAGGAGACAGTATTTTAAAATACGGCTTGATTTGAATTTTTTTTTTTTTTAGCTATTGTAAATGTATATTACAAAGCATTGGAGAAATATCAAACTATATCAATTTATTTTTTTATTTATTTATTTATTTTACAAAAATTGAGCAAAAATTGGAATAAATATACAGTTTTATGGAAATGTACTTAACTAAAATATTATGGGCCGGTTTCACCAAAGTCGTTTGACGGCTAACCGCGATTAACCCATGGTGCCAATCAATGGTGGAATACAATTGTCCTTTTAATCAGAGATTAATCGCGGTTAAACGACTTTTGTAAGACTGGCTCTGAGTAAAACAGATCGCTCTGAGTCGTAGAAACGTAGATATATATCCATTGTAAATACTTTAAACTAAATGGATTATATATTTAAATATGTGTGTCTATATGTATGCATATATACAGGTATCTATATTTGTATGTATGCGAATCATTTAAACCAAGAACAAAAAAATTGTCACATTTCTAACAAAATAATAACTTGCAATCTCAATGACTGTATTCCAAACTGAAATGAAAGCCATTTGCTTTAAAGCTTTTTTTCAGGTATTATTCATTGTATTTTTAAATTACCACACACCAAGAACGTATCTATATGGGGGTCCGGATCTTCCCCAAAATATTTTCAATATACGCATTATAAGATATTTCAAACTTACATATGTGTACGTTACTAGTTTCAAATTCAAGTATTGAAACATAGTTTTCAACCGTGAAAATGTTAACAATATTTAGTCGTCATTAATTGATGGCAAGAGTTTGACAAATTCAGCTTTATCTTCGGTGCACAAAAGCATGGCTATGAATGCAGGTGGATGTTTGAACAAGCTGGCCTTAAAAACTAGAAGAATTAATTACTATTATTATTTATTATTAACTATATTACGGTAGTTTATAAATTTTTGATTATACTATACTGTTTTAGAGTTTGTTGTCATTCAAGGTATATAATTTTGTAAAAGACAAATTAAGAGGCATGTCATAATTTTTTTCTCAACGGTTTGTTTTGTTTTACGAGTTTTTCTTAAAGTTATTTTTACTTTAAATTTGAGCTCCAATACTGATCAGGCAGATTTAAACCTCGTAAAAAATTGGAGCGTAAATTAAAAAACACATTAATTACAAATACAGTTTTCAACATACAATGAAATTACGTTTAGCTTTGCTGATAAGATTTTTAACGTATTTATTATTTTATGCATACAAAAATATGTATGTATGTACTTTGAATGTATAGTAAAATTTTTGTTATGCGGTTGAAAATTCATTGTACTTTGGATCCTATCCGGGAAAAAATTTTGGCTACTGTTATATACTAAGGCTCCCTGAAACCTAGAGATTAAAAGAGTCACTTCGAGTTAGCGAGGTAAAAATTCGATTGAATTACATTCCCGTAAATTTGGGAGTTTGAAACAACTTCGAGATAAGTGGACAGTTAACCGCTTCCCTTAGAAATTTTTATTAAAAATATTACAAAAAATCATCACATTTTTTTTATTTTATTACTAAACACATGGAAATAAAACAAAACAAAATATGTAGGTTTTTGGTTGAATTTTTATTTTTTTTTACAGGCGTGAGAGCATTTAATTTAAATATCATTTTACTATCCCGAGTTATCTCTGACAAATGGAAAAAAGTTAAATATTTGTCTTTGTATGATAGTTTTCGAAGCAAGGGACAATCCAAAGGGATACCTGACCTTCTGAACACTGATATCTGGTCTCTTTTCTTATTGGCTTCCCTCTGGAATCTGTTTTACGAGAGCACAAAGTACACTGTCTCGTTAGATTTGATTTTTTTTTTCAGCAGCAGGAATAACATCTGGAAAATGACTCGAGGTTAACCTGAGTGGTAAAGGATTATACTGGGTCTTCTAATTGGGGCAGAAAACTCGTGACGATGATTTTCTTAAATAAGTTTTCTAATCAGTGGAAAACACGTGACCAGTTCCTCCAAAAGGACCGCTAAACCAACAAAACTTGGCAAACTACCTATCAAAGCTGAATATTTCCTTTAATTTCCTCCAGGCCGAGTAAAACCGTGATAAAAACTAATCATAAGACAAATTCTGATTCGCCCGAGTTTTCTCGGGATAGTAATTAACTGCAATATATGCGAATCCGAGATAACTCGGGATAATCAGGCAAGTGGTTAAGATAAAGTCGAGCTGTCGGGAGTTGACTGTATATGCAAATGTATTCTTAAATTCTAATGTCTGATGGTTAGAAGTTATCTATCCTTTATTCTCAGAGTATCCATGAGTGGGGATCTTCTTTTGCTCTACGTAAATTCGGTGGCATCTTCTTTTACTCTACGTAAATTTGAGTACTGTGTAGTACAAGAGTGCATATGCAATCGCTTTCGTTAAATTGGACTGGTTCTTATTTTGTGTGGGCAACCAGAAGACCATTTCTTTCGAAAGTTAAGCAAACCTTCAAAACACTTGCATCTACCCCTATACTTTCGGCCAGAAATAAAATACATGACTGAGTAAAAACCGTCTCCGTAGTGAAAAGAAAGGCGTTTTGATTTGTTTGTCTACGTTTGGTCGTAATTGTTTAAGACCCAGTGGAAGTACACAACAGATGCAAAATTTTGCTTAAAGCAACACAATATTTTAAAACGGATCAGAGATTAATCCTGTTGTAACTTTGGGAAACACGGAAAAATTTACTGCGGCAAGAAAAAGAAAATTACCTGACGTAAAACATATCCTACAGTAGACTTCTCGAGCGTAAGTGTAAGGGACAAGACCACCTAATTGATTTCTGTGTAATGACCCAGCAATCCAGAAAGGGATGTCACACAGAATAACCCTCTCTTTACATAACGCCACAACCACGCCTATTCGCTGAAGTACCGTCATTAAAGCTAAATCTTTCGGAAATCGAAGGAATAACGACGTCCAGGATTCGACACGCAACAACAATTCCAGATCGAACCTTCGTCTGAGCATCTTTTGTCGCCCCACCCATGCGACGCGATAATCGTATCATGTGTACAAATTAATGGGGCTTCTTCCTTGAAAGACAACCGTAACACTGGCCATCCGACAAACCCTTATTTATCTTTCATTTTAACAAAGGACTTCGTGTTCAGACCCCAGGCTGTCCAGAAGTGCTTAAGCATTGGTTAGATTCAAGATAGGATTGGCCTCCTCGAAATCCGATGGCGTGCATCTCCACTACAATGGATTTGGTGTGGCCATGTGCAATGAATATGTATGTCGGTTTCTCTGGGGATTGTGGAACCCGAAAACAAGGCTTCTGTGTTCTCATCTTGCTGTATATGCTAATTCGGGTAACCTAGCATGGAGGACTATGTATGTCCCAATCCACACGAAATCTCTCTCCTTTGGGTAGATAATATCATGAAATTGTAAGTCACTCTAGCAATTGGATATTAAACTAATGTTTGCAAGAAATATCTAAATAAGGCAGTTGGTATATGATCTATGATTTGTGGGTTCGTGACCCTACTTAGGGTCACAAGGTGGAGCAATAAGTGTTAATAATAATTTAAATAAAAAACTAACAGTGGATGATTGTCCCATAGAGAATTAAAACTTGTTTTCAAAGAGCTTGAATAGAGTAACTTTTCGCTTAGGTCTGAGATGAACAACTACACTTTCTGATATAGTATTAAAATTATTATAGCCATTTGCCTCATTTTGTCCGTACTAAATGGGATATTTCAAATTTTATTTACATAAAATCAATATACAGTTGAACTTCGATAATTCGAAGTCCCAGGGGACCCCCAAAAATATTCGACTTATCCGAAGTTCGAGTTATCGAAGTTACCTACCATTCCTCTCAACTGGCACTTAAGATGGGTCGACATGGTTTAAATGGTTTGAAATGTGCCATAATACTATAGTTGTACGCATTTCAACTTTTTAATAGCCTATGTAAACAACAAAAGAAGAATGGGTTCAAAAGGTTTATTAAAACTCAAGAAATTTGGCCTCATTACATATTAATTATTATACATACCATCTAAATCTCATTTGAAAAAGGCAATTATTTTTAAGGTTGTTGGCATTCACAAAGTCACCTAATTTTTTAACACAGTTAAATAGGGTGTTGTCTGTACCTTCGGTGGTCTCCAGGTATTGTTGTAAGATGTGAATAGCGTCCTGTGCTTGCTCCTGACCTTCGAGAACCTTCGTTCTCGATGGTCAAGAATAGACTGACATTCGAAGTTTTGAACAGAATTGTTTTTTTTTTTTCCGGTGAAATCTATCACAAAAACTTCGACTTAGAAGATGTTCACTTCGAGTTATCGAGACACTTTTTTAAAGAAAAGTGTAGAAATGATTCGGGACTTGATTAAAAGTTCGAGTTAGCGGATTATTCGACTTATACGAAGTCGAGTTATTGAAGTTCGACTGTACCAAAACAGATTAATAGTAGCGCAACCTTTAAGACTTAAATCAAGCAAGATAGAGCCAGAACATACTTCTTGTAAACAAGAAACAGGATCATAAATCTCGTTAAACGTTTTTGTATTTTTTTTTACTTAATAAATTTTAAGTTTCATCTTGTTATACACTCCGTGTTTTAACTTTAATTTGTAAATAAATAATGATAGTTGGTTATTGACTTAATATTTGGTAATTATATAGCCGCTTTTCAGATTATTGCACTTATTTAAACACTGTTTTGTATGAAATAAAAAGATAAATGATCTTCCTGATTTTGTATATTTCCTACTGCTAGGTTCGACCAATTAAATTATTTTAATCTTAGGATAGGCATGTTACCCTAATGTCCCAGGTCGGGTCGCATTGATCAAAAAAATTGAATATAAGGTGTGCTCGAACTAGAGTTGTGAGCAGTGGAATATACCCGGTTTAAACCTGGGAAAAAACAGGGTTTTTGGAGAAAGGAATTTTGAAAATTTCCAAAACATGGTAATTTTGAAGTATTTTGAAGTCGCCTATTCCTATGACACAATGAGAACCACCATTTTTTTTTGTCTTTGCTGTAGACATCAAAAGTTGATATTTTCACAAAATTTAACTATTATATGCTATGAAAAAAAAATTGAATAATTGGGATTAACTAATTATATTTGGCAAAGTATCATGTTTAGCATGAAAGTATGAGTCTATTTTTACTTTGAGAAATATCCAATATTTTTATTACTACATAAATATCAGGCAATAATCTGTAGTGTCACAAAACCCATAAATCATTATTTTTCTTGGATAACATCTCTCTCTCTCTCTCTCTCTCTCACTCTCTCTCTCTCTCTACACACACACACACACATATATATAATATATATATATAATATATATATAATATAATATATATATAATATATATATAATATATAATATATATATATAATGTGTGTGTATGTGTGTAGGAATTGGACAGAAAATGCAACATTGTAATTGGATGACACCTTTAAATGTTATATACATTACAAAAAATAATAAACTGTTATTTTAAATTTAATGATTTATTTTTATATTATAAAAGGAGGTGAAAAAGTTTAAGATAAAGCAATTTACATAATAAATCATGATCAAAAATAATGTATATAATTATCAAACACATAACTGGTTGCTTCAATTTTAATTGCTAGTATGATAAGACTAACTGGATTATTAATTACTTAAGTACTACTATAAAATCATTTAAATGCTCATCGCTATTATTTCTTGAATATATATATTGCCAAAAGTAAAAAAAAATCTCTTATAGATAATAGTTCTTAAATAGCCACTGTTGAAAAAATAAATGTAAATATTTTTAGAATGATTTCTTCCCAAAGTTCCCAAAATTCCTGGTTTATTCCCCAAAATTCCCGGGTTTAATCCCACCTCTTGAAAATCCCGGGTTTTTTTTTAAATCTCTAGCTCCATCAAGAAACCTTGTTGTGTTGAAAAGAATATTCGAGCTGATCATTCTAATTATCTGTACAAGAGCAATATTGGGCCTTGTCAAACACTGATCAACGAAGGGTTAATAAATGAACCATTCAATGATTTTAGTAACTTATTTTTATATCACCAAAGAAAGCACAGACAATGAAAGAATATTTAAAAATTAAAATATATATAATTCACAAAAAAAAAAAAAAAAAAATCCCAAGAAGATATTAGCTAAATGATTTTCTATCATATCACTACACTTAGTATGACTCATGAGTCATTTTTAAACTTGGTGTGCTTTTTACTTGCAACATAGCATGGGGATGTACCAACCTGCAGTGCTGAACTGAGTCATAAGGCTTTATAACACGTCAACACATACGTTTTAGTTGATGATTCCTTTTGTTAAAATGAGCAAATATCTAGTGTTGCAGTACAAAATCTTCAACCGACTTAATTTAGTTCAGTTTAACTTGTGAAAATGCCTTCAAACATTTTGAAAACTTTTCACTGTCATAGAAGAAATCCGCGTATTCTTCAACGGAAAATATAATTCTAAATTTAATCTGATGTTTTTTTCAACACAAACATGTTGATTTGTGATAAGACCTTTAGCGTATGTATACCTGTAAAAATGTTTTTGGCTTTTCCAAAATATTTATCTTTTTACCATTCACTTGTTCCTTCCAAGTGATGTCACACTGTCGTACTGAGTCATCATTATTATCTTCATTATTATAACTAGTAAGATAGCTAGTGGTGGTGCTTCTTCATAGTTCATATATATATTAAATATATATGATACTAATATCTTCAACAGAAGAATTTCTGGTGGCATTAGAAAAATTAGGGTTCGAGCCTTATTTTATTGCAAATGCTCCACATTAAATAACTGCTTTGTTTCTTTATAGCACGTTTAAAATTTATATAGATCCACAGCGTATATAAATTTTAACTTATGTAAAATATAATTTATATGGAATTACTTACATTTGTATTGAGTTTTAGCAATTTTAAAATTTATTTTGCTAAGATACACTATGTAACAGGATGAAACATTAAACGTTAACAAAATACCCAGTTTTATGAACAACATTTAATAAATCTATGTCAGCATGACAAGATCACTTGGGGATACCTTGATCTAGATGGTTTATTAAAATGTTAAAAATAATCAAAAAATGTATATGCTTTTTCATTTATATACCCTCTTTTACCCTTCAAAAGAAGAGGGTTGGCGGCGAACAATCTTATTCAAAATTAGCAAACAGATAATAACTTCGGTACTTTCGTAGGGCTGTCTGGTACCATACCAATGAATTAGTACATCGTGATACCAAAATGGATCCAATTAGAGCAGAAAACCATCAAAAACCTTTCATTTCAATTTTTTGAAAACTTGTACAAAGTAAGAAATGAAATAGCAAATCTGCCGGACCATGGTCTCAGAGAGTTTTTTAAAAGGACGAGATCTAAAACAGTCGTGTTTCCTTTTATTAAACTTACTTCAATAGTCTCACCGACGTTGAAGCCTCGTTCGGAATTTTTACTTGAGTATTTACTTCAGTTTCATTTATTTTAAACACACCTTTCAATTTTTGAAACTTATTTAAATAAATAATAATTTTGTGGTATAATTCTATAAATTTCGTAAGTTATGATCGACTAAAATCAGTATCTTAATGTATCCTACAAGCAGACCTGCCGACTGCTTCGAAAAATCGTAGTTTCTACGAATTTAGCAAATAATTACAATCCTACGAAAATCGGTCAAAAAATACGACTTTTCGTCAAAAATTATATACAGGAACATATACATTAAAGCTTTAAGTTTATACCAGTTTTATATTTACCTGGTTAATACTGGAACCTATTTAATTTACGCTCCAGTATTTGCCAGACGAATGTAAATTAATTTTTACGAATATCCAGGAAAATAAAAAAATGTTAAAAAAGGAATTAATGTCGATTTATTTTTTTAACCATATAACATAGCTTGTATCACATCAAAATTCGAAAACATTATGGCATAATCAGTAATTAACTACCGTTTTATAGTAATAAATTCTGCTAGCTTTTAAGGCCAGCTTGTTGAAACATCCATCTGCATTTACAGTCCTGTCTCTGTACTGAAAGTTATTCGAAATTTGTCAACTTCATGAGAACCGTTCTAATACGAAGAAATGTTTTCAATCTTTTCTTGGTCTAAAATGATATTTTAACATTTGCAATAAAAAATAGAAATATACAAATATATACAAATACAAATGCATGTATACAAATGCATGCAAATACATGTATACAAATACAAATGCATGTATACATACATACATGCAAATACATGTATACATGCATACATGCAAATACATGTATACAAATACAAATGCATGTATACATGTATACATACATATGTACATTTATATACAAATACATGTATACAAATTTTAAAAAGTTTATAAAATCTAACTAATATTTAAAATATTGTGGGGGAGGGTCCAGACACCCCCCGGTTCCTCTCCTCCTTCTACATAGGGTTAAAATTATATACGTAAGATGAAGTTGACGCTCATATTGCTTTTTTCTTTAACATATTGTATGCGGGACACGTGCTAGTACGTTTTCTGACGATTTATATTTCAGTGCGGGTCACGTACAAGTTAGTGTAACAATATGGTTTGTTTGTGGTTACAAAAATAACGGTATATACAGCTAAAACGAAGCCGAATGTTCTTGTTTACTTCATTGATTCTGGAAAAATGTAGACAAATAAAAACTAGTTTTTAGATCAGTCGATGTAAAAACTAATTAAAACTATAAAAAAGTTAAAACTATATGCTACTATTTCTATTTGATTTTCTATATTTACGATACTATTATAAATTTATCCACTAAAAAAAATATTTTTTGTTTACAAAAATCTTATGATTGTTATTTATATATTTCTATTTATATATTTGTTTATATATTTCAATATAAAATACTAAAAGTTGGTTAAAAAATTAAATAATTTTCGATGTATTGAGATTTAACTGAATAACTAAATTCACGAGCAAAACCCCCGCTCCCGGTACAATTCCGCTGCGAAATGTACCAGCACACAATGTGTTAAGATGTACCAGCACACAATGTACCAGCACACAATGTGTTAAGATGTCCCACAATTGGATGACTATGTATGGTTCAAACGCGAAAATGGTGAAAATGTCTATTCATGTACCAGTCTATCGACCGAAGAGTTAAACACGTATTTGACTGAATGACGTCTATGTATCAGAGAAATTCGATGAGAATTACGACTGTTCTTTTTCAGCGAAGATATTTTACTTTTGCTTTAAAGTAAGAGAATTTGAGAATTACAAGTGGAAACGGAACCCATAATTCCTCTATAATTGTCGGTTGCCACGCGTCATAAACTACTTTTCTGCATTTTGCCATATAAAAATAGACTCACCATTGCTGGTTGCAATGGCACTAAAAGATGCACAGAGAATGCTCAACACGGCATCATAAATTCGAGGCTGTATTAAAAAAGAATCATGGCAAGTACTCTGGAACTCATTATAAAATTCTTCTTCGAGAAGGATTGGGTGTCATTTTCCCATATGAACAATTGCAGCTACGCTCACTCTGGTCCCGGTGAAGATATACATTAACGAGTTCAAAACTAGTCTCAATCTTTCTTTTTTTTTAAATGGAGTATTTTTAGGAAGCTGTTTGTTACTGTTGTAATTATACAGACGGAAAGATAATGGAAATATTGTTAAAGGAACATTTCGTAATTCGATTGGAAGCGGAGCGAGAGCCTCCCTTTCGAGATTTTTGCCGTTCATTTGTCTCGCTGTCATTAAGCAGGGGTTGAGGGGGCGGTGGGACGTTTTTAGTTAATTTTCGGGCCTCGCATTATTGCCGGGGCTTTCACGCTTTAAAAAGGGTTAAAATAAGTTTCGAATCTAAATCTTGCGAGTCTGCCATGCGACAGGCCTATTTTTCGTCGCCTTCGAAATCTTTGATGACTCGGAGATTAAAAATTTAGGAGAGATTTTCTCGTCTACTCCTAGGATTTTAGGTTACAAAAGAACAGCCTCAGTCTGTTATGCGACGAATTTTCCCTAAAAATCCCCCGAAAGCGCCTAGAATGAGACTATGACAAAATGGCTGATTTGCATAATACAATTGCTAAAAAACCCAATTATGGTAAAGTATCTCTTTTCGATACACTGACAAGGACAAAAATGATTTCAGGTCTACCATTTTGGCACGAAAGAAAATGCCAAATGCCATCTATCGAGCTCGTTAAGTTTCTGGGTTATGTTCACACACGAGAAGACATATACGGTTAAAACTTTTTTGTATAACTAGCCCTTTCTATAAATTGTAGCTTTATGCAAGGTACCAGCAATATTTGATTTTTTTCTTTCATGAAGTGTACTTTTTGTATAGCTATTCATGAATGTGAAATTCAGAGTTATTTTTCCCAAATAAAAATCGATTTGTGAGATTATTAGGGAGGATTTGTAGTCTGATTTGAAGGTTAAAAAAAGTGATTTTCTTGATTTTCATCATAGAGTAGTTACTCCTTAAAGATATTAGCATGCTCTCTACAGCTCAAAAGATTAACCAGAAACACTGGAAAAAAGAAAGAAATTTAAATGTTGTTAATAATGGTAGCAACGCCATCTAGCGGTATGATACAAGTCTACGAAACGCCGCCCATTAAATGATTTGGATGCTAATACTGCCTCACGGTGACGCCTGATGTGGCCTCCTCTTTGCAACATACCATTGCGTGACCTTGTAGGAAGGTGTACAAAAAATTACGAATTTCTTACAGACTTATTGAAAGAAGACGTGGTTAACAACAGACTACAAATCCTCCCTAATAATCTCACAAATCGATTTTTATCTAGTAAAAATAACTCTGAATTTCACATTCATGAATAGCTATACAAAAAGTACACTTTCATGAAAGAAAAAATCAAATATTGCTGGTACCTTGCATAAAACTACAATTTATAGAGAGGGCTAGTTATATAAAAAAGTTTTAACCATATATATTTCTTCTCGTGTGTGAACACAACCCAGAAACTTAACGAGCTCGATAGATGGCATTTGGCATTTTCTTTCGTGCCAAAATGGTAGATCTGAAATCATTTTTGTCCTTGTCGGTGTATCGAAAAGAGATATTTTACCATAATTGGGTTTTTTAGCAACCGTATTATGCAAATTAGCCATTTTGTCATAGTCTCATTTTAGGCGCTTTCGAGGGATTTTTAGGGAAATTTCGTTGCATAACAGACTGGGGCTCTTCTTTTGTAAAGGTATTAGTTAAATGTTCTAGATAAGGAACTGTAGACTTTCTTCAATATATATGTATGTATAAATTGAGAAATATCTACAAAAATGTGTAATGGAAGTTTTCAATTGTAGAAGAAATAATTAAAAAAAAGCAAGCCACAAGTTTAATTACTAGAACTACTTGTCCTAGTGCACGAATGTAAGTCATCCTTTTTCTTAACGCTTTCCACTAACGTAAAAATTAATATACAATCAAAGTTGTATTTTGTGTGGTGCCGTAAAATTGAGGAAAGGTGAAAGGCACTCTGACGTAAGCGTGAGTGGCTGGAGAACTAAGTCTTTAGGAGGTACATTGTGCAAAAGACTAGTATAAGTGATATGAATATGGGTACATATATATATATACACTCCAGTACCGAACCAATCAGACGATTTCAGAGCATGTGGATTTGCCTTTTTCTTGCTGGGGTCCGCTGGGTCTAAACTCACTGCAAGCATTGATATTCGGAATCGACCCGTAGCAATATGTCCCAGTCTTGGAAACCCTCGAGTGGCAAAAAGGGATACGTACATTCAGCTCATGCCCGAAGTATATATGATTCGGATATCCCCCCCCCATCCCCTTCTGAGAAGTAAAAGCAGAGCCAAGGGAACGGGCCGTCAGGTGGTGATTTTTCTTCGTTGGCGCGCTCATTAGGAATTCTGGGCGCTTTTCTGAGCGGTTTTGGTGCGTCGGTTCATTAACATAATGTGTGTATGTCGGTGCCACAAAGGTCTCTCGCCTCTGCTGCCCCGAAAACGGCGCGCGTTTTGGGGGTTTTTAAGATTTTCTCCGAGAAATCGAAAGTCGAACGGGAGAAAAGAGTCGTCATGTGCCGACACGCGCATGAATATTTGACTCTTCAGGGGGGTGTGGGGGGAAAGGTTTCACCCCTGTTCTGTTTTTTTCCTACTCCTTCCTTCTCAAAACCGCGTTAGAAGTCTGTAAAGATAATACCGTCATTTCTCTATGATTTATTTCGCTTGTGTTTGTGTGTTTTTATTTTGTCAGTTGTTGCCGCGGTTTGGGCGAAATCGCTTCCGATGACATTTTTGATTGGGTGTGCGAGAGTCATATCGGTAATGAGTTGGATCCACAAGAGGGGGGGGGAGAAGAGAGTTTCCTGAGATCGAGCTCAAGATTGGCTGTGTACCGGCTTTGGTGAATTCCTCTGACTCAGGGGTGTTCGGCCAAAAATTAGTGCTTCATTATAGCACAGCTCATTTTCTCTACCCGTGAGGAATCAACTATAGTAATATTGCCAACGTTAACACTAGAACTGCTGGATGGGTCATTTTGACCTCAAAACTATTTTGTATCCTATTTTCTCAAAAAGTTATTAATGAAATTGAAATGCATTCCTTGACTTTTCCTAATTTTATACCCATAAAAATCTATGAAAATGTAATATTGAAAAATACGCGCATATATGAAAAGGGTTCATTACTGTGCTAAGTATGGTAAGAAAATTGTATATATTTGTTCTAACTGTAAAATACCGATATGTATTAAATGTACTCCCCTCTCTCTCTCTCTCTCTCTCTCTCTCTATATATATATATATATATATATATATATATATATATATATATATATATATAATGTCAGTTTTAAAAATGGGGGTTAAGAACTGAGCGAGTTATAATTAAAAATAGTTAAAATTCATTACCGACAAAGTAATAGGAGATAGACACACCCTCGAGCGGAACTATACAGAATAAAAGAGCTGATGAGGAAGTAGACATAGGAATTTTGCTTAGGTAGCTACGCCAAAAAAGACAGTTCTGAGCTGGAACTCTGGCTGATAACATCCTCCACGATTGTTGCTCCAAGATGAGAACAAAGGATTTCTAAATGGCATAGTTTTGAATAGATGGATTACAATAAAGTTTTTATATATGAAATGTGTCTTCAATACCTTAACCACTCGTCTGTGTCATATATATATATATATATATATATATATATATATATATATATATATATATATATATATATATATATATATGAACTGTGTAAAAAGACCTTGACTGGTAGTGAACTAAATGATTCCATTAAAGTTGTCTATATATTTTTCTAACTATATATCTTCTTCATAAGCCTTTTGGAGTCCAAGGCAGACTCGCTTATCCTCCTCCAGTTGATCCTATTAGTCACGAAGGCTCTCCATTCGTTGACTCCCATTAGTTTCAGATCCCTTTCATCATCGTATAACCATCGTGTAGATGGTTGTCCTCTACGTCTAGTCACTTCAATTTTCGAAAAAGTCCCTTTTTTGGTAGGAAAAGCATCGACCTAGCCACAGATCGCTAAGCCACCTAATACGTGATGGTTTTATATTTCTCACCAGTGTCAGTTCCACCATATTTTCCATAGTTTCTGTAAACCTCATGATTGTAAAGAATTCTCCCCTCATTGTCCTCTTGGATAGGTCCAAAGATTTTTCTTTCAATAATGAGTAACTTTTCTTCCTCTGCTTTATTGAGGGTCCAACATTCACTTCCATATGGAATAATGGGCCTGATTAGTTTTACATATTCTCAACCTAGCTATATATACATTTGAATATTGTAAGATCTTAATTTTTTATGAATTATTATACTGATTTAATGTCTAAAAATGAATAAGTGTCATTGCCTATAACTACAGTGTACTTCTTCAATAATCACACAGATTTATATTAATCAGGGCCAGTTTGACCCAGCCCGTAGTTTCCGCGGTTCTAGTGTTAAAATACTTGGACGCCAGAAGGTCTGGTGTTTAGATCAGGGCAATAATCTTGGGATGCCAGTTTGGAACCTGGAGATTGCCCTAATATACCCCATTGTATACCCACAATATTCAAAGGACTTCAATCTGAATGGCAACAAATTCCTAGGACATAATTTTATGACATGTTGGAAAAAGTCATTTTATGTGTCTAATGACTTTAGATGTTTTAAAAAATTGTCTATCCAGTACTTGGACATCGCGAAAGTTAAAGAGCAAATAATGGCATTATGCTTGTATCATTCGCATAATGTATTTAGTAGTTTGGCTCAGATCTAACAGCATTCAGTGGAATTAATTGGCGATCATCAGCACAATGACTACTTGACAGTTGTCATTGTGCTATAAAGAGACAGTATTCAAAATGTTCCCAGTGTATAGACATTGCGGACATAATGGCATTATGCTAGTCTCATTCACATAATGTATTTAGTAGTTTGGGTAAGATATTAACTCATTCAATGATATTAATTGGTACAATGATTACATGACGGTTGTCATTGTACCATAAAAAGACTGGAATTAATATGTTCCCAGTACATAAACTTCGCGAAAGTTAACGAGGACATAATGGCATTATGCTTGTCTCATTCTCATAATGTATTTAGTAGTTTGGTTCAGATCTAACCGCATTCAATGGAATTAATTGGCGATCATCAGCACAATGACTACATGACAGTGATCGTGCTGTAAAGAGACAGTACTCAAAATGTTCTCGGTGTATAGACTTCGCGAAAGTTAATGAGGACATAATGGCATACTTCTGATTCACATAATGTATTTAGTAGTTTGGCACAAATCTTACCGAATTCAATGGAATTGATTGGCACATTGACTACATTACAATTGTCATCTTACCATACAAAGACTGGAATTAAAATTTTCCCAGAGCATAAACTGCGCCAAAATTACAGCGGATATAATGTCATTATGCTTCTCTCATTTCCATAATGTTCTTCATAGTACTTCAACGCAGACCTTACCACATTCGATTGGAATTAATTGGCGATGAATAGCACTGACTACATGACATTATTGTGTTATAAAGAGACCTATCTCAAATGTTCCCAGTACATGGACTTTATCAAAGTTAACGAGTTAAGTTATGTCGGCATTATTCTTGTGACTCATAATAACGTTCTTCATAGAAGTCCGACTCAGATCTTACCACAATAGGCTGGAATTATGAGGCGATGAACAGCACTGTTACAGTTGTCATTCTACTATATAGAGATCGAATTCAAAATGTTGAAACAATTCTAAAACTCTCTACTGTATCGAACATTAGTTAAAACATTTATTAAATCTGGGCTAAACAAACTTTTTAAGTCATGAATAATCTACTAGGGTTTTTTCCTTTCCCCCCCATTCGAAACAAATACTCTCGTCCTAATCGCATCGATTTTGAAAGTTTTGAAATTTATATTCTGTTAATGAGTCATGAGAGGGTTTTCTTGCTGCTCGCAAGAATTAATTATAGATTTAACTAATACCCGAGGGAAATAGTCGAGTAGCAGAAATTTAACGAACCCCGACAACAAGAAATGTGGAATTGTAAAGTCACAGGCGTCATTTTATTCGACATTTTTGAATGCTTCTACAAATGTCCCATTTTTCCCGAAATGCACAGAAGAGAAAAGTATAAAGGAACTCAAGTAAGGGGTGGGGGTGAGTAAGAAGAATATTTTATTGGAAAGGAAAGATAAATATTTAGAAATATTTCACAACACTGCAGTAAATAAAGTGGAGCAATTATAGTAACATGTTTACGAGCATGTATCTATTTCATAATATATATACACACATATATAAATACATACATACACATTAATAACGACATATATATGTAAACAGACATATAATTAAAGAGATACAAATACACTTATACATACATATACATTATATACATACATTTCTAACGACTTATACATATATATGTATATGTCGACATTATATATATCTGTGTATATATATATGTATGTATATATATATGTGTGTGTGTGTGTGTATACACTATATTGTCAATGATAACCAGTCACTTGCGATCTTAAAAATTTTGTTGAATATCTAGAAAAATACATGAGGAATTATCCTGAAACCTCAGGCGTGTAAGCAGGATGGTAGACGTCACATGTTTCAGGGATAACCCTGTAAAATGTAATGTGTAAACAGCGTTGAAACTTTAGCACATGATTAGGATGCTTCTTGTAATAATCTGTGTTTATTTTTATGAGGATAGCATGTATACTTGTGGAGAAATTAAGGTTTTTATAAAAACAATCATAAATTTTTCCAAGTGTTTTGCTTATAAATTTCAGAGTTCTCAATATCAAATAAAGCTATTTTCAGGACGCATGTCAAACGACATTGTACACAATACCCTGCAATCGGAATTATAAATTAATAAATAATCAACAAAATGTCTAAAATCCCAAGTGACCGACCATCATTGGAAATATAGTGTATATATGTACATATATATGTGTGTGTGTGTGTATATATATATATATATATATATATATATATATATATATATATATATATATATATATATATATATATTATGTACAATCTGTATCGGTTATATGGTCAGCTGAACGGTCCAGAAAAATCAGACCATATAAGCGAGGTGATCATATATGCGGAACAATACAACCCTATGGTGCATATACCGTACATTTTTAATCCATAACAGAAGAGCCTTATAAATATTCCTTATCCATAAGGTAACAAGTGCTGACGTTTTCTTTCTTGATCACCGATTTCAACACTTGAGGACCAAAGTTTGGCAACTAAAATGTTGTTTAATGTCTTCCGGGTAATCGAATTTGCTTTGGCGAAAGCAGCCTTTGAAAGATTAGATTTTTTAAAATTTTCAGTCAATACATTTTTGGCACCAAATGATCAATTCTTTCTTTTCGAAGCCATAATTAAAAAATGAAATTCTTATTCGTGACGTATGATCCAAATGCAACAAAATTTTTCTTTACTTGTTTCGTCTCAATTTCAACTTAAGAAGGGAGAGATAACTTCAACCAATAAGCAGACAAATGTCCACCTCTTTTCAGGGGACAAGAGAACTGAGAGAGGGGATGTCTTACACAAACAAGAAAGGGGGAAAGGAAGGAAAATAGAGGCTTCTTAAAAAAAATAAAATAAAAAAAACGGAAACTCGTTGAAAACCTGAAACTGACCATATAACGGGTAACAAGAAAAAGAAAATGACTGTATAAGCGGTGCACTTTAACACACGTTTCCTATTAAGTTAGGTCGAACGATGGCCTATTGGTTAGGGTGCTGGCCTTTGGTACCGGAGTTCGTGGGTTCGAATCCCACAGTGGCATGGATATTTCGTAGCCGTTCAGAATCGGCTTTAAGCTGTAGGTCCCGGTTTCATTAGCCCTCGTGTTGCAAAAAGTAGACCGTAGCACTCCAAAACAAACAAACAAACAAACCTATTAAGTTAGACGGGACTTTAGAAAACTGACCATATAAGCGGGGTGACCTTATAAGCGGGTGACCCTATAGCCGGTACTGACTGTATATATATATATGTGTGTTCGTATATATGTGTATATATGTGTGTATATATATGTATGTATATGTATATACACATATACATATGTGGTCATACAATATATATATATATATATATATATATATATATATATA
>CM063510.1:155924947-155929947 GCA_032207245.1 Pardosa pseudoannulata
TTATTGACGTAATATCTAAGTTCAGTGATAAACCGTGTGAAAATAATGCAGACGATATTTAAATAATTTAAAATAAGAAATGATTAAATGAGATGGTTAAAGGAATGATGTCATAATTCTAGAAAAAAAATTACTTTCATATACTTATAATGTGATAAATTTATTAATTTAATCGCCTGCTCTTAACCGGGAAAAATAGGGCTTGAAATAATGGCATTAGACGATTGAAAAGGGGGAAAGGGGTGGATTTCTAATGTTTTTGAAAACGATTTGAATTTTACTAACTCACCCAGAATCCAATATGGATGCCTCTATCCATTCCAGGTCCAACCGCTTCATAAATTTGAGAACAGACAATTTAGGCTATTATTTTATAGAGGATAGGTTTTGAGAAATTTTGTGCGCATTATTAAAAATTTGCATTTTGAGAAAAATTTACTTAAAGCAATAAGTACACAACTGGCGAGTCCACTGCCAAGCATAGAAATTACTAGAGTGTCTTTTATATTTTTAATCATAGCTTTTAAAGAGAAATAGTTTTGTTGCCATTTTTTTTAAATGCGTAGAACATCTGAATCTATGACTTATTTTTAATCAAAAATTTTAAATATTTAAGGGTCTTGAGACCTCTTAAACTAACCAACTTAATTATAATTATATTTCTAAATAAATGTCTGCCAATACTATGTTTAAAACGACAAAATATTTAGGTGTGATCCAACAGGACAGCCATATAATTACTGGCTGCTGATTCTGAAAGTATTAGTAACTGAGTACTAAGTAGTAATTGCTATTAAAGTATTAATTATAAAGTATTAATTACTGTTAAAGTATCAGTAACTATTAGTAATCCGTTACTGAGAAAACTTTGCTCCCCATTTAAGGGAGAAATAAATTTCCTTGCTGATAAACAAGACCACGCTAGTCTCTCTCTCTCTCTCTCACACACACACGTATTTGGAAATACATACTAAAATTAAGAAAAAAAAAATTCGTAAATCAATCTCTTATACAATTTTCTTACTTAGAATTATGTTTGCTTTATATATACGAATAGGATAAGAAGGTAACTATCTGCTATAATATCTACCTATATATATACCTATCTGAACAGTTAAGATAAGGCAACTGTCATGCAATTTTTAAATGTCAAACATTAATGATTAGCAGGAAAACGTGATTATTGAAGTTCAGTTAACACATTGTGTGTGGGTACATTTCGCAGCGGAATTGTATTTTATATTGAATATATTGAAATATATAAACAAATGTATAAATAGACAAATAAACATATATATATATAAATACAAATATATATATATATAATATCTTTTTCGCAGGGATAAATAAAAAGTCAATTTTAAATCTAAATTGATTTTTTTTAATCAACCTTCCCGTTCTGTGGTTCCGCATCGACTGATGTAGAAACTAGTTTTTGTCTAAATTTTTCCAGAATTTATGTAGTAGACAAGAACATTCGGCTTCGTTTTCCTGCATATACCGTTATTTTTTGCACCTTTTTTTTTGTTTTTTTGTTACACTAACCTGTACTAGTGCGTGACCCGAGCTCAAGTATCAATCGTCAGAAAACGTACTAGTACGTGTCCCGCATACAATGTGGTAATACAAGTCGCAGTGTCTATAACTGTCACGCTCTGCTAGGGTAGAAAGAGTTACTAAAGACTTGCTATGTCTAAATTTATAATTAGGTATAGAAAAGATACATGTATTAATACTTAAATTTGAAAACGTGGACGGAAAGGGAATATATCGGGTAGAACTCGGAGAGCAGTGACGCGAATTATTAGCCAAATGCATAGCGGCTCGAATAACAGGAGGTTTGGACACAGAACGAGATAACTTCATTCGAGTACAGCAATTTGTTTGAAGTTTCACATGTTAGATACTTATGGCTACGTTGCTGAGCGAAAACTCCTCATTACTATCATTAGTGTCGAGAAGCACAGAACGGTAGTGAAAAGATCATCAGAAAGGGAAAAATGTAATTAGGTCTGACGAACCGTGTTTAAGCTTGTTTCCACAACGGGAAGAAGTTTATGCTTGGCAGAGTTAACGCACCGCAGAAGCTATCTGTAACCGTGAAGTATGCAAACTCATCTATGATGGTGTGGATTGCTACAGCTCGGCGTCCTTTAGAACCTGTGTTCACTCTAGAGGCTTGGGTAGAAGCCCAAACCTATTTTAACTTTCTCCCGGGATCCCGTTTGTCTAATGGGGCAGATAATCTTCCTTGAAAACTGACCCTTGATTTCGACGCTTCGTGGCCATCCTACTTTAATGAACTTTTAAGGTAATATCGTAAGCGACAAATGTGAGGACCATTTCATTTGTCATGGTTAAGAATAGGTAGGTATTTTACAGGAGGAATGGATGGTAGAAAGTGATTTGCCTAGTGGTATAAAATCCTTCTCTTATGTGATACATCTATTTCACGTCATCATATGCTGATCATAATTCTCACGATTGACCAATACAATACTGAAATAATAATTCTTATTTCAAAGGTTGTTATTATCTTGTGTAGACTATGTGTGTGTGTTTGCGTTATGTGTAGAAACAGTTTATTTTCAGTGAGAAAGGTGGTTGACGGCAGCCGATCCTTTGCAGCGGTATTCCAAATAAATCATCGCCCCCCCCCGCACCTAGGCAGGGGGGGGGGCTCCGCTTGTCAAAAAGACGAGGCCGCCGCGTTTATTATCGAGATGGATTTTCGCTTCCTTAAAACTTTACGCTTTAATCACGCGTCCCCGATTAACCCAAAAAGAAAAGTTCCAGGAAAGCGAGGGGAGGCACTGCGTTCGATTTTAAATTCTTGACTAGCGGGGGTTCTGGATCAGCCGACGTCGTCGTCGCTGATGATATCCCCCGACGCGTTGCTGCGTCCTTGGGGGTGCTTTCATGAGCAGCATTATGCGATATCTCACGCGTCTCCTAATCTCTCCCGCTTTTATTACGATACACCCTCGATACCAGCGCGTCTACACCAAAATGGCTCCAAATTATGGAAGAAAACGAAAATCCTGAAATCGCAAGCGTTTTACGTACTAGTTTGCCAGTAGGTCTTAAGGAGCCTTTTGAAAATTTTTTCACTGAACAATGATTCCTGATAAGCAAGTTCTTAGACCTTTATTCAACATTGCGGGGGCTAAGCAGGTAGAAATATCTATCTAGATTGTTTCTTAGCTAAATGTTTCGAATTTGTTCTCAGTTATTAGGTTCTTAGATGGTCTGTCTACAGAGACATAGCCAGTATTTGTTTTCAGGAAGGGTCCAAAGTATAGTGTTGTAGTATACAGTGTGTACAGTGTACAGTATTCAAAGTACAGTGAACTTTTAATCTCATAAAAAAATTTCATTACACACTTAGATGAGTCTTATACATGCATCCATAGTTTTGTATTCATACATAAATACGGCATTAAAAGGATCAGCAATGCTGTACATAATTTAATTGTATCTTGAAAATTTTTTTAACCACATTAGATCTTATTCAGGGGCGGACTAAGGGCTAGGCAACCTAGGCACGTGCCTTGGGCTCGTAATTTTGTGAGGCTCGAAAAGTAAGTTTTCCATTTCTATTTTTATTTAACAGAAGAACGTAATATTCATAATTATTGCCGAAACGTATCTAAATTATGCCGAATCGTTAATTGATAAATTCGACAAGTGTGGACGAGCGTCCCCGTGCTTATGCATCCACGCCCGCGAATGTCGATGCATGTAAATACTATCGAGCCTCGCGCTTTTCAACCCTTTACTATGCATTTCAGCACGTATCTAAGAAGTCAAACGTAGCTTTTAAGAATCAGTGTCTCCTGAACGTATTGCATTTTATTTGAGTTGTGATTGAAAATTCTTTAATTAGCAACATTAAAAAAAGATCTGGGTGATATAAAACTATTAACAATAAATTGGAAACAGTTTTTCATGATAGCGATGTTATTGACTCTTCAATAGAGGAATTAAAATGTTATGAAAAATATTTAAACCTAGCAGAACTGAAAAATGAAGGAATAGAATTTAAGCCCTTTTTTTTTATAAGAAAAGAAAATATTATTTCGCCTGTATCCATGTGGTCATTTATTCAGGAAAATAATATTATTGCAACATTTCCTAATTTAAACATAATTCTGAGAATTTATTGAACCCTTCCAATAAGCAATACAAGCAGTGAAAGATCATTCTCAGTAATGGCCAGAATAAAAAATTTTTAAGATTCACATTAGGCCAACAAAAATTAAATAGTTTATCATTACTTTATACAGAAAAAGAGTTATTAAATAACTCTATTAATTATGACAAACTAATAGACGATTTTTGCAGAATTAAAAGTGAGAATAAAAGGCAATATAACTAATCAATCTGGGTATATTTGTTTAAGTATTATTGTTTGTTTTAATAAATTATGTTTAGGTTTGCTTATTTTAATAAATTATGTTCATTTAATTTTTGTACATGTATATTATTTTTTTCCTTTTTTTCTTGAAATTCGATAATTAAATATAACTACATACCATATGCTTTAAAACCAAACTACCAAACACAAAGTATGTGTTATGACTAAAAAATAGGCCCGGAATTACAATGTTGCCTAGGGCCGTCTTTAGCCTTAGTCCGCCACTGATCTTATTTCACACTTTAAGTTTTTACCAAGTATATATTTGCCAGGTAAATAATGGAGTCTATATAATTTAAGCTCTAGTATTTACTATACAAAATTAAATTAGTTTTATGAATAACTAAAAAGAAAATAAAATTAAGAAAGAAGTAACATATCTTTTTATTTTCCTTTTACAACATGACATACATCGTTTGTCAACAAAATTTGAAAAGAGAGTTATAATCAGTAATTTATACACTATTGTTTTAGAGTAGCAAATATTTTTTTTTAGTTTTTAAGCCCAGCTTGTTCAAACCTTCTTCTGCATTTACAACCATGCATATTATATGCTTTGAAAGTGAGGCTAAATATGTCAAGC
>CM063510.1:155934947-155947447 GCA_032207245.1 Pardosa pseudoannulata
ATAAAGAACTAAAAGGGGAGGGGGGGAAGTAACGTACAACAGTTGAAAAAAAGAGGCGGAAAAAAAATTCTAAACGCTTTATTAAAAAAAAAAAAAAGTTGTTATTGGTGGTGTGAAATCAAAATGGGGTGAGGGAAATTTTGGGGTTGGAAATGATTTTACTAATCAACGCGTTTGGGATGGAATTTACTCCTGGTGGAAAAAAAAAAAAATCTCTTCTCTTTGTTTTCGACAAGTTTTTGATTTTCTTTAGAGAGTTTTGACAGCTTTTATTTTTTTCTATTAATTTTTAAAAACTCTTTCTAGATGACGTTAGGTAAACATATTTTGGTACAAACAAAAGGTACAAGTTCAATAAAATTATTTTGTGTTACTTATTTTGGAATTTAAATTATATAACAAAGTTGCTTCACAAAGTTATAAAATTGTTATCAAAATATATTTTAGTAAATATTTTTATTCATGTATTTCTCTTTCTGCATCTGTACATATATGTAAATCTGCATACAAATGTATACTTACATACACGCAAGGTCGGCGCTTGACCATAGCAAACTAGGCACAATATATATGAAGACTAGCACACAACCCGTCATATGACGGGATCAGTAAAATTTTTAGTTTTCCAGAATAATTTGGGATTGCAAATCGAGTGGTTATGTATAAAAAACAAACGCACAAACGAACAAACTTCTTATTTTCAAAGATATATAACTTAAACGCTAGATATTTATTAATCCGTGAAATAGACACGTAGACTTTTATGAAAAAAAAATTGTTGTTAATACCGGGGATAAAATTTTCATTGCAACAAAAAGTAATCGATGATTACATTTAAAATTATCACGTATATACCTAATATATTTTTTAAGACAAATTTAAAGGAAAATAATTTACGTCATATCTAAGTTCAGTGATGAAACGTGTGAAAATAATGCAGACGAAATTTAAATAATTTAAAATAAGAAATGATTAAATGAGATGATTAAAGGAATGACGTTATAATACTAGTAAATAATGTTATTTTCACCTCTTTATTATGTGATAAATTGATAAATTTAATCGCCTGCTCTAAACCGGGGAAAATAGGGCTCGAAATATTGGTATTAAAAGCTCGAAAAGGGGGGGAGTGGGATTTCGAAAGTTTTAAAGATGACAGTATTTTTCGCTGTGATATGAAGTATATTTATATCCCTTTATTTTAAAATCGGATCGATAGTTTAGGAGAAGATGAACTTTACTGGCTTTGAATTTTGCTAGCCCTAACTCATCAAGAATGCAATATGGATGCTTCTATCCATTCCAGGTCTAACCGCTTCATAAATTCGAGGACAGACAGACAGATAAGTTAGGCTATTATTATATAGGGCATGCCCTCATTCTGATCATTTCCATCTTTTCTTCCTGAAGGGTTTTGGGGGATTTGTATATATATATATATAATGACAGAGCGTAATATTTGTGAACAAAGATGCATAGGCTACATTCCGTTTTAAAGTCTCATCTATTGAACTTTATTAAACATGGTTCTCCCCTTCCTGCGACTAACTGCTTAACATATGAAGACTTTTGTTAAGCAGCATGAAGACATTTTAACGTTGATTTATCAACCTTCTCGCGCCATGGTTTATGTCTGGAATCTGGAGCACAAAACGTTTATATAAACTAATTTACCCCAGATCAATCCACATCCTAATACAGTGCATTGCATTTACAGTTAATTTTACTTTAAATTATAATTTCCTGCTTTAAAACTTGACATATATATTCATTTATATAAAATAGGGACAGAAAAATCTTTTTCAACCATGAAAAGAGTAAAAACTTTTCAGCGCAATAGAACTCATCACAGCAGATCGACGAATTTAGCATTGCTTTTGGTACATATAGGTATGGAGACCCCGGCTATGGCTCGACGATTCTTAAAGAAGTATCCGTAGCATCATGTATAAAATCATGCTCAGAAGGGATTCACACGGTGCAGTTAAATAAAACAACTAGATCTAGACACAGACATTTATTTAAGATAGTATAATGAATGACGTAGAGCTACAGTAGTTTAAAATACTGAATGGGCATAAAAGTTACATAAACAAACACCAGCATCTTCGATGCAACCGAGCTATCTGCTACTGTCACACTGACTATAATAGGCAGACAACATGTTACATGCATTACAGATATTTGCATAGTTAAAACGATGCTGTGTTGTCACAAATAAAAATACAATATAAATATAAAACTTTACTCATAACAAATATTTGCCGAACGATGGCCGAATGGTTAGGGTGCTAGCCTTCGAAACCGGAGTTCGTGGGTTCAAATCCCACTATGGCATGGATGTTCGTAGCCTTACGGAATCGGCTTTAAGCTGTAGGTCCCGGTCTCATTAGCCCTCGTGTTGCAAAAAGTAGACCGTAGCACTCCAAAACCAAACCAAACCATAACAAATATCCATACAGATCAATGAATTCATGTTACAATAACATGTGAAAATACATTACAATATTTATAATATATAATAGGCACTATTTACAAAGACTGAACATGACGTCAACGGCCTTAATCAGAAATAATGCGTATGACTTCAATCTTCGGCGAATCAAAACGAGGCAACGACTTTGGTTGCTATTGCGTAATTACCACATAGACATAACTATAAACAAAGATGAAGGTAAACAAGTTGGGTTTAAGATTAAAACAATTAATTTTCTACTCTAAAACGGTACTTTAGAGAGTGCTGATTATGTCATTCTGTTCTCTAGTTTTGTTACCATACAAGGTATGTAGTTTTGTAAAGGAAAAATAAAAGCATTTATCCTAATTCTTCTCTCAATATTAGATCCATTTTACAAATTAGTACTAAAATTCATATTAAAATATTTTTCATAATGCCTTATTCGATCTTTTCCGCTTAAGAAATTTGAATCCGTTAGTAAAGTTCTTATGCGCTTTCCACTGTACATGCTTATATTTTTAAATACTGAATAATAATAGAAGTATTTTATTAATGTTTGTGTAAAAGAAGTGTAACTTTATTCTGAATAACAGTGGGCGGTGCAATTAAAAGATGCAACTTGAACTAAATAAAACCTGTGAAGAAACAGTACACATTGTGCTGCTGGGAGGGCAAAAGAGACACCCTCAGATTGTTATACTCTTCGTTCAGTTAATAACAGTCGTGTGGCCAATGCAGGGCCCGATTATCAAGATTTTGGGCCCAGGACAGAGAATATGTTTTGGGCCCTTGTAGATTATTATTACATTTTAGTAATGTATAGCTGAAAGATTTGCATCGATGACTGAGTACATAGCATTTACTAACATTACTAGTGTATAAACTATGATTCATCCGAAGCAAGTATATGTTTTTCTACACTCTCATGATATCTATTCTATACATCTTGCAGCAAATGCGAGATTTTTTTCCTTTTTATTTGACCATGGAGTTGAAAAGATATGCTATTATGCAGACCATATTCCAAACATTTCGCAAACGAAATCCACCAATGAGAAAGCTCAATTTTGCGATTGCGAACATTTTTGAGAAAAATTAGTAAAATCTAGCCATCTTATTGGTGGATTCCATTTGCAAAATGACCTGCATTTCTTACCTTTAGTTTTTAAGTGCAAATCCATGACTGACAAATCTGTAGGTATTTATACTTGCTGGTACTCTGAGAAATAATGAAAAACTTACAAAATTTTAAGCTCACATAATTTGTATATAAAATAAAAACAGGAAATTTGAGTCTGCAAAATTTGTTTCAAAATTACCTCTGGATCTAAAAATTTTTTACAGCCCTGGGCATGTGCCCCGCGTACCCTGCCGATAATATGGCTCTGGGCTAAAGGGTCATTCAACTGTTAAATCGACAAAAAAATTCGATTTTTCTGAAAATATATGACGAGGAATTCAGTTCTGAACATTTTAAAACAATCTGGATAAAAAAAAATCCAGTATTGAGAGAAGTTAAGAATAAAAACGATTCAGCTGTTTACTGTAAACAAATTTAAACTTGCAAAACTTTAAATTGATTTTTCTGAAATTCTGTTTTTTTCGTCTAAAATGCATGTTATCTTAAAATGTTTTTAATATTTTTTCATGAAATATTTACAGGTTGTATACAATATAATTTTCATACGATTGAACCTAAATGTTCTTGTGTATTTCTGAAAATGTTTTTTTTTTTTTTAATGATACATTTTTAATTTTCTGGAAAACAAATTATTTTTTTCGAACATTTTTGAAAAATATATGTATTTTAAATAGATACAAATTTAGGTTCAAAGTTGTTTTGAGATATTGTAGGTTTTGGTTTTGGTTTTGGTTTGGAGTGCTACGGTCTACTTTTTGCAACACGAGGGCTAATGAGACCGGGACCTACAGCTTAAAGCCGATTCCGAACGGCTACGAACATCCATGCCTCAGTGGGATTCGAACCCACGAACTTCGGTTCCGAAGGCCAGCACCCTAACCTATCGGCCATCGTTCGGCTTGAGATATTGTAGGATATTTTTAAAACAATGCATTTGTCTTAAACTCATATTTTTAATAATCGTGCTCATTAGCTTAGATATCATTTTTGTTAACAGCAAAGTGCCTTTTATTTAAAACTTCTTAAAAATATTTTTTATGTTTCAAAAATGAATGAGATATGTGTGTAAAGTTATGATAATGTGTGTAAAAATGTGTAAAGATGTGTAAAGATAATAATTTGTTTTAACTATGTTTAAAAAATTATGTTTGTAAAGCTGGTAGTTTTCAAGGCATGAGAAGTCAAAAATAATAATTGTTTCACATTTTTTTCGACTTTTAAGAGCCGTATGACTCTTGAAGGAGAAAAAAAAATTTAAGTGGATGCTAAAAGCAATTTTCTTCCGTGAAACAATTATTTGTCACATTCTAACAGTTAAGAGTTACTGAATGATATTTATTACAATTTAAATTAGCAATAATTTTTTAAATAATAATACTCATGTTCATGTTCGGCGTTTTCCAAAGAACTCCCACGGACTGACAAGTGTTTGGACAGAAAGATATTTGGACTGAATTTCCTAGTCTTTAAGCTTTTAACCCTCTATTTTATTTTTGTTTGTTTGTAGATAGAAAGTATAAGCATTACAAGTTGTAAAACTGGACTAGGTAGTGATATAGAAGCCAGAAATGTTTTTCGAGAAGGATCTTAAATATTAATTAAAAGTAGAGTTAACATACATGCAAAGTGCATGCATATATACATACATAAGATATCCATAGATTTTCATACATGCATAAATAAACCAGATCAACAGCGCTGTACGTTATTTCATTGTATTTTGAAAAATAAATTTCAACGGCATTGTATCTTTTATTTTACACTGTAATTTTTTACTTGGTTTAAATTTGCCTGGAAAATACTGGATCATGTTTAGTTTGCGTATTTACCAGATGAATTTAAACTAAAGTAATTTTTTGAATAGGTATGAAAATAAGAAAAGTATCGAGAAATGAACTATAGCCTGTTCATTTATTTTTCTTTTATAGATGTAACTTGTAATTTATAAACTACCATAAAGTAGTAAAAATATTAAAAAGTGAAATAAGTAGCGATGGATTAATACTCGCTTTTAAGGCCATTTTTTTCAAACTTTCATCTGTGCTCATAGTTCTGTTTTTATGTAGCGAAAGTAATGCTAAATTTGTCAAACTTTTGTGACCAGTTCAATTGCAAAGAAATGCTTTTAGATCTTTCATGTTTTAAAACTACCTTTCAACACTTGCAGTAGAAACTAGTGATGTACAAAAATTTTAATAAGTCTTAAAACATGTTGTTACGCATGTATTGAAAATATTTTGAGGGGGGGAGTACTAGACCCCGATTTCCTCCCATAAATACGTCTTTGAGACTTGGAGAGATAAAATTTAACTAAAGTTGAAGTTATAAATAGAAAAAGTAAGGACGATTCATACATAGAGCTTGAAGCCGTCGTTTGTAGGTAGATGTATGTGGAGACGTCTGCCTTCCCCAGTCAAACCAGCACCCCCTAAAGCAGGCGCCGCTCTTTGGGGGCGTTGGCCGTTTAAAATCGTTCTCCCTTCTTTCTGGATGTTTACGTCCTGCCCCGAAAAATTCCCCTTTTCTATCCTGGGGCAGGTGTTTTCGAGGATCCCCTTGTCTGAGGTTGTGGTAGGGGGAGGAAGGAGAGAATGCCCTCTAGCAGGGGTGGCCCTTCCTTCTGGGATGAGGGGTGTTCCGCGAAAAGGGAACCATTTCTCATTTTGTGCGGTTCGGCAAAAGACTGTTTTCCACATTCAACCTCTGATATGTTTCGGACAGGGCTACAATTCTGCCCTTTACCTTTTCTTACCCTTTGCTTGTGACGCCCGAACTGAGTTCGAACAACGGCGGAAATGCGCCCATTTTGGAATGCCCCACCTGAGTTAGGGCAAGAGAAAAAGCGGTATTCGGACCCCGAAATTGGTTCGTCCAATGCATAATATTTAATTTGCTATTTCTCCAATAGAGATATTTTCTAAATAAAAGTTCGGCAGTTTCGCGCCAATTGTCGCCATTTCTTGGATAGTAAAGAATTTGTGAAATTCAAAGGAATTTTGAGGGACATGGAATTCATGACAGTTGATAGAGATAATAATATTATTGTATTAATGTATTATATTTATCCAGAAAATTAAGTCTTTGGAATTATTTTGCTGTCATTTGAGCAAATATGACTATAATCCATTAACATTTCCCATAAATGGGAAAATATTGAAAATAGTAGTTATTTCGTTTAATTTTTTTTAATAATCTATTTATGACATTTTGATGGTAATAACGAACAAAGTTAAAGAAGAAAAAAATTTCCGTTTTTGGCACGTTTTTCACAAATATATTCCACAGGTTAATCGACTGGTTAACCTGAATGAAAGTAACTCACCAGTCCAAGAAAAATTTATGGAAATATATATTTTTTAAGTTATTGTGAAATGTTTCAAAGTAGATGTATGCCATTTTTGACGGACTATCTGTAAAAATTATGGGTTTTCCTTTAATTTTACTGACTTGTAGAGAGACCGAGAATTTTATGATTTTCGGTGCCGTAAAAATTACATCGAAAATTTCCCTAAAAATGGATATTTCACTTTAATAATTTGTGAAGTCTGAAAAATCTTTCTTATGTCAAAAGAAGTTGATATATCCTTTTGTGGCATAATTATACATTTGGCATGGTTCTAACTACCACCGAATACGGCATTACATGTATTTTGTACTTTGATTGTATATTTATGCCCTCTTCTGCTTGGTCCCTGCTTCTAAATTAGGAGGACGCACTTTGTGTTGCCTTAGAGACAAATTTCATTTGTTTATATGAAGCTCCCATAATAAAATGGCTAATATATATCTGTGGTTTGATAGTGGAGAACGCTATAAGAAGTAGATATCGCCTGATATTTAAAATATGTATGTATATATATATATATATATATATATATATATATATATATATATATATATATATATATATATATATATATATATATATATTAATTTTTCTTTAAAGCATTTAAGCGGCCTTTATGCCTTTCAATGAATTATATAAAATTTACCACATTTTAAAATATTAAGGGCTTTTTTTACGTACCATATTATAGAATTAAAGCCCTCGTTTTCTGTACCTTGTCGTATAAGTATTTGACCAAAAGGTTTCTTGCTTTAAGACTTGACATATATATTTTTTATATAAAATAGGAACTGAAAAATCGTTTTTAACCACGAAAAGAGTAAAAACTTTTTAGCGCAACAGAACTGATCACAGCAGGTTGACAAATTTAGCATTATTTTTGGTGCATATAGGCATGATTATAAACAAAGATGAAGGTTTTAAACAAGTTGGCATTAAGACTAGAAGAATTCATTTTCTACTATAAAATGGTACTGTATAGAGTACTGATTATGTCATACTGTTTTCTTGTCTATATGGGTCTAAAAAAGTTGTTTTTATCGTATTCAGTAAGCATCTGATAACGAAAGGTATTTTCCCTTCTTTTTTTCTGAAACAGGACTATGTTAATATAATCTTTTACTCTATATACTGTTTTCTTTTATCTTGAATCGCAAGAACGTATTTATAAGTTGGAAAAAGGGTGTCTGTCCTTCCTGAATTATTTTCAATGTACTTATAACAAAACTTTTAAATTTATTAAAAAATTGCATACTAGTTCATTAGTTGTGTACATTACTAGTTTCTACTACGCGTGTTGAAAGATAGTTTTCGATCATGAAAAGAGATAAAAGCATTTCTTTGCAATTGGTCAAAAGTTTGACAAATTCAGCATTACTTTCGCTGAATAAAAACAGGACTATGAGCACAAATGAAAGTTTGAAAAAGCTGTCGTTAAAAGCGAGTACTAATCTATCACTACTTATTTTTATTTTTAAATTTTTTATTACTTTACGGTAGTTTATAAATTATTAATTATTTCATACTGTTTTCGAATATTTTTGTCATACAAGCTACATAATTCTATAAAAGAAAAACAAATTAAAAAGGTCTAGTTCCTTTCTCGATACTTTTCTTATTTTCATACCTATTCAAAAAATTGCTTTAGTTTAAATTCATTTGGTAAATAAGCAAACTAAACATGATCCAGTATTTTTCAGGCAAATTTAAACCAGGTAAAAAATTACAATGTAAAATAAAACATACAATGCAGTTGCAAATGTATTTTAAGATACAATGAATAAAGTACAGCTCTGTTGATCTGGTTTATTTATGCATGTATGTAAATCTATGGATACACAGCACTTATGTATGTATATATGCATGTATTTTGCATGTACGTTAACTCTACTTTTAAGTAATATTTAAGATCCTTCTCGAAGTAAAGGAAAATCGTTTTCATCCATGAAACGAGTAGAACAAGAGTAGTAAAAAGATTGAACTAGTCACAAGAAACTGACAAAATTTAGCATTATTTTCGGTGCACAGAAGCACGATTATAAATGCAGATGGATATTTGAACAAATTAGCCTTAAAAGCTAGAAGAATTAATTAGTTACTGTAAAACAGTAGCTTTTAAATTACTGATTAAGCCGTACTGTTTTCGAGTTTGTTCTCATATTAGGTATGTAATATTGTAAAAGAAATTAAAGGATTTGTCCTAATTTCTTTCTCAAACAGTTTGTTTTGTTTTCAAGTTTGTCATAAAATTGCTTTAGTTTAAATTTCAGTTATAGTATTTATCCGGCAGATTTAAACCTGGAAAATCTTGGAGAGTAAATTAAAACACACATTGTAGTTGCAACTAGTTTTCAACATACAATGCATTGTAAAGGCCTTTATATTTTAAGCCTTTTTGCATCCATCCTTTTTTTGTAAGTATCTTCTTAACATTAACACTAGTAATAGTCACAAAGTTTCTTAAAATAATTTCATTCCACTTTAGAACTTTTAAAATTTCATTGAAATATAGATCGTATTTCATAGCTGATAACTTGTACAATTTTTCCGTACAGTATACGACTTTACAGATGATTGTATGGATGATTTTCGGAATGTACGAAGTTAGGTTGAAAAATAAGATTACTTATAGATTTTTGATTTGAAGATTTATTAGTTATCAAAAGCAACCAGGCCGAACGATGGCCGATTGGTTAGGGTGCTGGCCTTCGGAACCGGAGTTCGTGGGTTCAAATCCCACTGAGGCATGGATGTTCGTAGCCGTTCGGAATCGGCTTTAAACTGTAGGTCCCGGTCCCATTAGCCCTCGTGTTGCAAAAAGTGGACCGTAGCACTCCAAACCAAACCAAACCAAACCAAACCAATCAAAAGCAACCAGATAGGTTATTGATACGAAAAATAAAATTTGAGAAAATATTTTTGAGAGGCCAAATTAGCAACAGATGATCATTTTAAAATTGGGAATTCTGAAATATAAATCACGTGCAATGTCTATTGTTTTCATTCTTTTACTGCATTTTGTTTCTCTACACTCAAATAAGGGATACTATCAAATGTTTGTTGCACTCTTTTTCATATAGCACCATGCTAACGTAAGTTGTATGTGTGTACGTGTATATATATTTGTATATATATTTGTATATATATATATATATATGTGTGTGTGTATATGTGTGTGTATATGTGTGTGTGTGTGTATATGTGTGTGTGTGTATATGTGTGTGTGTGTATATATGTGTGTGTGTATATATGTAAGTGTATATATATATGTGTATGTGTGTGTGTATATATATGTGTATATATATATGTGTGTGTATATATATGTATATATATATATGTGTGTGTATATATATATATGTATATATATATGTATATATATATATATATGTTTGTGTGTGTTTTAAGAATTTTAGAATTGTCATAGTTTTCAGGATTATGTGTGTTTATGTGTTAAAATTGTAGGCTGATAACGTTGAACTAATTTTAAAATTGGAATGTTGGCAACTGTAGTATTTTATGCCTTTTATCGTATTTTTAGAGACTTTTGCTAATTCAGCAATGTTTATTACTTTGTCTGTGTCTCTTAATAATGTTTGAGTTGTAGATGACATTTCAAAATATATCATTACTAAAGAGACTGAATATCAAACTCAAACAAAATGTTTTGTTTTCGTAGCTTCTCCGATACATTTGAAACGTCTACTTTTCAAATCTGACTTGTTATAGAGAACTAGTTCAATGAAATTGAATCAAATAGCACAGTGTGCAAACTAAATAATTATTATTTTTATAATTTCTGCATTTATAGTTCTCATCTAAATTTATGATCTCTTAATTTAAAATTATTTGTACGATTTTAACGAAAATTTTTTTTATTTAAAATTTGGTCTCAAATTCTGGTTTTCGTTATCGATAATTTTGAAGCGCAAAGCTTCAAATGTTAAAAATCGAGAAATAGAGGACAAGGTCGTTGAAGTTCAGAAAACCATACATTTTCTGAAGGCTTATATATAAGAGGTGTGTATTAATAAACTACAATAATTTCAAGAAAAAATACCTTAAACTTATTTTTATTGCTTAAATTTGGAGCTTTAGATGAAGTTCAGGTGAGCGAGAGGTTTAATTAATTCTAATTTTTATACAATTAGTTCAATATTAGACAGATTTAAAATTGAAATGGGAGAAATACGCATGAAGTGTTCAAACTTTCTCCTTTTGATACATATTAATAGTTATTATTAAGAATAATTATACTATAATATTGGTTATAATTATATTCATGATAGATTGATAAAAATTTAAATCTTTTATTTATTTTCGTCGTTTTTATTTATACAACACTTCCTAATTGAATGAGATAGAAATATGTAACTTTTTGGCTTGGCCATATTTTTCTTAGTTCAAACTCTCCGGTATAACCAAATATGATAATTAAATTTCGGAGATTGGAATGGAATATCATACCAGCCAGTATTAAGTGTCATTGGAGGTATAGTAAACTCTTCGTATGCCACGCTTATTCAAACTGAAATAGAAGATTGATTGCAATAACTGTGCTTGCTTTAATGTTTTAAGGGAACATGGAACAAAGGTTCTATCTTGGGGGGTGAAAATATAGTATTTAAACAATTTTCATATTTTAATTAGATATATTTGTGTAAATTGTTCAGCTATATGACAATTATTAAACACTAGCATACAACTCGTCTTATGACGGGATCGGTCAAATTTTTAATTTTTCAGAATACTCTAAAGTACCCTATAAGGCAGATAAAAAAAATGGTTTATTTTTTGACCGAGAATTATCTGGTACACGCTCAATAATTTGTCAAAATTTTACTAGAAATTATGCGGGCTATTATTTTTTAGAATTAGATTTTTTAGTTCGACCTTGAAAATTATGAACCCCCCTTGAATAAATTCTGCGTACGCCACTAAACTTTTACATTTAGTAATTTAATTATTGAATTAAAATTTAATTAAAAATTTGTGCTATTTTGTCCTTTTTTTAATTTCGGATTTTAGAAATAAATAATTTATTTATGCATGGGTTTTAATGACGTGTATTTTCATCAATTATGTGTGAGAAAGATGAATCATGAATGTAAAATATTTTCTTATATCTTGGTCGAAAAACTATTTCGAACTAGCATATAGCCCGTCATATGACAGGATCAGTACAATTTTTAGTTTTCCAGAATTGTAAAGTATCTTATGAGGCAGGTATTACTATTATTATTTTTTTTGGGGGGGGGAGGGGGCTTCTGAGAATTATCTGGTACATGCTTAATCCTTTGTTATCTTTATACTCCTCTAAAGTCTCCCGAAATTATGAATGCAGTTTAGAATCACGCTGAATGCATTTAGAAAGATAATTCAAAGTTTTCTTCGCTACGTCGAAATTATCATAAAATTCTTCCCAATTTTTTTTGCCACAATAATTAATGGAAGTAAAGGGATGAAACTATCATTTCCACTACAGCCTGAATGTAGATGTAATTTGTTGTTAATACCGGTGATAAAATTTTCAGTGCAACAAAAATAATCGATGATTC